>PVKU01001895.1:0-261389 GCA_004027475.1 Anoura caudifer | reverse complement strand
ATAGATATGTTAAATGACCATGCCATGGATTAGCAGCTCTGCATGTCCCTGCTCCATGTGTCCCTTCCCCCAACTCATACCTGTGGGGGAGGGGGTGAGGACATCTTATATGTCCCTCTAATATTTCCTGGACACCGTGAATTCTGGGCCCCATTCCAACTCCCTTTTGGGGCCCCCCTCTTGGCTGCACCCTGTTACAGGAAGAGCTCAGCCTCTTATTCCTAACCTTTGGGTGGTCTCAGGGAGAGCTGCAGAGGTGGTTGTATCTAGGGCAGGATGTGCAGAGGGAAGGTGGAGCCAGTTATGCTGGTGGATTTTAGTCTTCTACGTGAAATAGGGTCACTAGCTATAAGCTTCCGAGTCACAACATGTCTCAGAAGCTCAGATTCTCAGAAATGATATTAAAAGCCTTCTATTAGATTATCCATCTGGTATTTAAAGGCTCAGGAAAGAGGATATAGCAGCTTAGGCATAAAAACAACAGGAACTTCTGTGGGAGGGAGCCAAGGAAAGAGTAGACTGCAAGGGGTCTGTAGAGCAGTGGCCAGGGCTATTCGGGTGATGCTACTATGCAGTATGACCCTTCTGCTCAGTTAAAGAACTGTAGGTGGATGCTCTCTGGGTTCGTTCTATGGCCCTCGTGTAGTTTGGGAACAGTAATAAGAAAATCTGGTAGTAATTAATCTGACTCACCAGATATAAATCTGAGTAACCAAAAAGGAGACTCATCTTTGAAATCAGAGAGTAGACAGTAACCCTGGAAACAAATGATAACATAAAATGAGTGTTTCATAGTTAATTACTCAAGTAATGAGTGAATAAGTACTTGAATTTCATAAGTGAGAGAAAAGTGTAGGAACAAAGTAGAAAAAGAATTTTACCATATACCTCTGGTTCCCACTACACTGATCATTTTCCCGTCATGTCTGATGAAAAGCAGGCTAATAAAAGGAGTTCTTCCCCAAATTGAACCATCTCTCCTGTTATATAGATTCAGAGCTCAATGCCTGGTTGTTTTTCCTTGGGGGATTTTTAGGTTGCCATTTATCATGATTGACTAAAGACTAGAATAAATGGATATTTATTAATTCTCAGAAGATCCTTGGAGCAGACAGCCAAACTTTATCTTTGCTCAAATTTTAATCATGACAAGGAATGACACTGAACATCTCATTAAGTGTTCTCAGGCTGAAGATGAACTTGAGTAGCACGCTGGTGGCAGCAGCGTAGTCTCTGAGGGTGAGCAATGCCCTTATGAGATGGGCTAAATGATGGTCGCCTGAGTGCCTTAAGTCCTTGGATCCAGTCTTTAACATATATATTTTTTTCATCCTTATCCAAGGATATTTTTTTCATTGGTTTTAGGAAATAGGAAGGAAGAGAGAAAGAGAGAGAGTGCGAGAGAGAGAAATGGCAATGTGAGAGGGAAACATCAGTCAGTTGCCTCTCATATGTATCCCAACAAGGGATCCCACATATATCCTTGAGAGACACAAATCAACTGACGAGAGTATACATAAACAGCACTTCTGGCCAAGATGGAGGCATAGGAAAACACGGCTCATCCCCTCACACAACCAAAGCAAAAATTACAACTAAACCACAAAACAATTATCACTGAGAATCATCAGAAAATTGGGTGGTATGGAAGTCCAACAACCAGGGAAGTAAGTCACATTCATCCACATGAGTAGAAGGGGCAGAGACACAGAGATATGTGGAGAAGCAGGGAGACACAAAGACACAGACTGGGTAGTCCCACACCCATGTGTGGTGGGTAAAAATTGGGAGGGATACCTTGAGAGCAAGGGATACCTCAGTCCCAAACCAGACTACACTGGCCAGGGTTCCAGTTCCAGGAAGAATGAATGGTGGTTAGAGTAGCAGAAGAAGCTGTAGGATTCTCAGAAGTTTCCATTTAAAGGGCCCACAACTAACTTAGGACTTACGCAGACTCACTTCCTCTGGGCTTCAGCATTGGGGCAGCAGCTGGAAGGGCATCAGAGGTTTACAGGGAGAAACTGAAGTGTCTGGCATCAGGGCGAGTGCCAGGAGACAGCTTTCTCCCAGACAAAATTGCAGAGGCGAGGTAGCGGGATTGTCACCTTTCTGAGCCCTCACCCACACAAAGCCACAGAGTGGCGACAACATATTGGAGACGTCATCAACTTAGTTCATATGGGTTGTTTTTCCCTGATGATTACTTAAGGCTCCACCCCATCCAACTTACTGGTGTGCTTTTCTACAATAGGCTATGCTACTAAGAGAGTGAGTCAACGCAGCTCTACCTAATACATAGAAACAAACACAGGAAGGCTGTCCAAATGAGGAGACAAAGAAATATGGCCCAAATGAAAGAACACAATAAAACTATAGAAAAAGTACTAAACTAAATGGAGATAAGCAATCTATCAGATGCAGAGTTCAAAACAGTGGTTATTAGGATGCGCAAGGAATTCATTAGGTACTTCAACAGCCTATAAAACACTCAGGCAGAAATAAAGGTTACACAAAGTGAAGTAAAGAAAGAAATCACATGGAACCAACAGTGCAGGGGAAGAAACCAAAAATCAAACCAATGATTTGGAACATAAGGAAGAAAAAACATTCAATTAGAACAGCAAGAAGAAAAAAAGAATTTTAAAAAGAAAGGATAGACTAAAGAGTCTCTGGGACAACTCCAAATATAGCAACATTTGAATCATAGGGGTGCCAGACAGAAAGAGAGAAGAAAGAGCAAGAAATTGAAAACTTATTTGAAAAAATAATGAAAGAAAACTTCCTTAATTTGGTGAAGGAAATAGACACACAAGTCCATTGAGCACAACGAATCCCAAACAAGATGGACACAAAGAGGATCATACTAAGACACATCATAATTAAAATGCCAAAGGATAAAGATAAAGAGAAAATCTTAAAAGCAGCAAGGGAAAAGCAGACAATTACCTACAAAGGAGTTCCCGTAAGACTGTCAGCTGATTTCTCAAAAGAAACTTTGCAGGCAAGAAGGGACTGGCAAGAAGTATTCAAAGTGATGAAAGCAAGGACCTACCACCTAGTTTACTCTATCCAGGAAAACTCTCATTTAGAATTGAAGTGCAGATAAAGTGCTTCCCAGACAAGGTAAAGCTAAAGTAGATCATCATCACCAAGCTATTATTATATGAAATGTTAAAGGGACTTATTTAAGAAAAAGAAGATAAAATATGAACATTAAAATGGCAATAAATTCACAACAATTAACAATTGAATCTAAAAAACAAACTAGGCAAACAAGCAGAATAGAAGCACAATCATAGATATGAAGATCATTTGGAGGGTTATCAGCTGGGATGGGGAAGAAGGAGAATGGGGAGTAATGGTACAGGGATTAAGAAGTACAAATTGGTAGATACAGAACAGACAAGGGGATGGTAAGAACAGTATAGGAAATGGAATAGCCAAAGAACTTATATGCATGACTCATGGACATGAACTAAGGATGGGGAATGTAGATACTGGGTAGAGGAGGCAGAGGGAAAATTGGGACAACTATAATAGCATAATCAATAAAATGTTAAAAAATGAAATGTGAAACTGTGAAAAAAAGAGTACATATAAACATAATCTTTAAAATTTTATGGTAAAAGTGGCTAACATGCAATTCTTAATCAAGATTTCCTATTGATAATGTCTTTAAATTTTTGACATTTATATTAAATTTTATATATATATTGAATTTTATATTTTATTTTGAAGAGAAAATTTATTTGCACAAACAAGTGATAGGAAAACAAAACTTTTTTAACCACTCCAAGTTGACAGCAGTTGAGAATATATTGAAATAATATGCCTTTGATTGATAATGATAATGCAAATGCTTTTGGATGCTGAGGAAAACATTTTACATGACGTTTCTGAAAATGATGAGGCTCTAAGTACACACACTGTTAAAGCAGTCATGTGGTAGCTGGCTTGCACTTGGCTAAAAGCATCTATCAAACCAAGTTGACTGAAAAATCAAACAGATTCAGGGCTGCTGCCCAGAGCAGGGTCCATCAGAGGCCTTCGCACAGGCTCTTCGGCTCATCACCACCTTTCCCACTCCCTGTCTTTGGAAAGCCCACTGCTATCCTCAGACACCTGGAAAAAGAACTAATTCAGCAGCACACTGGATGCCTCGTCCATGGACAAGCAGCACCCTTCGCTGTTGGCAGACCCTCTCCCTGATGGTGTTCAGTACGCAATGGCAGAGCAGCAGAAGCCTGAGGTCACTCATCATGCCCGTTGACTATGGAAGGGTGGGGTCTGCCATTAGACACTGCTCAGAGGCTGCTCAGAATCTGACATGATCAACCTGAAAGCTGCACCTGACTGTCCCAAGGCTGATGGAAAGAACGCTTCTTCACACACCTGAAACCCCATCTCAGCGTGCCTGTGAAACTCTGTTGTAGAACATTCAAAAACACCCTTCAGGTTTTCCCAAGCCCATTCTTTTCCTTGATGTGTAAATCAGTACAAAGGTATTCTGTTTGAATTTTAGATAATATGATATGACAGCTTAGCTGTGGGATTCAAAGATTAAATGAACTGCAGATGCATCAATTATTAATATTATTTTACTCTTGGCCCACCATTTCTAAATGTACTTTTCACCTCGAAGCACACCAGTGGGAAATGAATGACTATAATAGTTCCTGGTTTAAGCATAAACGACAAAGCCTCTGTAGGTCTTGATGCATGTTGTAGGGTATTTTGGGAGGGTAGCTGTCCACAGTTCAATTGAAATAGAAAGAGACAGGTACGCTTCAGCTTGTAATTACATCCCTCCAAGAGATTTTCAGCTGTGCTTTCAAAACCCACAAATCAAGGATTTGAGAGCCAGGGCTGTGCTGAAGTTGATGTTTGTATTTCATATGAAAATTAGGTTTACTAAGGATTAGACTAATTGTGTCCTTATCTAGTCCATAAAGTGGCTGCTACTTGCAAATAATTTTTGTCCTTTTTTCTTTTTTGTCACCCTAGAAAATGAACTGCAATTTTATAGTCTTTGGTTTGGCCATTTAACCCTCTCTTGAGTTTATTTAGGGCACTCTCAAAGGGCCATAATACCACAAGTAATTGGTGGAGGTGCAAAAACCTTCTCACCTGGAAGATATAAGTTCTTTAAAAATCTACTTAAATTCTTGAAAACCAAATTTTCTTTCATCCCCATGAATGGCATTGCCATCACCTCCACATTTCAGCCAGAAATATAAAAGGACTTTTTACTGCCCTCCTCTTCCCTATCCCTCCCTCTGTCTCACTCTGCATTTAATACTTTTATATCAACTTTGAAAGCGTGTATCAAATTAACCCATCCCTTGGCATCTCTGTTGCTACCTTCCTAACCTAAGCCACCACCATTTTTTAGCCATGCTCTTATAGAAGCCTCACCTCTGGCCTCCCAATTTTCATTCTTGCACCCTTACTCCACCTTTTCTACCTTGTAGCCAGAGAGGTCATCTCAAATTCATCTGTCATGTATGTGCTAAGTTGATAAATGACAAAGGTGATAACATGGTGCAGTAAACGGCACTGGGTCAATTAGACATCATTGGGAAAAAGTGAATTTGGACCACTACTTACATCATTAAGAAAACCCAGATCTATCGAAGATCCAAAGGTGAAGTAAAACAAACTTTTGACATAAAACACAAATGCATATTTTTACTAACTTGGCACAATCAAAGATTTCTTAAGTAAGATACAAAATGTATTAACTATGAAGGAAAATTGATAAATTGCACTATATTAAAATTATAAGCTTCCATTTATCAAAAGAATGTAAAGAACAAGGCACAGAATAGGATCGATTCTTGCGATACGTATATCAAAAAGACTTGTTACCAGACTATATAAAAAGCTCCAACACATCAATAAGAAATCTAAAAAAATAAAAATAAAAAGATTTCAACAGCTATACTACAAAAGATTTCTAAGCAGCCACTAAGCATATGTAATGGTGAACATTTTCATTATCACTAAGAAAATGCAAATTAAAACCACAGTGCAATATCATAATATAGCCAAAAAGATGGATAAAATAAAGACAAGGTAAATAGAAGATACCAGTGAATATGTGGAGCACTGAAACTTGCATACATTTTTGGTGGAAATGTATATATTGGTACAACTTGTTTGACAAGGTTTTGGAAGTAGCTACTCAAGCTAAACTTTGGTTTCTCATGATCCAGTAATTATACTACTACATATATACCCCCGTGCATATATATGTTAGCAAAAGACATACACAAAAATGTTCACACAGCACTATTCCTAGTAACCCCAAAGTCCTTCAATAGCAGAATACATAGATAAGCTGCAGAATATTTGTATAATAGAATACTATACAACAATGAGAATGAACAAACTTTCCATTCTGGGCTTCACTATCCCTTCACTGAAAACCAAGAAAAGCTGGTGGTGGAGCATTCAATCCATTCAAGGACTTGATTAAGGGAGTAAAGGAGGGACGTAAGAGGTCTTGAAGCCAGACAGACTGTGGGGAAAAAAGCGATTGTAGATGCTCATAGGAGAACGAACATGCACACTTGTTTGGGAATCCAATGGGCCTTAAAATGTTTATGCTCATTGACTCAGTAATTTTCAGAAATATATTAAAAGTACAGCTGCTTTTGTGATACTAATAGTACTAAAAATAGAAGGAAGACAAGGAGTAGAGTGGTCTAATATTTTAAAAATAAAAGAATGATTAAATAAATGTATATATTGTTATGCACCAATTAAAATAAAGTTTTCAGGACATTTGTAACAGATGTAGAAATTGATGTGTTAAATAGCAAAATGAGAATATCTTATTACATAGTTGTATATTAATATGAACTTGACTATATAAAAATAAAAACAGCCAAAATCAGAAAATATTGGAAGAAAACATTTTATTATAATAATAAGTTGTATCTGGTGATGAGATTATTTTTCTTCTTATAAATTTCTGTATACTCTATATAATCTACAGTGAGCACACACTGCTTTTTTAACAGAGAAGTAAAAAAGCCATAAAAAATATATTTTCATGTAAAACGCAAATATTACTAATAAAAATGTAAAAAAAAAAACAAGTAAGAAATGCTATGTCCTTTATAAGAATGGACAATTTTTCAAAATTACCATGATGCAGCTATTCTTTAGAAGAAATAAAAAACAGCAAATATGTAAGATAGATGTTTCCTCTTTCATTTTGGTTCTGTAGAGAGGAACCAGGAAGTAAGTTCTCTCTGGGAATTCATAGTTTTACTCAAATCACTATACAAAGACTCATTTATTTATGGTATTTTTAATGCTTGTTAGGCTAAAAGAAGTATTATAATTCATATTAAAATTTACTCCATCCTTGATGGCATTAATAACTTTAAACCTTCCTTCCAAAATTTAGCTTGAGATTTTTTAAAATTATTTTATTGTTGTTCAAGTAGAGTTGTCTTCATTTACCCCGCTCCACCCTAGCCCTCCCAACCTCCCTCCCCTGCTTCCAACCCCCTTGGTTTTGTCTATGTGTCTTTTATACTTGTTCCTAAAAACCCTTCCCCCCTCTTTATCCCCTCCCATCTTCCCTCTGGTTACTGAGATTTGATGGATTGCTATAATCACCTACTTGCAGTTGGTGGCCATGTAGCAAAGACTCACAGGTGCTTTAATGGTAGCCAGCTGGCTCCCCTCACCACTGGAGTCTGACTCTTGACAATACATGGTGATTGGCAGGACCAACTCTTAATAATGGACCCTAACTTTTCAGCAGTTTTGCATCTTTTATAAGTGTGAAAACCAAAGAATTTGGATGGCTTACAGACTCAGGAGAGCAATAACGAACACTCTATTATTCATGCAGAATTTATATTCTAGCCAGTCTTTTATGCTATGAGAGAAATAATCTTATTTTGACTTGAAATTTGCTTCCTAAGAAGTGAAAATGTAAATGAAGAGAAAGCAAAGCAACGGTATGTTAAATAAAGGAAGAATGTCCAAATGGGTCTCTAGCCCCTGGAACTGAAGTTAATTTTAAAACAAAGTGCTTTAAACTTTGGTAGCTTTCCCTGAAAATAGCATATATCTTTTAAATAATGAAACATTATTAATAATGCTCAAATTTATGCTGCTAGAGCTATCTCTGTTTACCCCTTCCATGAAACCACCCATTTAAGAAATGAACTCTTGTGATGCAAACAGGAGACACATTTTACTAATGTTTAAAACCTTGTTCCTGCCAACAGCTTTTGATTAGGAAGACTCCAGATTACCTAGTAATGCTTAAAACCTTCTGTTGGTAAAATAGCTAAAATTAGTCATTGGGAAACATGGGAAAAGGATACTGTTTATTGAGTACTCACTAAGTCTGGCACAATACATACATGTTAATCAATTTTAGTCTTGAGAAATCCACCTGGCGGGTGTATCCATACTGACTCCATAGAGGAGGATCAGAAGCCCAGGAAGACCAGAGCAGCTTAGACAAGATGACCCAGCCCCTCCACTGCAGAGTTAGACATGGACGCAGAGGGGTTTTCGCCTCAAGGCCCGTGCAGTTCCCATTTCACCGCAGGAGGTGCCTTCCCCATGGTATGAGCGGTTTGTGAGGGACCACACATCTTCTTAAAGCCCCCCATCACAGCAGTGACTTTCCTGTTTCCTACCAATTTAATAGCATTCTGAGAAATCACACAGCGAAAATTGCCTTATTCTGTGTTTGGATCACCAACAAAAGAAGATTCTGTTTGACACAAAGCTCCCACAAATTCATAAATTACTGTATATCTTTGTGTGTATTTCCTGTTAACTTCACCAGTTTTTAAACATTTTCTTTTTTTTTTAATTCAGAAAGAGATGAAAAGAATCTGATCGTCATACTAAATTTGCAAGCAATATCACATAAGCATAAATTTACTGACTTGCAACCAATACTGACAATTATGTCATGTATGAGCTTCCATCACCAATCTTTTACCTAATATAACTTTTCTCAAGAGTAAGTAGGAATTTTTCTCTTGCTAAGGAATTAGGAAAAGCTAAATTTGACAAGCAAAATACCAAAAATGTAAGAAAAGAATGTGATAGATAGCACAAGGTGGAAACTTGTACTCTTTCAGCATTTTTCTGAGTTAATGGTTTTCAGAACTACATTTTTAAAGCAGCATAAAAGTATAAACTATCTCACTATACACACCATTGTGATTTCATAAAAGGTATCAGTGTGGTGCTTAAAATCCATCCTATTTTTTAAAGTATGCATGGTTAATTTCTGATGAAATTATTTCTCAATCTAAAGTGTGCAGTGAAGTTTGATATTATATAAATGCAGAATAAACGCTTTAAAATTGCTTTCTGTCAAACATGACAGCGTCTGCATACACCATTGTGTGGCAGGTACGCCATTTACCAAAGACCTGCGAGTAGGAAGCAATCCAAAGAAAAACTCACTTGCATGCTAAAGTGCCATCAATATGTGGCTCATTTGGGGGAAACTGGGGAAGTGTCAGGGCTTCAGAAGGAAGTTTCTGCAATTAACATATCACCTGGAGTTTCTGCTTACCTTGGTATTCAGTAAAATCACTGACGTCTATCAAGGAGCATTGTCATTCATGAAAGGTGAGTGAAAGAACTCAGTTGTAAAGTACCTTTTGAGCTTTTCCATATAATGAAAATCTGAACTCAGAGTCCACCAGTTCCCTCTGATTTATGCCTCTTCTGTTTACTGCCGTGCATAAATATTTCTCACCTTCAATTCTGAACCAAAGCTAAGAGCCCAAAACCTCATAAAATGATGATTCTTATCCACTGCAGCGTAAAGCTATTGCTCTTTTCCTCCAGTGTCCTTGTCATTCAGGTTAGCATCTACCTTTCTTTTTCTCATCAGTTGCTCTAAGTAAGAACATCAGTTTTGAGAGCTCACAAAAACACATTTATGGATCACCAAGTATATGAACTAGAAGAACCTTAGGTATTACATACATCTTCCTCCCTTTACAGGATAGGATACTGGGAGTGAAACTTTGTTCCTGCCATCATGCTTTTGTGAATCCATCTTTGGAGAAGTAAGGGCGGCATTGGGTATCAGGGATGAGCCCTTACCCCAAGCTATTACTTCCCCTCCCCCCAAAATTGTTTAACTTTGCCTGAAGCTAAGCCAATGTATGCTCTTCTTTATTTCTCTCTCTCTTTTCTTCCTGAGACTCTAGAAAAGATCCTACAAAATTTCTGTATTGTGTTGAAAGACATATAGATGATCACATGCATTTATTTTAATTCAAAGAGTAAACTTAGTTTTGGAGAGATAGATACCCGAATGAAATATCTAGATACATAATTGACTGGTCACCACCCTGCTATCTTATAAGGCAAAGTGGGTTTGGGTCCACAGTAGAAGTTCTTTTGATATTACAGCCTCTAGAAGTATCATTTCTCAAAATCATAATTAAAAAATTAAATATGATTTCCAGCAATTGAACCAGAGGACCTTATTTCCAAACTTGCTTATATAACAAAACTACAAGGTCATCCAGACCCAGAAGCTTAGGAAACATTCTCTCATATGACCAGTTCTATTAAGGAGATTATAATAGTACTTACTTTTTCAGCATGTTTATCCCCCCATGGAATTTTTAGTGAGCAATTTCTTGTGGCAGAGTCAGATATGGCACATCTTGCCTCAAATCTACTATTGATGATAAACACAGTTATTCACTGTGAATGATCATAAGAGAAAACATTTACCATTCAAAACGAAAACAAAGTCATGAGGCATTGCTCTTGCAAACACAGCCTTCATGTGGAAGGTAGTGTTTCATGAAGAAAAAAGCCACAAAGGTCACCATGGACCAGTGTGCTAATAAGAGAGAATGACGCAGTTATGCTTTAATTTCATAATTTGCAAGTTCAATATCAAGCTAACACTTAACAGGGAACTGTAAAAGTATGGAATTTTTTTCTTTTCAAAACGATTTGAATTACCTACTTGAACACACATTATAAACTGAGCTTTAGGATAAACCAACCACCAACAAAAGTAAAAAACAGAAAATTCAGTGATTTGAGGGTGAGTGTGAAACAATTCATTAAATTAAAGTTAAACTATTAAATTTCCCCTGCTGTCTAAAAGAATTGGCCTTATTGGCTTCAAAATAAAAGAATTCAACATTTCCCCCACAGTGTGGCTAGCAAATGAATGAATTAAGAATGAGTGCTGATGTTGTTGGATGGTTATAAAAGAGAAAAACTCTCTTTGGTCTATATATTTATGTGATGTCTTTGACTCTTTGACAAAACTTTCTTTCATCACTGTAATTATTCAAATATACTATTGTAGCTCTTAGACCTGGAATGTACCTCAAGAAATCATCTAACCAAGTTCCCTGCCCTCCAGCACAGAACTCAATTCAAGAAATTGTTATTGAAAGCCTGTTCCATAAGTCTCACTGTTCTAGGTCCTCAGGCAGATTTGAAAAACATGGCTCCTGGTCTTCAGAAATTCACATTCTTCTCAGGTGATAGATTTGAGGACTGAGTCCCAGGCAAGAACTGACTTCTTTGCCCAAGATCACACAGAAGAGTAATCTCTAAAAGAACATACCATCTTCAACGTACTCACTTCCCTCAGAGTTGGAGAGTCTTCTTGTCACATTATCAATAATGTGATAAAAACAGAGTATGTGGTGATAGGAGAGTAATTTGTTCCTGGTTTATATCTTTGAAAATACTTTAACAGTCACAAAGGGGAGAAAGAGGGAAAGCTGAAACATGCAAATTAGAGCTGAGATAAAACCATAGACGGAGAAGATAATTCTATTAAGAGAAAATACCAAATTCTCCTCGAGAGAAATAATTTTCCAAGAATATATGAATGATAAAAATAGAAAACTAGAATATACTCATACTTAGATGGAAAAAAGGGAAAGATTGTGAAAAACTGCATATGCTTTGCCCCCACACCCTAAAATTGGGCCAGGCTAATTCTTTCAAATTTTCAAGGAACAGACTCTACTATAAGTTCTTCTCAAAGAGGTACCATGTCTTTATTACTCAGGTGTGTATCTCCAATACTCTGCATAGTACTTGGCACATGATGATACTTAACATAGGTATTTATTATTGGAAGAAAATAGAAATGTCATTTGCTATTGAAAATATTGCACAAAATTTTTTAAAAAAGGATACTAACATATTTATTCCACCAAACTGACATAGCTCTAAAGTAAGACCTGAGAGGATTATCAAGCAAGAAAATTGTGGACCTACAATCTTACTTATAAATATGAAGTCTAAAAACTTCAACCAAAGATTAGCAAATGAATCCCAGGGCCCATGAAAAAAAAAGCTCTACGACAAAGAAGAGTTTATACTCTGAATAACAGTTGTTCAGTATTTGGAGCTATATTTATACTAATCTACTTATTTAATCACTCATGACCACTTCAACACATGTTAATAGGTTTTTCATAAAAACTATGTATTTCTGGCAAGATATAAGATATTTTCTAAATATGATTTTTAAGGAAAACACTGTAACTTAAATCTAGTACCAGTAATTAGATTAATAGTGATATACTGACAAGAGTGTGGTGATGGCTGAAGAAAAGGGAGGGTGGAGACAGCTGAAATAGTGTCAACAATAAAAATAAAGGGAAAAAAGACTAATAGTTAAATAAATTCAAGTAAGTTAAATTAAGAAAAAGGCAGAGATATCCTTTTTATTATGATTATCTAACAATATTCTGAAGTGTTCCATTGCAATCAAACAGTAGAACAAAATTAAAGGCATAAATATCAAAAATAGAAAATTATAATTATTTGCTTATGATTTTATTTTCTAGCTGGAAAAATCAATGAATATAAATAAGAAATAAGTATTAGATGGAATTCTAACCAAAGAAATAAGTTAATATCAATAGGTCTCATATATACTAGTAATCAACATTTTAAGAAGTAATTGGTAAATGTCTTAATGAGAAAAGTAATATAATAAACTAATTCAATTCAAATTAGCAACAATCATGCAAAATACATCAGGATTGAATTTAACAAGAATTGGAAAGCCTATGCAGAAAAAATCACAACATTCTACCTAAGAATATAAATAAAGGCATCAATAATGTAAATACTAATTTGCTAAAAATAAAAAAGGAAAATATTTAGAATAAATGTGGAAGACATATGTTCAATAGATTTTCTGCATATAAAAATATTTACATACCAAGATAAATATGGGCTAAGGAGGCAAGCAAGTAATTTTCAAAGTGATAACTGCAATAAAATTATGGAAAGCATTTTTAATCTTACTTGTCATTAAATAAATGTTAATAAAATGGGCATTATTGAAGACCAATAAAATGATGATTGAAAAGAATACTGCTTCGAAGTTTGGAAATTGTCGATTTTCATATACTGCTTGGAATGTACACTGGTACAGCATCTGTGGAGGCATTTTGTTAATATATTAAAACTGAGTATGTACTTTGCCTTTAACTTAGAAATTAAACCTTAAGAATTTCATAAGGAAAATAATTGGACATGTGCACAGGACATATGTGTAAGGATGTTTACTACAGTATTGTCTTCAAAAGAGAAATGAGGCATTAATCTAAATATCTATCAATAGGGGAATACTTGTATCACTCATGGTATTTATATACAACGTAATTCTCTGATGCCATTAACCATGATGATTCATATCTGTATTTTTTGTCATAAAAGTGTCCATGAATAGAGTTAAGTAATACAAAAGAAGCAAGCGAAAAACAAAAACACAAGTTACAAAACCTTTGTAAGGAAACTATGTGAAGAATAGACAGAAAAAAAAATCACAACATTCTACCAAAAAAATATAACTAAAGACATGAATAATGGTGATACTAATTTGCTAAAAATAAAGAGGAAAATATTTACAATAAATGTGGAAGACATGTTCACAGAATTTCTGCATATAAAAGTATTTACATAACAAGAGAAATGTGGGCTAAAGAGGCAAACAAGTAACTTAAAAAGTGATAACTGCAATAAAATTTTCATATAACTAGCTCATGTGTATCAATAAATATGTTCTGGAAGCATATAGTGAGAAGAGTCAGTCAAATTATGTGTGTTTATGCTCTTCTATATGTTTTTCTCTGTTTTCTGAATTTTCTGAAGTGAGTATATATGCTTCTTAAATTTTTTATTTTTAATTTTTAAAAATTTTCTAGGACAGTTTTAGATTCATAGCAAAACTGAAGGAAAGACAGAGATTTTTCATTTTTTCTGTACTCCAACATATGCATAGCTTCCCCTATTTTCCATATATAATTTTCAATATTAAAAAATAAGGTTCAAGAAGAAATGCATTATTTGGGGGTTAGGAGAGTCCTGAGAGGTGAGCTGATCCTGTATTTTGTTCAATTTAAAGAAAAATCTATACCTAAGGGCATGGATATCTAATAATAATTATGCTGGTTCTAGAGCAGTCAAAATTGCTTCTGCATGAACCACCTTTTTTTTTGTTGGCCATATACCTAGTTATATTTGAAAGGGAATAAGACAAGTGGAAAACTTTCTTCCCTAGAACATTTATGCCCTGACTCAGTGACTACAAACAAACCATCCTTTGGTAGCCAGGACTATGGAAGGCCTGTCTTGGGAGCACATGATTAAAAAGCCAGTGTTTTGGGTATAAACATATATCCTCTGACCATGCAATTTCCTTCCTGGGTTTATACCCAAGAGAAACCAATGTTTATGTTCCCCATAGACCTGCACAGGAATGCTCATGGCAGTTGCATTAACAAGACTTAAGAGCTGACATCGACTCCAATGCCCATAAAGAGAAAACTGTGAAATATCCATACAATGGAATACTGCACAGCCATGAAAAGGAACAAACTAGTACCAAATGCAACAACGTAGATGAAGCTCACTGACATAATTCTGAGTGATTCACGAACACATCATTTCTATTTGACCCCGTTTATATCAGTTAAAAAAAGGAAGTAATAGAAACCAGAATAATAGTTGTCTTAGTAATGGGGTTATTTCCTTACAAGGGGGCAAGAAACCTTCTGGGGGTGCTAGAAATGTGTACCTTGATCTGGGTGGGGGCTATATGGTGTATACATAGGTAAACATTTACAGAGCTATATATACAGATGTGTGAGTTGAACATATATGAAAGTTAAATTAAAATGTTTTAAAATTAACTAAAACTAAAAGCCAATCTTTTCAGAAAGGGGAAAAAAAAAGTCAGGTCTGGGCCCTGAACAGAGGCTATTAAAGGGTGAGTGTGTCATAGTGCATTTTCAGGCTGGGGAAAGACTATGGTATCATCGGAATATACCCAATTATTACAACTAACAGCAGTTATTTATAGAAATTATTCATAAACATCTAATCATGCTGCCCAGAAACATGTCCAAAGAGCTTTTAATACTTTTCAGTTGAAGTACATTGGTGTCATTTTCCAAGATCACAATTTTGACATGCAAGCAATTGAAAGAATCCAATGCGGATTGACTGACCCTAGTAACAAAGAAATCTGTTGCCTATTGCCTTTTGTTTTATATTTCTTTTTGCGCTTGGGAAGATGCTCCAACCCACTAAGCCCCCTGGCCGGGGAGATCTGCCCACCATTTTAATGTGTCCAAACTCCCTGTACAGAGGGCTCTGAGTGCAGCCTCGGGAGCAAATCTGCTCCATGGTTGAGCCCTAGGAGTGGAGGGTGGAAGACAGTTTCCAAAGGGCAAAGTGTAAAAACGTCATGAGCAGTTGTCACAATTTTTAAGATCTATTTAAAATCATTTCATTCTATCATTTCTCTGCTTAAATAGTTTGATTTCCAAAGAGCATTCTGGGAGGAAAAAAAAAAAAAAGGCAAGCCCTGTACCATAAAGTTGGAAAGTGCAATACATAGTGTAATAACAAATGTATACATCTTGCTTTCGGACAATTAATTACTGCCTAACACTCCTTAAGTTTCCATGAGTGCCCTAGTCCCCTGAGAAACAGGAATAACTCAGACCTGCCAATTAATGATATTCCAGATTCTTCCAGTTCAATACTTTCCTTTCAGCATAAACATTCTTTCATCGAAAATTGAACATTTACCAGGGCTCTGAACCTCCTAAACATCTTTCTGGAAAGTCTATGACTCTTCAGATACGATGGCTATGCTTCCATCACTTTTTCTGCTCTCCATTGCCCTTTTCCGGGGTCGCATTTCGGTACACTGGGAGTGAGATGGGGGAGCAATGTCACGAGGACGATTCCATGGTTGGAGAGTGGAACAGTTCCCGCATTGCCGTAGGTCTTCGGCTTCCTTAGGTATCTTTCTGAGGGCATATCCCTTGTCTGGTAGCTTTTATGATATGAGTCCTACTGTCCCTAAAGTTGGCAGGCTGATCTCTCTCAGCTGGGTGGAGGTTCAGTGGGGGGTTCCCTAATGGTCTCAACCTCTCTTCTGTCCAACTGCTGTCATAAAGGCGACCATCTGCACGTTCTCCTCCTGGTCCTTGGCCTGGCTGTTCCAGACTACAGGCCCCCTGCCTCTTACCTGGGTTAAGCCCCCAGGCAGGGGGCCTGACTGCAGCTCTTCCTTTTTGGTGTCTGCCTTTGGGTACCTGTAGAAGCTTTGGAATCTAAAGTCAGGCCACAGGATAGCAGTCCTCAAGGAACACCTTGGAGGACTTACTAAAACACAGGTTGCTGGGCTCCATGCTCAGAGTTTCCGATGCACTATGTTTGTAACGGTGTCCAAAAATTTACGTCTCTAACACTGATGCTGATGCTGGCATCCGCCTTTGGGGACCATCAGCCATGGAGAACTGAGCCAAGGCCAGAAAAGCTGAAACTTCGGTGCTTTCAATTTTACCTGAATACAGCTTAATACGGTTGATGACCGCTATGAAAATGATGCCTCCGGGAATGCCTAAAGTGAATTTTTAAAAGCTACCTCCCTGTTTTTGGTGTTCGTTTCATCTGACACCTCAGTGTGTCCTTGGGCTGCCCACATTACCCACCCCACCCCACTTCCTTGCATCCTTTCATCTTCCTACCATCCTTTTGAACCAGAATAAGTAGATTTGGCTTTCTCATCTTCTATATATAATATCCCCTTTCTCTAGACAACAAGCCAGATAGCACAGCTGCCATAGGAGGGCAGGGCACCTTCTCTATACTTTATATAAGACCTGGTGCTAGAAATGGTCAAGATATTAGACAATTTTTTTCTAAAGAAAGTCCAGCTTTCTCCCCACCTCCCCCCTGATCTGACTGCCAGAAAGACTGGTTTTCCTCCTCCCTGACTCCCCAGCCTGCCTCCTGTTGGGGGTGAAGAGTCAGGGAGGCAGTTGGATGTCTCAGTTTGATAGAGGGAAGGATATGGCCATGAAATTACAAAGTCCACAGGTCATTAATATTTAAACAGACTTATTACAGATCCTTGTTACAGTTAATGTTCATTGAGGATCCCATTCTAGTTCTTTCTTTGAGGAACTGGTGGGCTAAGTGCTCAAGTTACAGAGCACACTATATATTATAAAGTAGAAAGCAAATTTATCCCTACTGCTAAAACAGTATTTAAATTACTTAATTAAACATTATGAAACCAAAAATCCCTATACACTGTAATCATTTTCAAATATTAACTTTTCTGCCAATAGCTATATTTTACCAGGTTGTGGAGACAAAGCAAGTTGGCAGGATGATGAGAAACCTACGATTGGCAGCATGGAATACCTTTCTTCTGCCAATTTCACGGGCAGGTGCCTGAGATTTGATAAGACGTGAGAGGAGAATTTGTTGCTATGATCCTGAACTTTATAGAAAGCCATGTTCTACTATTTTGATGTTCATAACCCAAATCTATGCTGGCATTTTTTAGGTAGCTTGCCACATCAGTTGACCTGCCATTGTACTATAACTCTCTTCCTTTGGGCCATAAATACAATATTTTAACAGGTATAAGGTTCAGAAAACAAGTCAGATTCCATAGAAGCAAATAGCCTACATTCCTCTGTGTAAAATATAGTGAGTACTTCCTGATTTGGGACCTTACCAGAAACAGACTTATTTGATGTCTTGGCATTGAATTCTGCTGAATTTCTTGAAGTACCGTTAAAGACAATCAATGTTTAAACTATACCATATGTTGGGTTATTTGCCATGGATGTCAGCCAGAGATGGAATACAAACATTGACCCCTTTCAGATAGAGAAATCTTTTTTTTTTTTCACTAAGCAGCTGCTTACTTTTGAGTTTGATCTTACAATATGTAATTTTTATTAGTATGATCACAAAGGAAACTTTTACATTAAACAAAAAGGCAAAGGCAGCATCACTGTGCATTATTGATTGGCCCAATTTAGAGGTCAAATTCTGAACATCATCTCTGCTCAGTGAAGCTCCTTTCTTCTGTAAAACTCATCAAAACCATGGGCATTTGGTTTTCCTAGACGGGACCCTAGTCTACCTCTTAAGGATGCTCAATATACACCCAAAATATTTGTCCCCAGAGATTCCCTACACATTTTGGGCTGCTCCATGAAAGAGATTAGTTACGAGAATGGATGTGTGTGGCTCTGGGCATCTTGTGATAGAGAACACCTAGACTCCTCCCTCGGTGTAATATGGATTTTTATTGTCAATGTGTTGTCTAGAGGCTAAACCAATTTACAGTATGGTTCACAAGATCTTCACTGTTTCCTACATTTTTGTGCTTATACAGGTTCTTTGGCCCCTCAGAAAGCCCCTCTCCTCTAACCACTAACTTCACCACATTTTATAATTTGTACTGGATCATGAACCAATATACCTCCAAGAGACACATCGAGGCTTGCAGGGAGATCGAAAGCCAATGAAGACACAGACCTGGAGATAGGAGTCCCTAAAACAAGACTCACATGAAGCTTTAGTCATGCCTATAATAACCTTATCCTAGTTGAACCTAATTTTAATACCTCCACATAACATCCCAGGAAAGGAATCATATGAATAAACTAGCTTTTAATTAAGAGAAAAATAAACTTTGTATACTTGGCTGCTTGGCATTCTTTTAGTTCCCTTAATGTAGAACATGGTATATCAGCATTGAAATGGATTCTGATTAATAAGTATTTGTTTCAAAGCTACAGAGACTGAAATAAGATAAATATATATTAACAGAATGGGGACAATAATAAAAAGAAATAAGTGTCACTGGTTTAAAATGCATATTATAAGTGATTCTTAATGCATAAAGATGCAGTTATTAAACCAGCATGGAGGACTATGGGACTATTTTATTGAAGTAATTAAATACTCTAATTGAGTTTCTGGCTCCTTGGATCATTTTAGGCAACTGAAAATAGAGGGCAAATGTTAATTGGGGCCCTAATGGATGAGAGACAGCTTGACTTCTTGATATCAGTGAATGCAGTGGCTGGGCCTCAAAGACCATTTGCTACAGAAAATGCATGACCTGTTAAATTTGGGACTTGATGTGGGAAGAGGGTTCAAACAGATAGCGTCACAGTCCATGTTTTCTTCCAATTGCCATATACTTATTGTATTAACAACAACGACAACAATAATAATAGTGAAGCCTATTGAACACCTAGGACAGGATAGGCACTACTCTAGGCAGTTAATAGGTATTCACTCATATGAGTCTGACACAGCCACATTGAGAAAGAAACTGTCTTTCATCATGCTGACATTTATAACAGTCCCTCTGATCCTCCCTATCAAAGGTGCTCTCTTATCCCTTGACATTTCATAAATACGGCCTGGATCTCTCTGTTCTTACCGTGCCTGATAGTAGGCATCTGTATTTCTGTTTACTATTCTTTAGACCTCTCACTACTAGAAAATGAGCTGACTGAGATCAGTGACTGCATTTTACTAATCATTGCATTCTCACAGTGCCTAGGTCGCTGATTCCCTCTTCATGTATTTGTAGAATAGAGGGTTTGAGTAAATTAAGAAATACTGTGTAGTTATTTTTTTTCCTTCAAAGGATATTTCAGGATATGTTTTAAATACTCATAGTTTCTTAATTTAAAAGTCAGAAAATCTAGCTACAAAGCAGTATGTGAAATTAGAACCCAATTTGCAAAAATATTATATATATATAAAGATACAGATTAGAAAACATAAAAATATAAAAAGTGGTTATCTTTGCATAGAAAGGTAATAGTAACCTTTATTGCCTTTCTATTTTCTAAAACAGAGATGTTACACGACTATAGTAAATGTTGACTGTTAAAATATTATTGATTTGAATAAAATCATGGTTTCATGTAATTACTTTTCCTGAATATTTAATGGCATGAAGAATAAATAGAAAAAACTAACACCCAATAGTGTTTCATAGAAATTTTCTAAGTGAAGATTTTATCTGTCCTTTGGGGGAAAAAAAATCCCACTTTCACTGATTAAAAGCTGAGTATTAGCAGGCTTTTTCCCATTTCTGTCTTCCATGAAGGCTTAATCCATTATTCATTCCCAAGACTAAGGTGCAGAAACATCGGAACTCTTTGGCAGCCTGCATATAGAATCTTGCTTAAAGATACCACACTAGGGGTAAAACAAGAAAAGGAGCCTCTCTTGAGCCCCTATACTGCCCCCTGAGGAATTCTGTGAAATTTTGGCATTGTGAATTGGAGTTTGTCTAAATAACCTTGCTTTGAACAAATGTAGCCAGAATCCTTTAAAACCGCACTTGCCAAGGTTCTTATTGATCAAAGGCTTTCCTCCCCTTCAAAGCTACGTGGCTGCTATGAAGAAAACATTTCTGAGACCTCAGCTAAAATCTTCATGGGACTAATTAAGGGTGAGCTAGTATCACAAATCTTGCAGCAAGTTTTAAATCTATGGGAATTAGAAGAGGTTTCTGTCTTGCTGCCATGGCAAAGTAAAACGCTTCTTTCTCCTTTTTGGCTGCAGTGATCATTTTGTGTTTTGTTACTTTACATAAGTCTTCTACTGGCCTTGTAATAGTGGGTAAGGTGAGGAGTACAGGAGAATCTCTTATGTAAGGGGTGGAACCATTTTTCCGTATAACATTTTTTTTATTTGATGGAACTAGCCAAGTGCCACCTGGATTATGTCTCATTCTGCTGATTATGTTTCATTTAATGTTTATCTTACTCACTTTTATGTATTTATTCTACTTTATCATAAGTTGTCAAAACTCTGTTTTTCAATAGAATTTTAAATTAGAAGGTGCTTCAATATTTTTCTCTTCAAAAATAATACACTAAAGTGGTAGCATCTACAGCTTCTTCAAATAGTTTGTCAATGCTAAAAGAATAAAGAAAAACATATACTATATTTTAAAAATTCATTTGTACTCCTGTTATACAAATAATAGATGTTCACTTTAGAAAAAGTTGGACATACAGAAAAATGAATATAAAAACAACTCATATTTTCACTATGTTGAAATAACCACTGTTAACACTTGCTGTGCACACTTTTAGATTTTGTTCCTACATTTTGTAGAGATGATAGATTGATGTATTTATGCAAAAATGTGATCATAATTTTACAGTCTCATAATCTGTTTTCTATTTCTTTGAAATATAGTAAAAAATACATTATAAAGGTAATTCCACATTTATGTCTTTATAGTCTGCTTAATATTCCATTATTTGCTAGTATCACAATTAAATAATTCTTTATTTTTGGAGACTGAAGAGATTTAAAAAATTTGTTATTATAAATATTATTATAGAGAATATTCTTTTCATTGAACTTCTAATCACTGCCTGAGATTACATCTTTTCAAATGTAATTTATGGCTCAAAAGGTATGTACATATTAAAGCTTTTGTGATTCATTGACAGATTGCCATTCAAATTAACAGAACCATTTTTTTCTCTCAACATTTATGAGACCACCATTTTCCCAAACCTTCTGAAACAGTACCTTTAAAATTATTTTTATGTTTTAAATGTTATAATGTGAAAATAACAACTGTTTTAAATTTCTTTAAAAAAGTTGAAAATTTTCATATGCTTACCATTTAATTGCATTTGTTTTTTTGTGAACTGCTTGTTTTATTAATGTTTTTGAACTGTGGTAATCTTTTCCTTATTTATTTTTAAGAGGTAGTTATATATTCAGGATATGTAAAACAAGTACCACTTTTCCTAATTTTCATTTATATTGAATTTTATTCATGTTTTTGAAACTACTTTTTAAAGTTCTTAAACACAAAGCTAACTCAAACACATTGTCAAAATAAAATTACTCATAGAAGTATCAGACTGGACAGTACCAAAGTCTAACTCGAACCTTTTCTTCCAAACTAAAAACCTAACCTCCCCCTGACAGATTCATTCTGGTCCTTTCTTTTGCAACTTTAAGCAAAAAACAAAATACCAATAATAATGAACAAAGTTTGACCCTGTATTTCCGAGTAGAATAAATAAGTAAAACTATAAGAATCTTAGTGAATAATATAAACATTAAGTGAAACTTAATAAGGTATGAAAATGTCACCAAATTGTCTTTTGCCTCATATTTCTCCAAAGCATACTGACAGTTTTGATGACTCTAGCTAGCCTGTGACCACCAAGGTGAATTCCAAGACGTTGATTTGCCGGCATCTGACTAATGACAATAGCTTAGAATTATGTCTGCTTTCTGTCAAAGACAAAAGTTTATATATGCACAAAGTTCAATGTACACGTGGTGACTCCCAACAGACATGGGATTCTTGATAAATTTAGTGAGTAATGTCATTTGGCCAGGAGACCTGGTCACTCATTGCACGGTCCAGCCACTCATACGTGCCACATGGTGTGTTTTTGTAAAGTGGAGTAGTTTTCCTTCCCATGACAGCACATTGCACACACAGGCCCTGTGATCTCTGGTGCTTTTAATGATCGTGCTCACAAAAATATATCCTTGGCATCTTTGCCACCTGCCCTTGTGATGACCATTAGCAAAAAGAAAAATAAGGCCATATAGTGCACATATTCTGAAAATTTAAATGGTACTTATTTGTGCTTAAAAAATTCTTTGTTGGGCAAAGGGGTTATGGAACCTTTGGAGAATTCACTAAACCTATGAGTCTCACTGTGAAGATACATACATACATATAGAGAAGATATTTTGCACATAATTTGTGGAGGTACAGCCTTCTATTTGATGTTCACTCATGGGATTCTGCAGAGGTTAGATCTTCTTACTTTACAATAATATGATTTCTAATACTTACCTGAGGGTCTGAGAAGCAGCAAGAAAGGACCACATTCACCAGGAAACCCCCAGCCTGATTCTGAATGTTAGACTGTGATATGAATCGATCACTCATGATTTTGCCAACAGAATGCTCTCCTGCATCAATAAACTTTTGAACATCAGAATAGACAGCTGGTCCAATTATATTATTCCAGGAGAGTTGACCACAAGCTCTGTGAATGCACCTGTGTGTAATAAACAGCCTACCTTGTCTGAGGTTATTTATGATTTCTATCACCCAGAGGTAAGCCAGTCTTCCTCCCGATGCAAGTGATAAGCGCCTCCTTGAACAGAGCACATCATTCTTCATGAAGCAGTGACTTCATCAGTGAAAAAACTGTTCTCTCTCTGAATCACACACACACCCACGCCCTCTCACTTGCTCTCTTGCTCTCTTGCTCTAACTCATCACTTGACTTTAGTATACATCCCGATAAAATTCGAAACAATAAGAGATGACTTCAAATTCATATGGTTTTTGCTGACCATTTTATTGAGAGCTGGGGAAGCTAAAAATATTAAGAAACACATACTCCTGAGAATTTAAAATAGTAAGCAGGTTGTAGGGTGAAGTGGTTTCCCTGACATTGTAGAACTTTCCAACAGAATCTAAAACTAGCCAGGAAAAAAAAAATGTAGGCACACACACACACATGTTTGCTGACAATCTTTAGCATTCCTTGGCTTATAGAAGCATCTCTACCTTTGCCTGTGTGCTTGTCTCTGTGTTCAAGTTTCCCCTCTTTATGAGGAAACCAGTTACATTGGATTAGGGTCCACCTCAATGACCTCATCTTAATTTAACTAATTATATCTACAATGACCCTATTTTCAAATGGGATCACATTTTGAGGTACAGGGGTTATGACTTCAACATATGAATTTTGAGAGAGATAATAAATAGAAACACACATAAAAAGGAGGGAGGAAGGCAGGGAGAGAGAGGGGGGAGAAAGAGAGAGAGAGAATGAGAGACAGGGAGAGAGAGATCATGACCTCACTATGATGTAGTTTGTGATAAAGGAGCTCTCAACACCACAGACTGGCTACCTCCATAGTATGTGGGCCGAACCTTCAGTCCCAGAGTTCTCTGGGAATGCCCTAAAGCTATGAGATAGGTCTAAGAAATGGCAACTGTCTTAGACACCAGAGGGCTCAAGACAAAAAGAATCATTTACAGCCGGACACCCCTTCTCCTCTGGCCCAGGATTCCAGTGTTCTTTGGGAGTCTCACTAGCACTTGCTCCCCTTTGCATCCTCCTGATGCCCCAGGTCTATCAGAATGAATCATCAGCCAAGGCCTCTTGCCCATGGACAGCCTCAGGTCCAAATAGACCTCACACCTTCCTGGACAGTTAAGGGACCCCTTGTTTGCTCTGTTCCACACACCCTGAAAGTGGGAAAGCTGCCTAAGGAGATGAGATATAGATTCTAGGTACCCCCTCCCTATGGAAGGAAAAGGTCCTGCAGTAAAAAGGAGACAGAAGTTAGGGTCAGGCAAGTGTAGGTTCAGACCCTGACCTCAGCCTTGCTCGTTGTGTGACCTTGGACAAGTTACTTAACCAATTTGAAATGCAATTTGTTCTCTTCTATTCTAAAAAGGGTTGGAAACACCCCTTCACAAAGCCATTTCAGTATTTAAAAAGAAGTAACATATGTAAAAGTACACAGGGAATGGTCATTAGCACATGCTGAGCACACGCTGAGCACACGCTGAGAACACGCAGGTTTCACTTCTCATTCCACAGCAACTGCAATACTGAGCTAGGTAATAAAATAACTAGATAATTAAATACGCTGGTGGTCTTCGTGTTCCTGGACCCTGGAGCATGTGCTATAACATTGCTGCCTTAATAACAGCCAGCTTAAACATATAGCGTTAAGTATTTAATATGTAGCAACTCAGATGGTTTGGCATCTAGAAAGGTTCCCCCGACAAGTGTATTTTATGAAGTTCAGTACCTACACATCTAGCTTTTCGATGCTGTGTTTCCGTGTTTTTCCATGTGTCACTGAATAAGAAAATATTCTACCTGATACATTTATTGGCAGATTATTTATTTATTTATTTATTCATTCATTCCTTTATTTATTTATTTATTTATGATAGATATTCATTTGGGAATGAGCTCTGAAGGAGGATACACAATTTATCCCTATCCCTTAACCAACAACTAGGATGATTAAAATTCCTAACGTTTGAAATTATCCATTCAGTTTAAGAGGTTTTAAAATATGAAACAGATGCTAATTAGCTAACTCTTTTGTTAATATCCCAGCACCTGTTCACACAGCAGACCGCTCCTTTCCTGAGATCTTTCCCAGGGTATCACACTCCCTGGTTTCTCTAGTTCACACTCTATATTCTCCCTCTTAGTTCTCTCCCCTCTTCTCAGTCTCGAAATATGGGGGTGGCCAAGGGTCCTCCACTTTTCTTCTCCACTCATTCCTCCTGTGCAGTTTCCTCTTACCCAATCCATATTTCCAACCCCGGCCTCTTCTCGTGGCTCCAGACTCAAACATCCTGCCGCCTAACTTGACATTTTCACTCTGAGGCCTAATAGGTGCCATCTTGCTATGTAAGGTAATTAAATGTCTTTATTATTTAAACTTGTGGTGGTACCTTTTACAGAAAACAAAGGAGAGGATGCCGCTAATCACATCACAGAAGAGGGATATTTGCAAATGAAAAGGCAAAAGTGGTTGAACTAGTTACACTCATCCTTGGAAGGTTTAGCATGGATTTTAGGAAGTTACTTTGCAGTAAATGTTTGCTGCCTCCAATCAGGGTGAGGGAGTTTTAGCAAAAGCAAGTCTCAAAGAGATTAGGTACATTGCAGGCCTGATTCCCCACAGGAGAACCTATCCTTGGGCGTGGGTCCTGTGCATCTCCGAGTGGGAGCTGGGCACATGGTCTCCTACAGTAGACAAAGGAATTATGTGTCTCAGATGGGACAGAGCAGGATGACCTGAGACTTCATCATGCTACTCAGAACAGTGCACCATTTAAAAAATGAGAAATTGTTTATTTTTGAAATTTTTCACACTCTTTTAGATTGTGGTTGACCACAGGTAGCAGAAATTGTGGATAGCTAAACCACGAGTGGGGAACTGCTGTACCCCCAACATCATTCCTGCCAAGAAGGACTGTCATGGAAGAGAACGCGGTATGACGAGTAGCACCAGATCTAGTTGGTGGGAGAATGAGAACGCCATTCACCCCGTCTGTGGTTCAGTTTCCACACCCGTGAAATGAGTTTTTTTAATTAATTGCTTTCCTTGTTTTTTTAAGACTAGAGGCAACATACAATTCTATAAGCTTACTCACTAAATGTTTCGTAGAATGAACATTCCAGGAAATAGAAACCTTGATTTATCCTTATCAATGTAATAAAATATTAGTCATTGTAATTTAAAGGCAATGCAAGCATTTTAAAGCAGTTTTAGAATTTAAGAAAGAGATAAACCTATATTGATTTCATTGTTTGTATTGACCGTATCATATTATGGCCATAAAAATTTGTCATTCATATAAGATGTCAAATGATATGTGATATTCCATAATTTTCAGATGGCCAAGTGAGTTCTGCTTCCAAGTAGTGTTTAGTGCAGCATGTACAAACAGTGTAAGATTATCATTTACGTGCCCATTCTTTGACTTTGTTTGGAGCCCTCGGAAAGTCCAATTTCTAGATGCCTAACACCTTTCGGTTGCTATTTTCATCTGCTGACCTTCAATTGCTTTGTGGTTTGAGGAACTGTTTAGAAACAGATGTACTTTCATTTCACAGAATCTTTTGAAGTGCAAAGAATGCATCTAACTCATTTCTTTCCAAATCAATCTGCTTTTCTTATGTTCTGACATATTCCTGCCTGGAAAGTTAAATTACTTGTTTCCTTCAAAAACAGCACAAGAAAAATAGAGCATAGACTGCCTGTTCAAACTTTAACAGTCTCACACTAGTAAGTGATCAGGAAGTAGCAAGAGAAAAGCAATGACGTTCATTTTCTGACATTCATACTTTTTGCTCTCCCAGGAAAGATAGGAGAGTGCTTTTTCTTCCAATAACCACAAAATTTGTCTTTTTCATGCTCTCCTTGCTAAGACTGAGTATTAGCTCCCATGTCCCCTCCTTGGAAAACTCTCTTAATGGACATTAATGGAAAAAACATCTCAATGGACAGAAATACAGGCGAATGGCATTACTTGACAAGCCACCATTTTGGGGTATGTGTGCGAACAGGCTGCCTTTTGTAGATTGAAGTCACTAATATATTTTTATCTAATTTGATTTTAAAATTTTCCCTAAATAGTGAGATCAAAAGAAGCTCTTTCATGCCATTCCTGTCTAGACTGGGACTGTAAAAATATAATAATAAAATAAAAATAGTAACTGTGTTAAGAACTGCACAAAGTAAAAATCATATCCATTGAAGTATTGTAAGACATAATTTGCATTGGAATAAAAATTATTTAGTTACCACTACAACCATGGTGGCAAAAGAGAAGTGTTTTTATGACAGCTCTTTATTATATTTCTAACCAAGTTTTTATTTAAAAAAATAACTTCCAAAACAATGGTCCATTAGGGACAATATTTTAGTTGTTCTTGTCACAACTCCATTGCTATTTTATTCTGTTTTGATAAAAGTATCTTTTATTTTATTTTTATTGTTGACACTATTACAGATGTCTCCATTTCCCTACCCTTTTGCCCACCCCCACACATCCTCTGCGCCCTTCCCTCTGGTGATCACCACACTATTGTCTGCGTCTATGGGTTACACATACATGTTATTTGACTGGTCCTTTCACCTTCTTTCATTTAGTCTCCCCTCCCCTCTGACAGCTGTCAGTCTGCTCCATGTATCCATGCCTCTGGTTCTATCTTGTTTTGTTCATTAGATTCATATAGTACTAGTCTTTCTCTGACTGGCTTATTTCACTTAGCATAATAATCTCTAGATCCATTCATGCTGTTGCAAAAGGCAAGATTTCTTTCTTTCTTTCTTTCTTTCTTTCTTTCTTTCTTTCTTTCTTTCTTTCATTTTTACTGCCACATAGTATCCCATTGTGTAAATGTACCACAGCTTTTTTATTTACTCATCTACTAATGGGCACTGGGCTGCTTCCAAATCTTGACTATTGTAAACAGTGATGCAGTAAACAGAGAAATGTGTATATTCTTTGGAATTGGTGTTTTGGGATATCCTTCCTACTCTTTTATACAAGCATTTATACAATGCCATTTCATCCTTTACTCAAAAATGATTCAGGTAACATTTCCATGAGCTTTGGAATATCTTCACAAGGTCAATAAAATTTTAGAATTTAATTCTGTTTAACTTTTTACATTTCAAGGTATAAGCATCAAGTTTTATCTAAATTTCAATGAACTGGAGCAGTGATTTATCTCACAGCTAAGCCTCAAGTCATGACTAGTGGTTAAAGCAGGAAATTTTTTTAAATTTAAAAATCATAAATTTTATCATAATTTTAATTTTAAATTATAATTTTAAATTATAAAAACAATATACTTAGATTACTTTAGAAAAGGGTTGAGAACTTTTTGTTAAACCTATTGTTATGGTCAATGACAGCTTTATTCTATTATTCTAAATACATTAAAAAGGCAGAAAAATAGAGAAGAAATTTGTATATTATATGATATAGAGCAACCATCATAAACTCAAGCCACATTTATAGATTCTATCCCAATACAATAAAATCGAAGCACAGTAAAGCATGATATCAAAAGCTGATGCCAGCTATAAACATCCCTGTGACAGTAGGTGTCACAGTCCTGAAGGGCCATCTACCAAAACTTCGATTCCAAGAACAGAAAGGTATAAGGAAGCAGGGGCATCACATAGCGATCCAGCCTTAAACCACAAAAAGGAGGGAGGGGCAGAGATGAAGAAGAAGAAAAGCACAACCACACTGGTTTTCACTGACCTAGACTCCTACTTATGTCACATGGCCATGAGTGAGGGGAGGAGGGGGCTGCTAACCAGAGACCACGATGTGAAGACTCTGTGACTTCAGGGGCCTCATTGAGAACTTCATTGCCTCCTGAGATGTCTAACACTCAGAGAAAACATGACCTCCAGACAGATAACATACTTTGTAGGGAGAGAATAAAGCTCAAGTAAAGCAGAAAACTTCCCTCATCCCTGTCTGTAATATGTGTCAGCAAAAGCCTCGCATGACTAGACTTTCTCCCATCTAAAATCAGTGATGACCAGAAAATCAGATGAGGCTTAGGCTTATATACTAATTATGCCACTACCTTCTCACCCCCCAGAGAGAATGACCATGATGGATAAATAGGAGAGAAGGAGAAAAAGAGAAAGAGGGAGAGAGTATATGAGCATAAGTAATAACATAAAGCCTGTTGGCTAATATAGTAGGAGTGGAGCCCCCACCAGGAAAGACAGAAACAATTCAGATAAATTTGTCTCCATGGTCTGAAAAAATTTAAGATAACTTATTATCTAGGGAATAACAGATCATAAAAAGATGCTAAAATAATTGAAGGAGACAAAAGAGAATTTTTAAAACAGAAAATTCAACAAAACTATTTCTGTTTAAATATATTTCTGGTAAGTACATATGTCACTCATAGAATCTTTGGAAAGCAATTTAATAATATTTATTAAATACCTTAAAATGTTCTATCCTTGATCCAGTAATTATATTTGCTAAAATATATCTGAAGAAAATATCATAATTAGAGAAAAACATTTAGATACAAGGATGTTTATTCAAATATTTTCACAATAGAAAAAGTAAAAAAGTATAAAGTGAATTGAAATGATTAGTTTTAGCTATTATTTAGTGGCTATGATCTGTATATTTTAGTAAGTGTGTAGTAAGCAAAAACAAATTCAAATTTTATGTTTGATTTATAAATGTCATGTATTCACAAGTAATTTAGTGTTTTCTGTTTCACAAGTTTACAATACCATAAAAGATGCTCATGTTTTATATGATATTCAAATTAAAAGACTGGAGTCTCACTGGTATGAAAACGATTACATTTTATCTTTGGTTTCAACAGCAGTACCAGTATTGAGTCTAATGGACTTGAACTGGCTTTGTCTGTGTATTGTACCCATCTGCCCTAGCAGAACGACCCGGACACAGTAATAAACCTTCAATATATGTTCACTTAGCCAAACTGAGCTTCACTTGAAAATAATTAATTTTCAATCAACAGCACATTTTTCTGCCTCTATATGTATAACTACCCATTTTTCCCATTTGCCACACATCCACATACAAGAGATTTTTCATATTATGTTAAGCATTCCAATTATATCTTAAACTTCCTTGATTAGCAGCTCAGTTATTGGTGTAATAATCTTTTATTTTATAGGCAAATTTACTTCTATATCTATCATTTTCCAAGAAGTGTTTCAATAGTTACATCTACAAGGGCTTTCCATATTTCTTTCTATTCTGTAATTTTGGGATTTTTTATCAGTTCTAGTTTTAGATGCTTCTGTAGATTGCAATTTTTGATAAAACAATACATCACATTATTGTCCCCAATCCACCTCTCTTCCTTGGGGGAAAAACAAACATTTAATTCCTACATCTATTCTCTAACTTATCTACTGAATGAATTATTTTTAAAGGAAACTCTCCCTTTTTTACAAGTTTCATTCTTTATCATTTCACCACAGATACATTTAATGTTACTCAGTGTTTTGATCAGACTTCGAGACAATTTTATTGAAGGATTATCATTTCTTATAGTCAATTTTTAAACAATTAGATATGGACAACAGTGTGGTGATTGCTGGGTGGTAGGTGGGTATAATGGAACTAAAAGATAATGTAAAAAATACAATAAAAAATTAAAAATAGAAAAGAAAAGTTTATGAGTCCCAGACACAAAAAAGAGATTCATTTTCTGCAAAATACAAAAAAGAAAAACCCCAAACAGCAACAACAGTGAAAACAATAGAATTCCAATTTACATGAGCTAAAATTTTAAAAATAAATAACAACCTGTTTTGTAATTGCCAGTGTGGCCATAGTTGAAATAATGTCACTTGTCATTTATCTTAATAAGAAAATTAACATGAACTTGAGAAAAATAAATGGGAATCTGAAAATCCTAACAGAAAAAAAATGTTATTTCTGTATTCCTGAGCAAATAAAAGATTCTTTTTTCTAAACATAAAATTATTTCAGCTTTCCTAAAAAGGATATATTTTCCTTAAGTCTAATTATTTATCTCAAGTCAAAAGAAAAATGGCTGTGTTCTGTAACAAATCAAATACAAATCATAGAACCAATGATAGCTTTTAAAACCACAGTACAACACCTTCTAGGTAAGGAAATTAAAGACCTGCCTTTTCCTTGCAGCACCTACAATGGAACTCTTGGGCAGCCCAAAGAAAAGGGCTGTTTGCTCAGTGTGCACTGTGGTATGACAGCTGGACCTTCAGGCTGAGGCACTGATTTCCCAGCCACTGTGAGACTTCGGCTGCTGATGACAGTTAGCTCCTCTCTCCAATTTGCTCTTGGCCAAAGAAAGTTGCCTCATCCAAGCCTTCCCCTGCCTCATTCAGAGTCACGTCCTTGCCACGGGGGCAGCACTCATCATATAACTAGTCTGTTCATGGGGTATGAAGGCCTAGCCCCAGTCTGTGAATTGAGATACCTCTCAAAGGCTGTCCTGTTTCAGTGGTCTCCATGGTGTGAGGAGAGGCTTTTGTTGCTACTGCATTCACTCTTCCACAGGTGCTGGTCCAAGGTCACATACCAAATAAACTTTCAGCATGCTATTCTACCTCAAGATCTATTTTCCAGGGAACCTAATCTAAAACTCATTATTACTTATGTGTTCATTCAGTTACTCACCTTGTATCTGTGCTTCCAATATACCAGGCTCTTTGTTGGGTGCGGGGACAAATCAATGAGCAAAAACAGCATAGTTCCTGCTTTAATAAAACCTATTGACTGGTGGGGTGGATGGACACTGATCAAGAAAATATAAAATTGGGTAAGGGTGTTCACAGTTCTAACAGACAAACTTGAGTTTAGAGTGTGACACCTGAGCTAAGATCTGAAGGTTTAGTGTCAGTTAACTAACTGAGGGAGGAGGAGAGAAGAAGGAAGGAGCATTTTGTGGTAGGCAGAATAATAGCTGCCCAGAGATGTCCATGTTCTAATTCTCCTGAGCTGTAAATATTTTCATTATATGGCAAAGAGGACATTAGCAGATAGGATTATGTCAAGGATATTGAGATGGGAAAATATCCTGGATTATCCAGGGACCTTAAAAGAGGGAGCATGATCTGAATTAAAGAAGATGTGATAAGGGAAGCAGGGATTGGCAAGGAATGGGGTAGAGTCGAGAAATGCAGGTGGCATCTAGAAACTGAAAAAGACCAGGAAACAAGTTCTCTCCCAGAGCTTCCAGAAGAAATGTAGTCTTGCCAACACCTTGATTTTAGGACTACCGAAGTCTTGAATAGTAAAATTAAAAAAAATTGTGTTTTCCTAAGCCATTAAATCTGTGGTAATTTGTTCTTACAGCAGTAGCAGGAACAAATGCAATTCCAAGGAGAGAAATTAGCATGTAGTACTAGTTGGGAGGCCTTTGCAGGAGAGGGTGAAAGGTTAACAAGGTGAGGCTGGGGGTATGGAGTAAAGTGGGCAGATGTGAGCAACAGAAAAAAGGTGAAATCAACAAGGTAAAAAGATTGGTAAAGGGTCAGCAAAGAAAAAACAAGAACATCTTTAATTTATTGGCTTGTGATCCCAAATGAATGCTGCCGACATCAATGATGGAGCAAAGAAAGGAGGACAGGTATGGAGGAGAGGAGTTGCATTTAAGATGTGTTATAATTGAGATACCTTTAAGAAATTCAAGTGGTTTAATCTGTAGATCACTATATACTCAGGTCTAGACCTTTGAGAAATCTTCGCTTGAGCTCTACATTTTGGTACCGAAAATCATTAGCCTCGATGAATTAATCTAGGAACAGTGCTATAAAGTGAAATGAAAAGAGAGCCTAGACTGAGCATTAGGAAACTCCAACATTTGGCTGAATAGATGATGAAACTGTAAAGGAGTAGCCAGGAGCTGACTGAAACCTGGGTCTTCATATGGAGGTAGGGGTCAGCACTTCCAATGCTGCAGAAAGACCAGGTACAGCTATGGCTGCGACAATGTCCATTGGACTGAGCAAGAGTAGGTCACGGGTAAGAGATGATTCAGTGGAGAGATCGGAATCACAGCTAGCATAGAGCACACGGAGAAGGAGAATATGATTTAGGGAGGTCTAACGGTGGGTGAGATGGAGAGCTATGCGGCAGCTGAATGGAGATGGGGGGTGAAAGAATTTTTTAAAAGATAGATAAGGCATGATTATTGTTATATACCTATCGGGAGGATTCAGTTGAGATGGGGAACTTTTAAACATACGAGAGAACAAGGACAATTAACAATGGTTAATACCCAGAGGATGGATGGCACAGAAGCAGGCGAACTGCCTTTGTGTTAACACCATCGCTGTAGCTGCTCTAAATGGAGAGGAACCCATAACGACGTCCTTGCATACCTGAGTTTCAACTTTTAACCAATTAAGTCCTGACAATTAAGTGTTCTTAATTTGGTTGTAATGGCCAATGAGTTATTTCATTTCTGGCTCTGAAGCAAATAATTCAAACCCCATTCTCTGTGTGTGTTTTTTTAATTGCTTCATTTAAGATATTCTGAGACAATAAGAGCAATTCCACTCAGAGAGATATGGATGTTGCCTACATATTCCAACAGACTGTGGGGAACCTTCTGTCAGTGGAACAGTAGGCTGATTAGGTAATGCATAAATAGCAAGCACAGTATAGATTAGCCACATAACTATATATTTTGGACCCTGAAGATACCAAAAATTATAAATCAAGCATGCCCCCCCCCTTAAGAGACTGACAATTGACTGTGGAAGAAAACATCCTCATTAAAATATAGGCAGTCTCAACTGCTGGCAAGCATGTGTGGAAATTAACACCCTCACATTACACTGCAGGAAGGAGGAGAAACTGGTACAACCTCTCGAAAGGGCAACGTGGCAGGAACCGGTAAGATTCAAAAAGCTACATCCTGCATCCCAGCAATTCCATTGTTAGATACGTTACTCTAAAGAATGTTCACACATTAAACTCAGAGAATATGTGCAAGGATGCTCTGTACAACCAAAACTTAAAGCCACCTAAATAAGTATCACTAGGGACTAGATAAATTAAGTATTTTTGCAGTCACATAACAAGATACTATCAGTTAAAAAGAAATGCACTCTGTATTTTGATGTTAATGGGATAGATCTCACAAAGATAATACTAAGTTAAAAAAAGGCAAATTACAGAAAACACATAATATGAGGGCATTAAATAAATTTTCAATAACACACAATGCCATGTATTATTTATGGATAGATAGATATGAAAAAATAAAAGCATAAACTAGAAAAACATATATCAAATTCAAGTTAACAAATGCCTTTGGAAATGGAGAGTGGAGTAGGACTAAAGTTTGGGCACAAAAGAATTTTCAACTTTTTTATGGCTGGTCCTTTACTTTTTTAAAAAACAAAGTGCATAATAAAAAGTAGTAATTCAACTCTGAGTGTTTGGTAGATTGGTATGTTTCACATTATTCTCTATATTTTTTCTATTTTTTTTAGTTTCTGCATAAAAACAAGAGTTAAAAAATAAGTATGCAATATAATGCAGTGTGTTAAATGCAATGCATAAGAGGGATAGACTTAAATCCACATGGACGTAGGAGGCAAAAATCAAGAAGGCTCTTGGAGGAGGTGGCATTTAAGCTGATTTAGGAAATTGCAATAGACTGATGGAAGTCAGGAAGGTGATCCTGGGTAAACACACTGCTTTGAGGAGCACTGAACTTAGAGTTGAATTCCTTAGGCCCAGATCCAGTCTTGCTGCACCAGCTGTGTGACCTTCGAGATTCTCTGCATGTGTCTGAGCCTTGGTTTTCTCTATAATGGATATGGGGTGGACTAAATAAGAAAAGATGCATTACCTTAAGCACTGCGTGTCTTGTCACGTGGCAGGTGCTTATCCTGGCAGGAAGCACCTAGAAAGGTGGTCTCTTCTTCCCAACCTCAGTCCTCAAACATCCACCATGAAACTGCTGGCACTTCTTCTATACTTGACTTTTGGAATTAAAATTGCAGATCTTTGCTGTGCCTGATACTTGTGTTCCCAGCATATTCTTGCCATAAGCAGAAGAGATCTCCAGACAAGACCATGGAAACCCGAACTGGGGAGGGAAAAGTTGGCTACTGACAAACTAGACTAAGCCAAATGAGGATGGTTGCGTTCCTGTGTGCGTGAGTGCATGTGTGTGCGCGTGTGCATGTGTGTCTATCATGCATACAAGTGCAGTTCATAGCTATTTACTTTCACCCTGCACACTTACTGTTTAAAGACCAGCCTTGCTGGTGGGCGTGCAGCCCCCAAGGCCACCTTTGATGCAACCCGAGCATCCACCTGAATGGTGATTAGTCAATTGTATCCTCTCTTCTCTTTCCCCCTCCAGTGCACCATTGGTTCAGCTGTCATGGATTTTTGTTCGCTCTTTTAGCTGTCGCAGTAAAGGTGACTCTCCATTGTCTTAAGAATGTTTGTATCCCCAAAGAACTTTTCCTTCTGCTTATCCAGAAATCCAAATAATTCCTGCAGGTGAATTGCCCCAGGTCTGTGCCCTCCAACAGTGCTCAGTAATCATTAGTTGACTTCAATCTTAAGCAAAAGTATGATCTGGGACGACTGCTTTTTCTTTACAAATAATAGAATTGGCCAGTATAGTCAACTCTCTGCTAATTAGGAATCCACGTACATGTTGAACTCAGCTGGAGGGCTTTTTCTGGGTAAGTTCTGTTAACAATTGCTCACAGTGTAGGGGTGTCAAACTCATTTTCACCAGGGGCCATCAACTCCTTAACAGTTAAGGAGTAGTTGCATTTATACAGTCCCAAAATTATTTCGGCCCCTTGAAGGCAACCGAGAGGCTGATGTGGTTCCTGGTGAAAATGCGTTTGACACCCCTGCCCGTAGTGTATGTAGCACATCGCTTCACTGGCCTCAGTTACATGACACTAGAGACTCACCCTTGTAAAAATTACCATGTATCCATTAGGTACAAAATCCTGTGACTAACTTGAGCACAACTACAAGACATTTAAAAAAAATGGGTTTTTGTTATATCCTCCAGCTGTCAGAATTGTTTTTCTTTACCTTTCTTCATTGCCTTTTTTTTCCATTTTAGAGAGATGATGGAAAAAACAAAAACCCAATGGGGAAAGAAATATTCCAAAGTGGCACTTTGATTGCCTGGAACATTTTAAGAGTGCTATATATTTGGCACCTGGAAAAAAACAGAAGTTGATAATGCCAAAGAGAACATTATCATGGGTTGTTTTGCAGGATTAATTGCAGATTTATGCTTCAGAGTGGTATGCTATTCTGAAAAACAAACAAAAAATGTTACCTTGGCTACAAGAAATGCAAGAGTCAAGCCTAAGCAATCTGAATTTCTCATTTAAATAATTACTGAAAGTAAGCAAGTTGAGGTTTTGTTTGGGTTATTGCACGTAGGGTGGAGTCAGTCGCCCCAGTGATATGTGCAAGGGTGAGTGTTGCTCCCAGGAGAATATCCTACTTCCTACGCTTGTGGCCCCCTGACCTTGACTGCCTGCTATCCACACCAGCTGTAGCCTCAGTCTCCTTCCTCGCACACCTCAGCCTCCGCAAAACATTTATTTTCTTACCCATTCTAGGTCATAATCTCTAAATCTCTAAAATCATATTCCCTAAAATTTTAGGCTCCTCTTGACCACAGCATTAGGGGAAACTTTGTCTTCTTTATTTCTTACTCTAATGTTTGAACTGTGTAAGGTAACATATTGCCTTGAAATAAAAAAAAAATACAAAAATGAACAAAACAGCTGGAAGTTTTTTTCTTTATATTTAATCTACGAGGCTTGTGTTGCTTCCCCACCATTTGGACTGAGATTTGAGGGTTTTAAAAATTGTAGGCCAGGTGGCAAAATCTCAGACACTCCTTCCACTAAAGACTGGAGTCTGTCCCTTCTCCTTTGAATCTGACTGCCTAGTGACTCTTACAGCCAGTAGAGTTTAGCAAAAGTGATGCTGTGACTTCTGAGGCGAGATTGTACAAGCAACAAAGCTTGTGCGTTATTCGCAGGAATGTCAACTTTTGGAACCTGGAGTCTCTGCGCTAGACTCTACCTACCCTGGAGCTGCCATACTGTGAGCTAGCTCAGGTCACACGAAAAAGCCATGTGCATGTTCTCCGGTCAGTGGCCTCTGCAGAGTCAAGCCTTCCCAAGTCATCAAGAAGAGGTGCCAGCTGCCAGTTAGGTGAGTTAAGATGCTGACAGAAGATCCTAGCTGTGAAGTCACCCCGAATGTTCATGTTTCCCTAGTCGAGGCCACAGATATCAGGCAAGAGAGACAAGCCATCCCCACTGAGCCCACAGAACCCATGAGCTTAATAAAGGATTCTTTGATGCCACTAAGCTTTTGGATGATTTATCACATGGCAAAAGTAGCTGGACTGACTTCCCTCCCCTTATGTCCCCTTTATGGCTGTGATGAGGTCGTCCTGCATCAGGGATGGGTGTTGCCCACGATAAAGTCCACTGACAATTGAAACAGTATCAGAGGAACCCCGTACTAGACTGTACTTCCAGCAGGCCCGCACTTGGAACGTCAGACGAAACACAGCGGTGTTCATTGCTGAGAGAGCATAATGTCCTGTTGAAGGAGATCAGAAAAATACATGATAAAATACACACATAGGCAAAAACTCAGATTTGTTTAAGTACAGGGACAGGTGAAAAGTAATAAAAAGTTATACATTATATAAAAATAACCATTTCTCCTAGATAGTAAAATTGTGGGTTGTTGTTAGTACTTTTATATCCATTTGTATTTTAAAATATTTCTACCAGTGTGCACGTACTGCTGTTATACTTTCTTAAAGAACCATGTCTTTAACTCACTCAAAGTAATATGCACATAAATACTTTGTCCCTTGCCCTCTACGCATGAAGTTGTTTTTCTGGTTACAAACTACTACCTGCCAACCCTCACCTATCTACCCTAAGCTGAATAAATTAAACTACAGAGCATTATTCTAGGATGTAAGGTTACGACTATGTCACATCTTGATGGTAGATCTGAGTGACCCAGACATGACTCTGGCCCAAACCTGTGGACCTCTTATTTTGCCACCTGCTGTATGTCCATCTCCTGGGGTCTGAATGGAACTTTAGGCTGCTAAGCTATCCCACCTACTTAGAAGTTACAACCTACCTGGTCCCTGTGGGCGGTGCAGTACACTCGGAAACCGCCCTATCGATGCGTTCCCTGACATTGACACTCATCACTGTCCTCTAATTTTAAGGTACAGACAAATCTAACTTTGCTGTGAGAAAATTTAATTACCAGTCAGACCCATCGTTAAAACCCCAATTCCAGACTGTGGTCCAGGCCAGCCTACTCCTTTTGGTTTCTGTATCTTCCCACCAATGCCCCCAGTCTTGGAATGACTCTCATCAAGATTCAGTTGATGCATTGGAAGTCACTGTGGTTATGTGATTTACAGAGACCCGGAAGTGTTCATTCCCCAAATATTTCCACCATTGGCTAATTAACACCACTAAAATACATCTCACACAATTCACAACTTTATGCTCATTTGTTTTATTTTAAAGGGATGTAGTAAGTTTTATCATTTTGTTCAAACGTTTCTTAGAAAAAATAATTCATCGTTTAACTAACACCGTGTGTTTAAGATTTGCTGATCAGCATTTCACTAGGAAAAAGGGATCTAGGCAGCATACATGTCTGGGGAAGTTGGAGGGAGCATTGTCAGTGAAACTTGCTGAACGAGAAGAATGAGACATAGAAAGAGGAAGCAAAGAACATAGGCCAACCTTGCCTGCGTGGGGAGCTGCCTCCCTGGCCGCAATTCCTACATCAGGATCCTGTCCATTACAGCTCCGCAGACTGTCTTCCGGGCAGAAGGTCTATCTTCTGACATAAAAATACACAGACCAATTTGAGTAATCCAGTGTTTTTATAGTTCCAAACCAAGCAAAGGTCCAACATGCTTGAGCAGTTTTATTTTGTTGTTTTGTTTTTCAGTTAAGACAAGAACGGTTGTTTTAGAGTGGGAAACTTGCAGCTGCCAATGGAGATTGACAGACCGAGGGAAGAACAGAATGTTTTCACTAGAAATATTTGAAGTTAGAGTGGCTTCCTAACCCTGTTCACAGAAACTGTCTAGACAATTGGTCTCCAAGCAAATGCTGCTACAAAACATAAAAATACAAAATAGTCATTGTCCTCAAGGAGTTAAAAAGTTACATATGCACGTTAAAACAGTCGATATGCTGATGTGTGAGAACCTTAAAATTGACAAAATTTTTGTGTCGGGAGTAATCAGACATGATCATAAAAATCTCCCCTGTCTCTAATTTTCGTAACACTATCCCATCCGGATGTAAAACCCCACAAGGGCAGCCTGCTGGTTCCAGGTGACATTAGGCCCGTGGCAGCTGGCTCTGTGTCCTGAAAGTACCCCGGATGGAAATGCATGATAAAAGATTGTCCTGTCATTTATAGTCACTAAGTAAATGGCATGTCCCTCATCATTAGTTTTAATTCTATTAATTCTACTCATGATATTTATCATTTTAGCATTTGAATTTTGAAGGCTGCTTGCTAAAATTTACTCCCTATTATTTTGACCATAAACCATGCATATTTACAATCTTTTTTTCACCATTGTAGTCTCAAAGATTCCATAAATTAAGTTAGAAAAACATTTTCCTAGGAACCTTTAGCATTAAAGTTGAAGAACTATGCTTAAAGAGATGGTACATAATTTAAATAATTATTTAGTGCAGGGGTGAAGAAATATTTTCTATAATGGGTCAGATAGTAGATGTTTTAGGCTTTGCAGGCTATGTGGTCTCTATTGCAACTACTCACCTCTGCTGTTGTAGCGCAAAGAGCCATAGATAATACATAAAGAAATGGGTGTAGCTGTGTTTCAATAAAACTTTTTAAAATTACTTTATTGTTGTTCAATTAAAGCTGTCTGCATTTTCTCCCCACCACACCCCCCACCCCAGCCAAACCCACATCCCTCCTTTGCTTCCACACCCCCCTTGGTTTTATTCATGTGTCCTTTATAGTAGTTCCTGAGAACCCTTCTCCCCTCTGTCCCCTCCCCCCTCCCCTCTGGCTATTGTTAGATTGTTCTTAATTTCAATGTCTCTGGTTATATTTTGTTTGCATTTTTCTTTTGTTGATTATATTCCAGTTAAAGGTGAGATCATATGATATTTGTCCCTCACCTCCTGGCTTATTTCACTTAGCATAATGCTCTCCAGTTCCATCCATACTGTCACAAAGGGTAGGAGCTCCTTCAGAATAGAACAGAGAGCCCAGACATAAACCCAAGTCTCTACAGTCAATTAATATTTGACAAAGGGGGAAGAAACATAAATTGGAGTAAAAATAGCCTCTTCAACAAATGCTGTTGGGAGATCTGGATAGCTACATGAAAAAAAAAGAAAGAAGAAGAAACTTGGTCACCAACTTACACCATACACAATAAAACTTTATTTACAAAACGTTTGGTCCATGGGTCATAGTGTGCCAACTTCTGATTTAAAGAAATACAGCCTTTATTTAGGAACCTGGTTCTTAATCATGAAAGGTGGTTCTTTCGTGTTTTAGTCCTTGAATTTAAATCCTTCCACAGTAACTCTTAAGAAAAGGAGGCTGGTGGAAAGCCAGCCAAGTGAGGAAACGGAGCCTAAGATTTTATGTGACCGTGAAAAGTCCCATAACCTCTACGTGCTTCAATTTTTCTGTGCATTGCATAACAACTGCTTTTCCTGTTTCCAGGGCTGGTCTAAGATTCCAAAGAGATAAAGTACATCAAGATACAATGCAAACTATAAAGTATTAAGTAAGCCCGAGCTAGCACTGAATGTAACAGAATGTTTTAGCATACTAGGTACCAATAACAACTCATTAGAGAGTAGTACATTAAAGAGGACAGATTCCTCATGACAGCTTTATGCTAATTGCTTACAAGGCCTTGGGAATATGCTTCTGTAATACGTGTCTTATAACGATGTGACAATTCCCCTCCATGGTCCAGAGCAGGGATGATATCTATATTATGACAACAATTGCTAGTATCGTTTTCCTCTGCCTGCTCTTTTACCAGGAGAGATTTATTTTCCCGCCTGACCGTTCACTACATTTTAACGCCTCATCTTTTGAAGCTAAACTCTTGCAATTGTAATCTACACAGAATCTGTAAATTTACCCATTTCCCTTAGCATTTCTGGCTCATAAGTCATCATAAGGCACGTTTCTAGAATAGGTATTTCAGAACAATTACACAAATTGTGTGTAGCTCTTTTTAATGGAATGACCTCTCTCTCCTCATTAGTGTCTCTCTCCATGAGATTCCCTAGAGACTCTTCCCAAGGTCTCATACCTCCTTTTTTATTTTCCCATCACAGAATTTGGTTCAGCAGTTTCTACAGTTCCTAAAGGCCATTGTCAGCTTTTCCTTAGAGACAAAGCCAAATGCCCTGTTTACTTTTAATGGACACTCCACTGCTATAGTACATACAGTTCATGTTCCTACTACAAATACACTGGAGCCATCCAATTATTTGGCCTTATAAATAAAGTTAAGAATAATAACATTACATCTGAGTTAAACAAAAGAGCTTCTGTTTGGTACAAAAATAATTGATAAAGGTTTAACCAGGTTTTACAGAACTCTGAACAGAAAGGACTATTTATAAGTACTATTGTCTAACCCTCCATTCCTCTCCCTAGATGTTCACCCAACAGATCACTCATGGATTAGAAATCTGCCAGCTGGCTTGGAAGTCATGGCAACACTGAGAAAAATACAGGTACAGGGTGATGACATTTACATTTTACTGAAATCAAGAAGAAAAACAAAGGCAAAAGAGTGATGTGAATATAAAACTGAAAAAGAACAGAATAACACAGCACAGGGGGAGACTGGAACAAATAAAAATATACTTCCATGCACTGAATAGCCTTTGTTCTAGTCTATTACCCAGTGCATGAAAATGGAACAAATGGGAGTAAGGCAGAATATATATTTTTAAAAAGAAATGCAATAACCCTGGCCAGTGTGGCTCAGTTGGCTGGAGCACTAGCCCATGACCGAAGTGTTAGAGGTTTGATTCCCAGCTGGGATGCATGCCTACACTGCAGGTTCGATCACCTGTATGGGTGAGTACAGGAGGCAATCAAGCAATGAAAAGACTGTCTTTGGGTGACGGTTAAAAAAAATAAATTAAAAGAAAAAGAAATCAAGACAAAAATTGTGTTCATCTTCATGCATCTCCTTCAGGTATTTTGGCACACTAGGCCAAAAATACAGGGGTGAAAGAGTTTTAAACTTTTCAAAAAATTTTCCAAGAATAACAACAAAGTGGCTTAAATAGAAATAATGAAATTACATCTAAGAGAGTAATCTAAACTCTGTAAGAATGCTGCCTCTATTTTGTAACACCAATTAGGCTCAGAAGACTATGGATGGGGATTTACTACAGGCAAAGGAAACAATTTGAAATAGCTCTAAAGATAGACCATCCTTTGGAAAAAGGAAAAGTATTTGTGCTCTCAAAGGTCACAACTTTGAACTTGATAAAGTTGCATTTGGGGCAATAAATAGAAGTTGTGTTTCATTTAATGGATGATGAACTTACAGAGTCATCATATTCAAGAGCTAACGATGAGTCACTATTTAAATAGATTATAAAAGAGTTAAAGCCTTGCCCTGGCTGGTCTGGCTTAGTTGGATGGGCGTGGTCCCACAAAGCAGAAGGTCCCCAGTTCAATTCTCAGTGAGGGCACATGGCTCGGTTGTCAGTTCAGCCCCCCCGTGGGGCATGTGTGAGAAGCAACCAACTGATGTTTCTCTCACATAAATGTTTCTCTCCCTCCTTTTCCCTTTCTCTAAAAATAAATAAATGAAATCTTTAAAAAAATAAATAAAACTGTTAAAGCCCTCACAAAGATAGATGTGGAAGAGGTTATTAAAGGAACTGGAATATTTAAGGCTTAAATAACTTGGAGATTGACAACTACAAGCCTGCACACAAGCAGGCACACAAGCCTGCTCCTTCTGTGTGTCCCTTGATGCTAGTTGAGATGCTGAATGTGACAGTGTGATACTAAGAAAGTGTGACATATTTTAGAGTCTGATGTTCTGATTGTTTCAAGAGGGACTGCAGTACACTTCAATAGGACACAGGCAATATTGCTTGGAGTAGGAACAATAACAGAAATGGAGTGAACACATTGAATGTGATGATGTTATTTGTACACACAATGGGTTTCCCTTACTAAATTCAGAGACTCCGGTAGAATGCATGTGGCCAGCTAGCCTGTGCACAGGCATGCCCTTCAACTTGCCAGCTAGACGGGAAGCACCACAGCCGTGAAGTTGGGTCTCACCACTTTAAACAGATGAAAGAAACATTTTCTCAAGGTAAAAGCACTTTGGATGGCATCGTGTACAGTTACTACCAGAATTTGGCTAAAGTACAGGCAGAAATCTCAGCACTAGAAAATTTACTGAGGAGTGACAAAGATTCTCTTCTCAACCAAACTCTAGCCATGTTCTTCTGAGCCATCTTCATGATGAGGCCTCCAACTTGGCCTGTAAAGACTTGAACAAAATGCCACCTTAGTTTCCAACAGCTCAGAGGCCACATGCCTAAGATGCATCTAATCCCCTTGAACTTACAAAGATATATACACATATAAATACACGCACGCACGCACACTGGCGTGCCAGGTCTGAAGACACGAAGATGACTTCCATTAAGATTAATTGCCAATACTGACTGCACATATTCCGCATATTAAACATTACATCAAGATCTTTATACTAATGCCTAGCATAGTGGCTAATACATACATATTCGATAAATGTGCTAAGTAAATGTTCAAATATTTGATATTCATCAAAATGCCTTTCAAACCTTCCATATGTGTTGTCAATTAATATTTTTAATTGCTGGAGGAAATGTTAAGAGCACACTTCTCTATTTGTGATTAGTTCTCTTTAATGTATAATTAAACTATTAATATAATAAATTTCAAAACAGTTTTCTTTAGCCTCTAGTGTCACCTCAAAAATCTTACCTTATTTAAAAATCTGGCAGTTTTATCTAAGAGTAAGAACACTTCCACTTATTTTTTTATTAATGATCAATTTATTTATAAAGTTAAAGAATTAAGATATTAAAGGCTCTTTTAGGAATAATTAACACCATTTACACAAGTAGTTGAACAGATTCTCTTAAAGATGTCAAACTACATTTCTAACACAATATATTCTATTCTCTGAAACTTTTCAAATACCTGAAAAAAAATATGACCTTAATAAGCAAAATCTGAGCATTTAAGAAATTTGGATACATTTAATATATCAAATATACAAATGTAGTAAGCCATTATCCTATGTGTAAAAAATATCTACACAGACAAAACATACACAAAGCAGCACAATAGTACAAAACTAGCAAGCAAATACACTGTGTAAATGCAATTTTTGTAAAAGTGTTGATATTATATTCATCTCTTAATCATTGACCTACTTAAATACAAGCCTTCCTGGAGTAATACAACATTTACTGATCAAACACAGGGAACATTATTACCATCTTCAGCACTACATCAAATGACGTTATAAATTCAAGGTTATTGCCAGTGATTTTTAGACAAAGACCCAAACATCTGACTGTTCTTTCCAGAAGACCTTTAAATAAGCCACAATTTGTTGATCTGAGCTAATTATTGGAGAAATGGGACTTTTCCACCATTGCCTTTTTTTTTTAACACGGTGCATTTTGTGTTTGCACATCTAGTTTTAAAATAATAAACTTCTAACGAAATTTTGTGGTGACTTTTCTCACAAATTTTGTGATCTAACTCAAATTGTTAAAATTCTACACACACACATGCCGAACTGAATTCTGATTATTTACTTTTGGATGGGATTTTCTACCCTATTAACATTTTACTTTCTTATCTCACATATTGAGTCTTTTACTAAAGTAAAACTAAAAAGAAAAGAGGCCACTCAAAGTCAACGAGGTTGAAAAAGGGAAGGTGACAAAGGATGTTGGAATCGAATACAACTGGTGCACGTCCTGTGCAAATGGGTTTCTTGATCCTGACTGATGTTAGAGGCAGACTTTGGGTTGGGAGTTCTATTAAGATGGCACTTCTTGGTTGTATTGGTTTTCTATTGCTGTTGTAACAAACTATCACAAACTTAGTGACATAAACAACACACATGTATTATCTTACAGTTTTGGAAGTCAGATATCCGACATGGTCTTGCTAGGCTAAAATTGTGGAGTTGTCAGGGCTGCCTTTCTTTCTGGAGTTTCTGGAGGGGAATCTATTCTCTTTCCATTTCCAACTTCTACATGCTGCCTGCATTCCTCATCGTGTGGGTCCTTCCATCTTCAACGTTAACAATTGCCAGTTGAGTTTTTCAATGCCATCTCTGGTTCTGAATTTTCTGCCTCTCTCTCACAATAATTTAAAATTATTGTGATGACAGTGGGATCACCAGATAACCCAAAATAATCTCCCTATTTTAATGTCAGCTGGTTAGCAACCTGAATTTGCAACCTTAAACCCCTTGTCAGGTAACATAACACAGTTTCTGAGAACTATGAGCACTCAAGAACATCTTTAGGACATCATTATTCCGCCTACCAAAATGGTATTGGCTAGAATATAGTCAACTTGAAATTTGCCTCTAGCTATTTTTGTTTTCACGAAAGTGGCTGATTGAGAACAAAAGAGAAAAAAAAAAAAAAACACAGAGAGGAAAATGAAAGAAAAGATTTAAAAGGTAAACCAAAATTTCTTTGTTAGGTAGAGCGTAAGCTCTTTTCTCTTAGGGATTCATTTTCCTAAACTAGCTTAAACTGGAAGTTTAGAAAAAAATCAGGCTAGGTTTCTTCTGCCTACTTACAGCAAATGTCTTAACCCCATTTCAAGTATCATCACTCCAAAATGAAGACAGGCAGTGTTCACACATAGTATGGATTGAATAGCATTAACTGTGGAAAGGAGAAAGCCAGAGGAAAGCATATTCATCCAGCAACGGGTCACTTAAATCTCTCTTATAAGGCTTCATTGGCAGAAAGTAAAGCCCAATTACTATACAGAGATACCCTTCACTTTCAGAATAAAATGAATGAAGGATTATGGATGCTTAAACTTCATTTAGCCAGTAAGCTCATGCTAGAGGTTAATACCCACAACTGGAAGGTTGTAAGTCACTCGAGGCATCATCTTACAAACTATTTTTAGCTCATTGTAAGGATTCAGCTAACATCAGTGAACAAAGCTAAAACGAATCTGAGGAATTATATTCTAGATTTTACTACCAATTTTTAGCTAGGGGGGTCATCCTAGTAAAACCCATATTTAATTTGTCCTAGAAACACAGATTAATGTCCAAGTTGCTAATGATCCAGATTCATGCTTTATCCCTACATCCCTGGTAAGGGGAGCATGGGAGAAAATGAAATATATTGCACACTGCCATTCATCTAAGTAGATTGGGGCAGACACATAGAGATAGTTCTGAGTCCTGAGGCTACAGAATAAAAGGTACAAGAAGCTTCTGACTTCTCTCTCGTCTATAAATAAAGCAAAGGACTCTTGGTCTACAGCAGTTAATATCTCCCAATAAAACACTCTTACTTTAAATGAAGCATTTCTCCATGTCAGAAAAATGGAGACCACTGGGATACCCTTAAACAAATTGTTTTTCACACAGAAACACACAGCTTTCCAGTATCCTGGAGGAAAATTCATTTGTCTCACCTTGCGAAACACCTTGTACCATGTGCCTTTTGCCTCATCCTTGCACCAAAAACTATGTTAATGACCAAAACTTGAGGGACAGGAATGGGTTTCTGAGGCAGCATTGCATTTCCTCACAGAGTTGTGTGTGTGCATGTGTGTGTGTGTGTGTGTGAGAGAGAGAGAGAGAGAGAAAGAAGAAGAAGAAGAAGAAGAAGAAGAAGAAGAAGAAGAAGAAGAAGAAGAAGAAGAAGAAGAAGAAGAAGAAGAAGAAGAAGAAGAAGAAGGAGGAAGAGGAGAAGGAGGAGACAGAGATGAGAGGCAGAAGAGAGGGGAGGGGAAGTAGAAATACCTTCAAGTGAGAAAAGAAGCAACTTTGAAATAGCTTTGCTAACTAAGAGCCAGAGGTGGATGGTCACCAGTTTATTTTGTTCCCTTCCATTCTCATATGACCATGTTTCCGTTTGGGAGAACCATTATCATTAGGTGATGATTCAAAAGAAGACTGAGGACCTGAATGATCCTTAGAATCATTGTAGAATTTTCTTCAGTAATTGCTTCACTGTATGAAAAGGAAGAAAGCAGCCTTTAAGTAGAAAGCATTTGACCCTTCACCCTCCTCCTATCCCTAAATTTTTATTATGGAAACCTTGTTACAAGGAAGGAAATCATTATCAAGGCCATTCAATTCATATTAGAAAAGTTTTCCTATCTCTACACCAACTCCTTGATGTATTTTGTTCTTTTTATTTTCAAACAAAAGACAGCGAGAAAGGAAGAGCAGGCATTCTCATCCTTTTGCTAAAATGTAAAATGAAGCTAATGATGTCCAGAAATGTAAGTACATATTACTAAAAGTAGATCCTATGTTTAGCAGTGATGAAACAGCACTATAGGGAGAAAACTTAGAGAAAAGCTGTATTCCTCCCCTACCCACAGGAAAATATACCACATTAAATGGCCTCTTACTTTCAAATTCAATATTTGCCTTACCCAGTGGTAAATATAACTGAGAAACTGTGTTAATCAACCTTTGCAACCTAAATCATATGCCATCAGAAACTTGCTCTATGGTTTCAGACATTCTTTATCTTCGTTTTGAAATCCTAATGATTTTAGCTATAAGTCTCTGTCCTGTGCCGCATCTTAATCAAATAGCTAACAACCTATAAATACAAATTTAAATGCACCAGGCTGAACTCTCTAGTTATAGGAATATTTTTGTACTCAGAATCATTTTTCAAAATGACCGGTCAAAGACAAATCCTCTGCTTCATAAAATTTAATGGTTACATAATGCATTTCTTACAAGAATGTATACCTTTATAATCAAAACAGAAATTGAAGTTCATGCGATGGACTCTGCCTCAATGATTTCTATAGAAACTGGCACTGGGTTTCTGCTGAATAACATCGCCTCCCTCTCTCGTTTCTGTTTCCATGATACAGATTTGCACTTTGCCACCGTTTCTCGGCCAGGTGCCCCTGTGGTGCCTTACCCAGCTGTAACTAGCAGGATTTGGTTGATTAAAAATGGCGGCTACTTCCAAAATCCTGGTGTTGGCACACCTTGCCCACGTTGGTCATGGTGCATCTTCATCTTCTTAAGTATTCCTGTTAAATGAGCCCCTTCACAAATGCAAATATGCCTCCAAGTTTCTCCTTTTCTTTCTGTTTCTTTTTTATCACCCATTAAATGCAATGAAGGCTTGGAAGGTCAGTGCTGAAAAGGAAGTGTTTGCAGCCTTCGTGCAAGGCAGGAAAATGGGAAACGAATGCTTGTGATTTGGGCGATACACACTTATGTCCACGACTCACTGCCTAAGCTGAGAGGCCCTGCACCCCAGGCTACTTTTCCTCTATGCCTCCCAGTCCTGCTCTCTTGACAGCCTCCTCCCCCACCTTTCTTGGAGCTGAACTGGGAAAGATCTGAAGGCCTATGGCATGGACCATAATTTATTTAAAGAGAGGTTTCAGAAGTGAGCTACATATTGGGGAAAAGTAGTTTAAAAATGATCATTAAGCGTATGACAAGGAAGACACAGGAAATAAAATATACACAGTAGAAAATGACGAGGAGGAAAAAAGTTGCCAAACTTTTTTTTTGAACTGTATATTCACTTTCTCCAGATTTCAACGCGTGACTCTTCTGGACGGTTCCAGCCATCTGTGTAGTCAGTATAAATAGATTAGCAGAAGATATGGACTTGGACTGGGAACTGTTGGAAGTGGAAAAGCCCCTCATTTTCTAATCTGTCTGGGATTGGTGGCAGTGCAGGAGGCATCTGGACAGCAGCCACAGGCTGGCAGTTACCATGGTGCGGAACACAGAAAGGTGATGTAACAGAGGAAACGTGCCGTAAAAGCAAGGCGGAAGAGGAAGTCTATGTGTCACCAAGGCCACCCTCCTTCCTGTCTCTAAGCCATTCCAGTTGGATGACTGTCAAACCTGGCCTTGGAAGAAATTCCAGGAAAGTATTTTTTTTTTTAAAGAAGGGTTTATTTTTGGTAGAAAATAAAGCATATAATTAAGAAAAATCAAAAAGTAAGCTATATAGGAGGAACAAATGGTGGTAGAAGACTGTATCAGACCTGTAAAGACTGGGCCCACCATCACCTGCTCAATCAGAAGCTGTGACGCAGCGGCCCAGGTGTGTATGGTTTAACAAGCCCACGTGATTCTGGTTCATGATAATGTCTGAGAAGCATTTCTCTGAGCATCCAGTAGGTGATCACTGAAATACAGAATCTTATTTGAGACAAGATCCTGCCTGCCAAGATATATATGCTACAGACATAATGTGCATTAGATGCCTAACAGGACTCCCTAATTATTACCGAAGATGGGCAGCTGTGAATAGCTGTGCAGGCTGCACTCAGAGGCCCTGCAAGGCAGGTGGCATGAATGAGGGCAGTGGGCTAGGCAAGGACAGGGTGCTCTGGAAAGAGCACAGGCCCCATCCACAGGCCCCAGCCATCATTCAGCTCTGCTGCCTGTTGCCATGACGAAAAGCAAGCCCAGTATTGCTAGACTTTCCATTTTAAGAAACTAGAAATAAGATGTTTTATGCATAACAAACACATTTTAAAATCTTGACAACTACTTTAATTGAAAAAAGATGTATTGTTTAAGGGAAATAAAACTGGTCATTGGTCCAGATTTAACCTCTGTGCTGGGCAACGGCAACAAGGGGCGAGTGATGTGGGATAAGCAGGGCAAAGGTTGCTAAGCTCTGTTCCTTCCTTCCACTCTCTGTTCCCAAAATTACATTCAAATGCAAAGCTAATTGCCTTTACACTGTGCTTTTAAATATCCTCAGGCCACCACTTTTTAAGAAATATTTCCACATTCATTTACCAAAACATCTGAAATTTCATCGTTGGAGATAATCTTTATTAGTTTAATTATACATGCCTTAAATATTTTCTTTCTCCAGAAAATATCCTAGAATGGGGGTCATCTGAACATGGTCTTCAAAGTCAAATGACTTTGAACGTTGTCAATTTCAGGAACATACGCTTAAACAAAGATATGTTTTAGCAGGAAGGGATTGGGAAAGAATGTAGCAAGGCTATTAATTAATAGAGAAACTATTTTTGGATGGAGATCACACTTCTGTTAATAGAACACCTCAAGTTTGTTTCTTTTGAAAAGGAAGAATAGCTTTAAGTTTGTTTTTATTTTTATTTTTTTGCTTAATTACCTAAAAGCAAATACCAAAGACTGATGTCTACATATGGGGCAAAGGGTCAGTATATGTTTTTCAACATTTTTGATCAGCTATTTTGCATCTAAAGTGAAACTTATAAGTGTTTGAAATAAATAATTTTTATTAAAAATCACATGACTTGATTGCAAATTATAACTGTTATTTACTACATAATTTTGAATATGTTATGAAGTCTCTCTTAGCTTCAGTTTCTTTATCTGTAGCTTAACGATAAACAATGTGTCCTTTCCTCTGATGTTCAGCTATAATTTTTGGAGCGTTGTTTAGACTCGATAAATAGTATTTACTGTTCTTGTTTCAATCATAAACATCTTCCTGTGAATGAGTTCATTAGGCTGCTTTCCTCCAGGGATGTGAGAGACAATTTAGTGGCGAAAGAACTATAGTTAACTGGAGAACAGAACAACAGCTAGAATGAAATGATCATACTTCTAATAGAAACTGGCCTGAGAGAAAGCAACTGCAGGGGAATTTCTTGGTCTACCTGTCACTCTTGTGAGATGGCCTTCCCCCCAGGCCACTCAGGTGTATGAGGCTAATGGAGACATGTTATAAGTTCCCTGTTTGTAGACCACCATCAACAAATGCTGTTAAAAGGCTTATTAACTCTCAAGACCCTATGAAAGCAAATGACCATGAAATCTCATAGATATGTTAGATAACTTCTTGAGAATATATCTGTGCTTCTTACATCTCCTCTACCACTCTGCTGTTAATAATTGATACACAAAATTCAATGTGATATATTTTCAATTATGTTTCACATTTTTCTTTCTATGGGTTAATACTGAAAAACAAAACTTATCAGATCAGTGAAATGTATACATGGTATGCCTCTGTCCAAATTTTTATTTTGAAAAATACCAGATAGAGCACTTTGGCTCTTCTAAATGGGATATAAATTTTAAAAAATTGAAATGTTTAAATTTTCTTGTCATTCTACCTTTTTGTTGCTGTTAAGTCCAAACAAGATGATTTTGTAGAGCATCATCTTTCTAAACTTCTGGTAATTCTTACTTTGATAACTCGTATCACATTGAAGGTTTGTAACAAATGTCATACTCACAGATAAGAAGTCTGTGTTACATGGGTAAGAATAATCAACTCCAGCTGACATATGGTAAATGACAAATTCGCAGGTATAATCCAGCAATATCTGCTGGATCTAAATTAGGAGTCAGTGATGACTCAGAAGTGTCATGCCAGGCTTCTGATAATTTTTTTCATGTAAGTTTGGTGCTTTAATAACCTTACTTCAAGTGGACTTACCCAATCAAAGTGTGGTTTTGCTTTGTCAGGGACAAGAAGAGATGTAGGAACCTTATAGAAGGAGGCTGACCAGTCTGTAAAAGGAATGGAGGTTTCAGAACTGGGGAGAGGGAGAGTGTGAGGGAGTAAGAGAGAGAGAACACTCACACTAATTTTCTTCTGACATGTTTCTCCACAACCCTCTGCCCAGGGTCCAATAAATAAAGTTTCTCCTTCAAGCTATTTAATTCTGCCCTGCCTGCTTATGAACGATTACAGAAAATATTGATAAAATTTTCAACTAACAAGGATGTGATTCTAAGTATTTTTCAAGAAACTAAAAAAAAAATGACAATCAGAGAAAACCTCAAAACCGAGCCTCCAAGACTCAGCAATGAGTGAATATTTTTAAATCTTCTGAGGTAGCACTGGCCATGTGGCTCAACTGGTTGGAGCATTGTCCCATACACCAAAAGGCTGCAAGTTCGATCCTCCATCAGGGCGCATCCCTAGGTTACAGGCTCAGTCCACAGCTGGGGTGCACACGGGAGACAACTGATATTTCTTTCTTATATCTGTGTTTCTCTCTCTCTCCCTTCCTTCCTCTTTTTCTAAAACCAATTAATGTGTCCTTGGGTGAAGATTTAAAAAAATAATAAAACCTTCTGATGGGGAAAAGATTTCATCATATGAAGATATTTGATCTCAAACAATGAGGAAGACAGAATATCTCATTAGTCTATAAACATTTGTTGAATAACTGCTATGTGAACAGCACAGAGCTACAGGGCTGAAGAGAAAGATATAACTGTCCCTGCACTCAAAAAGTTGATGATCTAATCTAATGAATAAGAAATACTTAGTATTAAAAACTATATGAATATATATCATATTATTATTTTATTTTGTTGAATTCTAAGGCTGATTTGCATAGAGGAGGGTGGCTTAGACAAGTCTTGCATATATAGAACAGTTCCCTAGAAGAGATAAAGTCTAAGAAAATTCTGAGTGTTTATGAGAGCAGGTTGGGAAGGATGTTGTAAATATTAAACATACCCACTGCATCTCAACTCTATTTTCAGGAACCCAGTGCATGTCATAAACCTCTTTAGCCTGAACCACCAAAACAGCCTCCGAATGATCTCCCCATCCCCACTCTTACCCCACTTAATCCGTCTTTCACTTGCCAGTGTGGGTAATCTCTTCAAAGCATGTATTTTACCATGTTGTCCCCTGCTTAAAACCCTTCATAGGCATTTCCACTGCCATTAGAATAACATTGTAACACTTCTCCATGGCTGACAAGACACTGCATGATCTGGGCTCCGCCTCTTTCCAGTACTCTCCAATACTTCCTTCTCTCTCAGGCTACAGGAGTGTTTTTGCAGGTCCAGAACACCTTGCTCGTTGCTGCACCAGAAGATTAACACAGGTTGCTTGCTCTCTCAACTCCCCTCATGGTTTCCTGCTTCCCACCCAGCCAGTTTTTGCTTAAAGGTCTCTTTCTTGAGAGTTCTCCTCCAGTTCTTTCTCAGCAGTTGACTTGTCCATTTCCTTCACCTCCACCATCATTATTATATATTAAAATCTCAGCCCTTCCCTTTCAAGTTCTCAAATACCTAAGGCAGTTTATAAAATTTTAAATTATTTTTAATGTTAAAATCTAAATTATGAATAAATTAACATGTTTAAGTTGGCCTTTCCCATCACAGTTCAGGCTGGGGTCATGTCTGTTTTGCCTCCACTGTTTCCTAGCACCTAGCAAAGAATCCAGCATGTAGTAGATGCTCAGTAAGTGTCTGTTGAATCAGTGAAAGAAGGACATAGCAGGTGTACAATGGTGTGTGCCTTGGTATCTCTTTCTGCTTAACAAATTACTCCACAACGTTGTGGCTGAAGGAAAGGGGTCAGGAGCCTGGGTATGTCCTAGCTTGGTCCCATGGTTCAGGGTCCCCTCCAAATCTGTAATCAGTGTGTTGTCAGAAGCCACAGTTTTCCAAAGATTGGTCATGGATTCAGGTTTGCACAGGCTGATGACCACATGGGCCTCTCCAAAGAACTACTCCCAAAAAACAGCTGTTTATTTCCCCAGGAATGAAGGCTTGCAGAAGGAAAAGAGGATAAGAGAGTTTGAGCAAGTCAGAAGCCACCATCTTTTATAACCCAATCTCCAGTGGCATCCCATCACTTTTGCTGCATCTATTCATTAGCAGTAAGTCACTAGATCAAGCCCACACTCAGGAGAATGGGTTTGCAGAAAGATATGAACAACAGGAGGTAGGGATGCTAGGGGTCTTTGGGGAGGCTGCTTACCACATTTGAAAGGACTTTATGTATGGAAGGAACTGTGATCAGTCTCATGGGAGACTGATACAAAATAAGAGAGATGTGAGCTCTCTGAAGGCCAGGTCCACATTCCATTAGTCATCAGTTCAGTGATCCCAGTAACTAAGACAGTCCCTAGCATGTGGCAGATCTTCAGTATTTATCTGTCAAGTGAATGAAGAAAAAATGTATCATGTGGGGTCAGACTGATGTGAAAGAAAAACTGGTCCTGACAGCTTAGCTTGGCTTTATTTTTTCTTTTGTCCATAACACTTAATACCTCCTAACATATTACATTTGTTTATTTATTATGTGTATGCTTTATTATCTATCTTCTCCTGCTAAAATATAAGTACTCCTAGATCAAAGATTGAGTTATTTTTCTTTACTTTGAATAATCATATTAAAAGTTCAATACATTGATTAGCCCTGGTCAGGTGGCTCAGTTGGTTGAAGCATCATCTTATAGAGCAAAAGGTTGTAGGTTCGAATCCTGGTCAGGACACGTACCTATATTGTAGGTTTGAACCCCAGGCAGGATGCCTACCAGAGGCACCCGATTGATGTTTCTCTCTCACATTGGTTTCCTCTCTCTCTCTCTCTCTCTCTCTCATTCTGATTCTGTCTCTCTCTCCCCCTTTTTCTCTTTCTAAAAATCAACAACTATATCCTCAGGTGAGGATTAAAAGGAAGTTTATTGATTGAAATAAAATGTTTCACTATAAGAATGATCCCTGAACAAGCATCAGCAGCATCCTCTGTGTGGAATTTCAGACCTGGCCCTGCACCTACTGACTATGACTCTGTAGCATAACGTCATTCCCAGCACACTGAAATTTAAAAAACACTGTTTTAGGTGATTGAAACAAGCAATCAAACACAGAATTGACTCTGGAGCCTGACCTCTAACCTGCTATATGGCTTTGCCTCTAGCAGCGGTTGCAATGCATGGGATAGCAAATGATTTGATTTGTTTGAACATGTATAATCTAAAAATTAGAGCAGACTTAGGGTTATTCCCCTGATAATCACCATTTCTCACATTTTCATTCCAGCAGGCATTCTTATTGGGGAGAAGGGTCCAGCTACAAGCAGCACACTGGAAACTGCAGAGAGTATAGCCATCATTTTTTAGGTGAACCAGCATAAAAAATGTATTGAAAATATTGCTCTAGAGTATATATAAATCTGACCTCAAGTCCCCCCGGCAGATTAAGTTGGGTTAACACTAATTGGCCTATCAGTACCTGCCATATGTGCCAATAAAACTGGTCTGAGTTGAAAAAAGCCATAGGAGTAGGATCGTGGGCCCTGCCAGTATTGTAGTCCTGCTGACTCCCCGAAGCAGTAAACACCAGCAGCAATAACCACAGCCACCACAAAAAAATGATGACCATATTTAAAATATAATAATTTGCAACAGTTACCTCTGAACCCCTGAGACACAATACCTAAATATTCTGAGGTCCAAATCAGACCTGACTTCCAAGCTTCATTACTATGGAGTCTCGTGAAATGTTATGCCAAAAAACATCTATCTGAAAGAAAAGCTGCTAGGAGGAATGCCTTATGTGTAGATTTTTATGCTTACTGTGGATTTCATGGTGATAATTTCAACCACGTTTGCCACAGATGAGGGAAGCCAGAGTCAGGTTTCTGCCTAAGAGAGAGACAATTGCTTAGGAGTTGGCTGGTGGCCTGGCGTGGGTATTCTCTCCTACAGGAATGGTCCACACTTCTTAGTGACAAATGTAACCATGGTGTCAGTCATCAGTCATAGTGGACCTAATAAACATGCCTCTTACTGTGAAGTCTTGTGCAGTCTTCCCTCTTTGAATCTGGTGTGGGCCTGTTGACTGGCTTTAATCGACAGAATGCAGCAGAGAAGTCCTGGGATTCCAGGCCTACAGCATAAGAATGCCTGGCAGTGAGAACTGCAAAACTCTCAGCACATTGCTGCTCCATCTAAAGCCCTCTACCTCCTAGCATCACAAGGCCGCGTTCCTAGGATGACCCCTGCCTGAGAAAACTCAGCACTGCCAGGAGAATTTATTGTTTGTTACAGTCAAAATCTGGTCATGGATAGGCCCCTGGACCCCCTCCTAGAACAGTGGCTTTAGAAAGCTTGCAATTATAAATCCCTTTTTCTGCCTTTTGAGATGCGAATTTACTATGCAGAATATTTCCTCTGGGAAGTGAGAGCTGTCTCTTTGGAAGGCAAGCGTTCAGGGAGATAACTGTAGCCTCTGTTCCTAGTTCCTGGGGAAAGATAAGGGCCGCCTTTCAGCAGAGACCTTGCTTCAACGGGCACTGCCGCTTCCTGTCACAGAGAGAGGAAAAGTTTCTCCTCCAGATTAGTGCCAATACTCAAACCCAGAGGCCTAGTCAAGTCACATGGACTAATGCCCCTTCTCACCCTTCAGTGCTTCTCCCCTAGCACATGCCTGCCTTTAAAGTCTACTGCCTTTGGACTTGATACAGTGGGTAGTTAGCTAGAAAAGGGGAAGCAAAGAGAACTAGACATTGAGCTAAATAAGCTGGGAAGCAGGAGCTCATTTGGGTAGCAACAGCTTTTCATACTGCAAGGGATCACAGCCTTTTTCCCCCAAGGGGATTAATACTCCTCCCATCCCCCCTCCAGTGCCAGATTGCTGGAGGCAGGGAGGACGCATTGGACCATAGAGGCCTGTCAGTCTAAGTAGGGTGTATAAACCCATCCAAAGCCCACGAAAGTTTGGGAAGTCAATTGGTCATGTTTTTAAAAAAAAATTGTATTTGTTTATTTTTAGAGATAGAGGAAAGGAGGGAGAGAAAAAGAGGAAGGAAAACATCAATGTGCAAAACATCACTTGCTTGCCTCTTGCACACCACCAACCAGGGACCTGGTCTACAACCCAGGCATGTGCCCCAACTGGGAATCAAATCAGTGACCTTTTGGTTTTGGGGACAATGGCCAACCCACTGAGCCACACTAGTCAGGGCTGATTGGTCATTTTGAGAAAGCACCTGGTCCATCCCAAACCCAAGCTTCAGATTATAATCCCAGGGGAGCAAAGAATCTCTCTCTCTCTCTCTCTCTCTCTCCCCGCCCCCGTCCCTTTCTCTCCTGCTTGTGACCCATACTTGCATGATGCACACACCTATTCTCTCCATGGCCACACCTTAGCAGCCAAGTGGCCCGTGGCCTCCAGGTGGGAGTCTGGAGACCGCAGCACAGCAATGACTGCAGCTGGAAACACACACTGAGCTAGCCAGATGCTGGACTGGACTGGATTTTAATAGGGAGCATGGACTCTGGGCGGTAGCTTTCAACTTGGCCCTACTGAAGACCAGATTGGACTTTTTCCATGGTGAGACAGACAGAGATGGGACATTGAGAAGTCAGAAAGGGAACTCCCTTATTTATACATCATCAATAAACCATACCACAGAGCTACATCCTCCCTTGCAGGTCTCAGGAAATTCTTCTTCCTTAGACACTGCAAGAACCTCACTTCCACCAATAACAGGTTTAGTTAAGGTGAGTTTAGTTCATGCTGGACTTTCTTTAATACTGCAAGAGGTATTAGTGAGTAAATATATCTTTACCACTTTAATGTCCGGCTTTTCTTTATCTAAGAACAGCTTCTGCTTTTGCTCTCTTGGTGGTATTGAGCCACCACCTAAGATGTCCAGACACCCAGCTACAGAGACAAGGAGAAAGAACCAGTGGGAAGGGAGAGATCTTGGAGAGAAATGAGGAACCCATCCAACAGAGGAATATAAGTCCCTATACATCTGACTCCAGTCAGGCTGCTCCAGCCAGTCCCATCGTCATCAGGTACCACCTGTGAATGAAGAAGATACCCGATATGTTCCTGTCTCCATGGACATCAGGGAATGCACAAGAAACATATCTGCTCACCTTGTGTAAAGTCCTGACCCACACAAAAACAAGCAAATAAAAGTAGTTGAAGTTTTAAAGATAATGTGTTAAAGATATCGTTAAAAGATAACAGCAATAGATAACCAAACAGTAACCAATCAACTTTTCTTGTGGAGGAGAGAAGGCAGGAAGAAAAAAATCCGCAAGTCAATAGAAGCCATGCTTTAGCTGAATAGTAGTAGGTAAAGAGAAGAGAAAAGACTTCCAGCAGACACAGAGTATATTGATAAAACAAATTGAATAGTAAGCGAAATCATGGGAACAGTGGAGTGCCCACGTGCCTCTGAGCTGTGAGCGTGCTCCCTAATCCTCAGCATCTTCAAGTTCTCCACCACTTCTGACCTGCAGCTGAAACAGCCCTGAGATCACCGGAGTTCTCTATTTCCTGCATTCTGCAATGGCGCATCTAGCCCAGTATTTCAATCCTTTTCTAATTTGCAATGAGATAAGTTCCTTCTAACCTCTGAAATGTCTGGGGCATGTGTCATTCAACCACAGGAAAGTAAAAATTAATAGTGAAGGTAAATTCTTAACCTTCCCATTTCCACTCTCAAATCCTTCAGGAAACTGCTTTGATCAGTGATTTTTCTTTTCTGGGATCTCTCAGAACAAATGAATGACATTTCTTATTTACCACTAACTGTATGTCATCTGGAATATTCTCTTACATGGGCCACGTTGTTGTTTTCCTATATAGCTATAACTTGCATTTCTATGTACGTACAATATGTGAGTATAAAAACTTGGACTCAGGCTAATCAGTCTGTAATTTTCCTTGAGGGTGGAGACTAAGGTTTGGATTATTTCCTACAATCTGCAGGACATAGCAACCTCAATAAAAATTTTGCTGGGCAAATACGGATATCAAACATCCAAATTTCCAGTCTCCCTGGAGGAGCCTACCAAAACCCAATTTAACAGTGTTTGACTGACCCAGTTCGAGAGATTCAAAATCCAGCAACTTCGGCCTCAGAGAATCTGACATCAGTCACCAGGACTGAAAGCAAATTCTCAAGCAGTAAGAAGTTTGCTTTTAAGCTTTCTCTCAGCCTTAACCAGGCTAAGAATTCAGGAAAAGGGAATGGAAATGAAATCCATGAGAAATAAGGATATAGTTTATTCAAGACAAAGATTAGAAGCATAAATGCACCCAGGACACCAAGATTCCTCCTCCAGAACTTGATGAATGAAAACATCAAAGCAGCCAGGCTTTCCTTTTAACAATATTCATGAGCTGGGGCCCTACTGAGCATTGTCCCTAATATTATTCAGGCATCTTTCTCTCTTACAATGAACTACAGTTGCTGAGTGAAACTGCATGTTAGTATCAGGGGGTGGAGGGTATAATTTAGAAGTGCTGCCTGAATCAGAAGCCACTTTTCCCATACTAGCTTCCTTGTTCTTCTTCCCCAAGCCCCTACCAAATATTATGTTCATTTCTATTTTTTTCTTCCAAAGCAGAGGATTATGTGAAAAAGTAAAATGATAGCTTCCCACCCCAGTTCCACCTGAAGCATGGCTCAGAGCGAAACAGAACCTGGATCAGTCTCTGTTACATTAGGTGTTTTCATCAGCAAATCCTTAAAGAGAGGGGAGAGGTTATTCCCTAGCACAGGCACATATAATGCTTGGGCCAGTTTAGTTTGGATGCAGCTGATTTTGAAATCAGGGTGGGGTGGGATTTCAGGCTCTCCGTGGAGAAGGTTTCTTTTCATTGGGCAGTTTAATTGCCATTCACTTAGGAATGCAGGCCAGGTCCTGTCAATAATCAAATAGCCTTTCCCCTAATCAAGTGGGCTGATTCCCCCTCTGAAGTAGCAACCTTGACCCACTATAACTCCCAGGGTGCTCAAGGGAATCAACCTTTTTCTCCTGCACTTTCCAAGGAATTTTGTGAGCTATGAGCCAGTTGTCCCCACAGAGGAAACCCATCTGCCAATTATGCCACGAGACTTAAGTAACCTTGATCACTACAGTGTGCAGATTTAATATCTCAGACAATTATTGCTATCCACCTCAGATTCCTATATTTAGCCAGCACCAGTCTGGGGAGACAACAGACATCCCTTGGAGCCCAGCTTATCTGATAGAACAACATAACCTTTAGGTCTGATAATCATACCAAATATTGAATACTTCAAAGCAAATGTTATTCTAATTAACTGCATTCACAAATGACAGCAGCTTCTCCTTCTAAAGCTGGCTCGAAGACTTTCCCTTAAGACTCAAATCAGGAGCAGAGCCAAAAAATAACGTGGGAGCATAAAGCCAGTTTGCACTAGATAATAGGAAGCTGTCAATGACCTTCAAAGGTTGGCAGGTATTGTAGCTAGTGTGTTTTGCACAGCACAGTGCGAGCACGTCAACAGGGAATACTCCACTCACACAGCCAACAACCACCACGAAGCTGGCGAGGTGGTTCCACAGGACAGGATTGTGAGACGATGGGAACAGAAAAATGGCTGTACTAACTCGTCCACTGTAAATAAACTTCTGTTCTTCCTGAAATGGCTTTCTAAGACTCGATGGTGTGGTGAGTTCCCCATAGCTATGCTATTTGTTTTCTTTTTATTATCATGTTTATTACATAAGCAATATGTGTTTGTTGTACACAAATTAGAAAATATTGATGAACAAAAAGAAGCACAGTTTAAACAGCACAAACACATATACACAAATCCTATTACTCCCAAACAACCAATGTTAACATCTTTATATACATATATATATTTCCTGATTTTCTCTTATGACCTTGACATATATGAATAATCACTCAGTTTTTATGATACACTTTTATAATATCCTTTTAAAAATTCATGGATCATATTTCCATATAACTGAATATGTGTCTACATCATCATTTTAATAATGATATTCCATTATAAAGATAAGCTGAAATTTGTTTAGTTAACCTGCAGCGATCAGACCTTTAGATTATTTCTAATGGGCATGTGTGAAGTGTTCCTGATGCCCTCCTTCTATAAACTTTCTGGAGTTCACACTTCCAAAAGATTCTCAGACGTTTTATGCCAGCACTTCAGGAGGCTGTCCATTTATACAGGCAACCCTTTCAAAGAGTGACTTTGGCATTGTCTTTCAGAACTCTCTCCAGCATCTGAAGGGTGTGACTGTGAACTCTCCCACTTTCCCACTGGTAGGCAGGCTAGCAGTCAGGGAGAGGAGAAAGCTCAGTCCCCTGAAATACAGCAGGGTAGAACAAAAGTACCCACACAAATCTTGACATTTCTATGAAGTCTTCCTTGCCTTTAAACATGTAAGTGAATTTTTATTTCTACTATCTCGTATATCCATGCCAGTTTTAATATTATTTTTACCCACTATCATGATATTCAACTAGTGCTCTGTGTTTGTACAATGCATCATGAATCAATGAATTGTGTACCAGTGCTATGGTTCCTGGGGTTACATGGCAACAAAGCTTGCATTTGGGTCATGATTGGACTTGTGAAAGCAACTTCAGGCCACTATGAGCAAACTCCTATGAGTGGGAAGGGTAATCATTGTAGGGGATTGAATTTCAGTTCAATATCTTCAGTACCTCCTATGTTTGTGCTCCTGCCATGTACGTTTATATTTCTTATCTCGTTTGCCCACACATCAGCCTTGTGATGCACTTAGGCAGGAAGAATTATCACCTCTGCCTAATCTGGAATGCTGAAATGCCACTTATTCCTTGAGCTCTAAATTGAAGAATTTTTTTTCCCAACAGCTAACTGCTATTGTTACCATTGGTGTTTAGCTAGATATTGATAAAGGAAAAAAGAAAAGGGAACTAGACCTTGAGTTTAATAAACTGGGAAGCATGAGCCTGTTTTCCTTGCTCAGCCAGGAAGCTGCAGCTTCACACTCGAGAGGGTTGCAGCATTTCTCCACCAAGGGTAGTAACACTCTTCCCTTCCCCACTCCGGTACCGGATTGTTGGGGAGGGGCACAGGAAACTGTGCTGGACCATAGAGGACTGTTCAGTCCCACTAGGGGGTATGGACCTATTCGAAACCCACAAATGTTAGGGAAATTGATTGGTTCTTTTGAGGAATCACATGGTCCATCCCAAACCCAAACTCCTGGTTATAACTCCAGGGGAACAAAGAAGCTCTCTTTCTTTTTCTCTTGCCCACCCAGGAACACACTCCCCCCCATGCATTTGCATGTCCTCTCTGTATGGTCATGTAGGCAAGCTGCATGGCCCACAGCCAGAGCAGCTGGGAACAAACTTAGCTACCCGGGTGGGGGCTGAGACCACTTAGCAGCCACCTTCGGGCTCCAAAGGACTAAACTGCTTAGTCCAAAGGACTAAACTTCAGATTATATGAAGTGGAAACTGGACACTGGCTGTAGTGTTGGACCTTCTGAAGACCAAACTACACCTTTCATGGCGTGATGGATGGAGATAGGACATTGGAAACCCAGGGGACAGCTTTTATTTCCACATGAATAAACCATCTTGCCACCCACAGTCTCCCATGTATGGGTCCTTGGAATGCTTTCCTTATGATCATGTTGAAGGACCTAAATCCCGCCTAGAGCACTATAATTCCATTTCATTTGTTGACACACCTATGAAATCTCCTCATTGAATCTATTAACACCTGACTATAATGCACTTGACCTGTCTGTACCCTTACATACCAACAACCTACACATCATTCTCACATACTCAATGCACACAGGAATCTTCCTCTTCATGGCAAGATTATAATCTTCTTTACAACAATGACCATCACCAACTATCTCCATGAATAGCTCCTTCCTAGGACAATATCCTGGGCCGGGTTACTACCTCCAATGGTTCTTCCTATTGAGTTCCTTCATTTCATAGTCCCACAACCTTTCCCACAACTTCCCCTCCTTCTTTCTCAACTATTATGCATTTCTATCAGACAAAACATTAATCTCATGAATTCCATCATTTTCTCTTGGTCTCTCAGCCCCATTTGATTTTATTCATCCCCTTCTCTACCTGCATTTTATGGCAAATGATTATTAGCTCAACTATACTCTGAATAGCATCCTCAACTCCTACTCGTACCCCTGTGCCCCCGACCCCCAATTGTGCCACAAAGTCACAGTTTAGTTTCCCATGGGAGTCGCACACTCAATAGAGCCAAATGAAATTCCTTTCAGATCTTTTATTTTTCTCCTTCTGTTTTTCAGCTTCTGTGAGGAGGACCTACAATCTACCCAGTTACTCAAACCGGAAATCTGAAAGTCAGTCTTGATCTTCAAGTGGTCCTCACACTCTGCATAGTACATCTTCAAACTATTCCTTGAACTATTTCTCTCTTTACATTACCAGGGCAACTGCCCTTGTGCATAGGCCTTTATTATTTCTGCAAATGATAGAAGAACTCCTCATTTGTTTCCCAGGCTTTTGCTTCAAACCATCCCCCGCATTATGCTAATGATAAAATATTATGCCTCTCCCCTTTTCACCCTGCCTTCCAAAAACACCAAACCATGCAGAATTCTACAAAACGCCCTGTTCTAATTTCTTCTGTAATTTTTTCAAAAAATATTTGTTAATGACATAGAGAAATATACAAGATTTAAAAAACACATGGAAAAAGAGAAAAGAAGAAATGGTCAGGCAAAAGAAGATGAAATCTTAGGTAAAGGTATTGTTTGTAGGGGCCCCGAATCTGAACAGAAGACAACCTAATTAGTTACAACCATCCTCATATCTGAAAGATAAAAACAACTGACAGAAGCGTCTCTCAAGGGAGCCCTGCATAATACTCAGGCTTCCATGCAAAACATCCTATCGATCCTTCAGTATTCAGGTCCAGGCTTTCCTTCGAAGGGACCAGAATTTTGCCATCCTGAAGCTGCTTTTTGGGATATTGATTTTAAACTGTGTATTAAGAAATAATACTCAAAAAGAACTTTTCCCCTCCCTGCCTTTCCAGACCAAGGCAGTCAGAAATAAACCCTCTTCAGGAGGGAGATCTTAGGATGCTCACCTTAGGTAATTTGAATTAAGTATGGTATATAAGCCCTGGCCAGATAGATCAGTTGGTTGGAGCATCATTCCATATACCAAAAACTTTGTGGGTTCAATTCCCAGTCAAGGCACTTACCTAGGTTGTGTGTTCATTCCCCAGCAAAGGCATGTATGGGAGGAAACTCATCAATGTTCTCTCTCTCCATTCCTCTCTCTCTCTAATAACAAAAAACCAATAAACATATCCTCCTGTGAGTATTAAAAAAAAAGAGGGCTTCAGGCTCATTGTTTCTGATTTGCCTAGCAAGGATTTGCCTGCCCCATATGATTTGCTCTTCCTCAACTATCTGTAAATTCCTCATTCTCACTTCTGAAATTTAATGACCCATCCCTCCTTTCTCCTTTGTCCAATAGTGTCTTACATACTCAATGTTGTCTCACTGTCTTCGGACTTTTCATGTCTATGTAAATTAATTCCCCACATACGTATTAAAATTTTCATTTCCTTCTGTTAATCTGTCTCTATTAATTTGATTATTAGCCCAGCCAGAATAACTTAGAAGGTGGGAGGAAATGTGTTACTTCATTTTTTAGTTCCCTACACCTTGTTGTGGAGTCTTCCCTGATCCCATCTCCACACCCACCAACCAGAGTTAATTCACTCTTCCTCTCTACCTTAGCACCTTGGACTTGTCCCTCTACTTGCAGTAATTGTGTGTCCTGAGAATTCCTGCCATTGCCTTATGCTATGGTCTTATTAACAGACCAGACTCTGCCAGGGTCATCTTTGTATGTATCCCCATCAATATTGGGAGTGGTGAACTCATGTCTTAATGCTTTACAGCTGTAATTGAAGGATACAGGATTTGTGTATTTTAGTATTCCTTTGTAATGCAAATAGGACTAAGTCAAAGATGGCTCTTGTGAGTTAATCCTAATAATTTACAACATAACTGGTATTTCCTAGCTAATCTATGAGCTTCAATTGAATTCAGCTTTCTTTAATGCCAAACATATATATCATAAAAGAAACTTACTTACGGGGTTTGTGGGCAAAGGGGAGAAGACAGAAATAGGGACAGCAATGCTCTTTGCAATATCCTGCTCCTGACCCCGGTATGGATGACCCACAGGTCCCCAGATGCCTCCTGGTAAGATGGGCATGGCTAATGTTACAGCCCTTGCCCTCTCATGTCAAAGGGTGTTGGACAAGTAGGGCTGGGGTCTCAGAATGACCCAATAGCTTACATAAATAACCACCTTTCAACTAACTGGGTTCTTATTGCTGAACACAGCTCTTAAGCCCCTATGGTTTTCATTACGTAAGACCCTCATGGTAATGTATGGATGCTCACAATTAAACACATATGCAAACTGAGTAATGCAATAGCTGTAACACTGGCTGAAAAGTTTGTTTATCAGCTGAGCTCACAGCTACTCATTCTCTTTCCCCACTCTGGTCCATCAGAGCTGAGCAAGCTTCCCTTGGTTCCTCCACCCCAAGATGGTAATAACAGAAAGGGACTTATCTCTCACTGGCTTGTTTCTGCTGAAATTCTTAGCAAAAGTGCAGGGAGGAGAAGCAAATATTACCTCACTGAAAGTTTAAGTTCTCTTGTCCTCCCTGGATGCACTATACTTTCCATCCCTTCTTTGCAGTGGGGAGGTCTACAAAAACTAGTTCTGACCAGTGGGCTTGATGGTAATCCAGTTCATCAGTTATTCTTTCCTGCTACAGTGAAGACAGAAGCATATGTTCAAGTAAAAGTGATATCAAATGACTGAGTCAATCCATAGAACGTGGCTGCCCTGGGATGCACTGAGACCTGCAGAAAACTTTTCAAGAACAAGAAATAAACATTTGTCTTTATGAAGCCACTGAAATTTTGTTGCGCTTGTTATTGCAACATTGCCTAACTTATACTGACTTACACAAAGGGCTTTCAGCTACCTTACTAGGAAAAGAAACTTAATTAATCAGAACAGTCTTCTGGCTGAGTCCTCTTGATAAATACAAAATTATCATTTAATTTAACATATATTTCAAACCAAAAAACAGATTCACTATCCAAACTCTTGTTTTGCACTTTGTTTTAAAGTAGGAAAAACATTAACATGAAAAGATTCTCAAATTAAGGTTAAAATTATTTAACATTTTTGATTTGGATCTTCTTCCCAGTAAGAAATATCCTCCATTTGCCACTGCAGATGGTATATAGTGATTCACAGATTGAGAGGTCATAAGAAAGACATTGAAACCACGTGTTTGGGGTCTTGCTGAAAAGTGTACATTTTCACATTTCAGTCATTTGAAAATATATGTGATTCTGGTATAATAGTAGCTTTTTTTTTTTTTTTCAAAAGGAAAGCTGGCATTTTTTTATAGTAGAAGTAGTAGGGGAAGAAACCCTGAAAGTGAGCTGGACGGCCTGAGGAGCAGTTTGGGGTGGTATGGATGAGCAGCCCTCGCTTTCATGTGGTCATGAAAGGCTTGGCCACAGAGGTGGAGGGTAAGAGGATGGTTTCTGTCGGATGGAGCAGTCAGAATGGTAACCTGGGGCCCAGGTACAGACACGTTCTGCATGGAGGAGCTGCTAGGCTTTTAATACATTCAATAAATTCTCAGCATGTGGCAAATTCCACACAGAATATAAGAAGTGTCTAAAGAAGCAGGATAGCAGGATTTGTATTTTTTAAGTATATTTTATTAATCCTGCTAGCAAGATTGGTGGTTAAACACTTCTCTCACTTCTAAACAGAATATACACTCCTTTCACATTGCCTGCCGAGCACATTTGACAGCTATTTGTCAATGAGAGTGTACTGAGTATAGCCAAATAACAATAACAGCAACAACAATAATAATGATGAAGAAATCATTCTTCTAAGAAGATCCGGAAAAGACAATCTCTTCAACAATTAAACTAATTAACCTTTAAATTAAAGAGCTAAACACAGCTCTCAAGCTCCTATGGTTTTCATTACTTAAGAGCCTCACAGTAATGTATGGACGCTCACAATTAGACACCCAGAGTGAGTAAAGATTTATGTCATGGAGTTAGAAAATGAGGATGTTACTTGTAATGCTTGTACATGGTTAAATCAAGTTGTGTCTAAAATAACAGTTTCCAGGGACTAGTGAACCAATGTGTCTATATTTTAGGCCCTTAGAATATGCAGATATTTCTCTGAGTTGAAGTAGGTGTATCTAAACTCAAGAATCTGCAGTCAAGATGCTTAACCTCCCATAACATTTGCTAAGATATACTCAACAGTTACTTTATGTCAAGTGTAAGTCTAAATTATTTACATGTATTGACTTATTTAATTCTTCACAAAACTGCATGAGGAATCCACTTTACAGATGAGAAAACTGAGTCACAGGTGGCCTACATTTCCCCAAGACACACAGTTAGTAAATGGCTAACGTGGGATTCAAGTCTAGTCAGTCTGGTGCCAGAACCTGCCCTTTTAGCTCCTGTGCAAGATGACTCATATGCTAGATATGCTTCTGAGCAATTCGGTTTGTTTGAGTCTTCACAACTGAAACACTCCATTTACAGAAGAAGAAATTAAGGGCTCAAGAAAATGATTCAGAATTTGTTGAAAGCTAGTGAAAGAGCAAGAATACATACCAGGGTCATAAAATTCTGAAATCTACAGTCTCCCATGATTCAATTCACAAATCTTCACTTGATAATGTGTTTTATTTTAAGATAGACTACGAACAACTCTTAAAGGTGCAGTTTCTTTGAAATGTAATGCTATTTAGAAATGGAAGTAGGTTGAAATAATGCAGAGTGGAAGAGAAACAGAAAGATATACATTTTTAACTAAAAGTTTAACGAGACAGTGCTGATACAGATGAGCCTCGGGTCGTCATCGGTGCCTTACAGGGAATAAACATATGCCGGCTCCTTGCAATTTCCCTTTCCACCTGGAGAGGCAAGTTAGTAAGTGCCCACCCAGTGACCAGATAAATACCAATGGCTGAGAACTGCTCACAGAGCATTACCTTTTTGTGAGCTTTGCCTCTTTCTTGGGGCTACTAATGCGCGATGACTTAATGGATATAAAAGTGTTTCACAGAGTGCACAGTGCAAGGTAATGGAATCGGCTTCTGCTTATGTGTCTTGAGGATGATGGTCACAGGCAGTCGGCTGTGGAAGATGTGCATTACTGCTTCCCTTTAGGGATGTCAGAAGTCTGTGAAGACTCAGGGAGTCCCAGTGAGTGATTGCGAAATGATTCCAGCAACTGCAATCTACAAAGTCATTTTCTGAAGTCCATAGACTTCGATGCTTTGGAGACACAATTTCACAGGGAAGATGGTCTTTGACAGCTGAACATGGAGCACACAAAAAGATAGGGTGAAATACACACTCAGGTCCTGCTGCTGGAAAATTAGGTCCTTAAGGAAACCTCCTCAATGGTCAGGTGGGTTACTAACATCACCTTCTTATAAAAAATATATGCACTGTGCCCTGGCTGGTATGGCTCAGTGGATTGAGTGTCAGCCTGCAAAGCAAGGGGTCACTGGTTTGATTCCCAGTCAGGGCACATGCCTGGGTTGCCAGCCAAGTCCCCAGTAGGGGACACATGAGAGGCAACCACACATTGATGTTTCTCTCCCTCCCTTCCCTTCAAAAAGTAAATCAATAAAATCTTTTAATAAAAGAAATATATACATTGTGGCTTCCAGTGCATGGGAGCAGAATTAGATGGACTCTAGTGAATGAATGGATGCATGAATAAATCAGCATATGCTTATGTTATTTAAAACTACCACTGAAGAGGCAAGTACAAAAAATGAGTTCCCAAAATGTTTAAATAGTGCTAAGATATTTAAAAAGGTATAAAATCTGAGATATGCTTAAGAAGTATTTTTTCCATGGTTGATGGTATATACAAAATAAACCTGAACAAATGTTGAACTCTGGGCTAGGAACCATTGAATAATGACTTGATGCAGAACACAAATATTGAATTTATATGAATCTTCATAACTATTAATTATTGGTTTATTGACCACAGAGAGGTTAAGAAACTTGCTTAAGGTTGCACAGCAAGTAAATGGCAGAGCCAAGTTTAAAGCCAGGCAATCTGGATCAGGACTCTAGTCTTGGTACCCTGCCACTCCACCTTTTACCACCTATAAGTTTAATTTCCCCCATAACCATATTAGTAAAAGTACTATCATAATTTCTATTCACAGATGAAAAAATTGAAGATTAGAATGGTTTTCATAGTTTACCTAGGACTGTACAGCTAATGTAGACTAGAGCCAGGCTTCTGGATCCAAAGTCTGAGTCCTTAACCTGAACATAAATGTCCATGGGCCTATTCACACATATAAGTATATATATCCTAGATGATTTTATTAATATTTTCTTCATGTTTCTTTAATGGTTCCCCATGAACTATATGATAAAAAATCAAACTACTTTACCATGCATGTAGGATATGTATGGATTTTGTTCTTATACATTGGGTAAAAAAGAATTAATTCATGAGAGAACACAATCACCACATGGCAGATGATTTTGGGTTATTTCCCTATGGAAGGAATTTTCTTTCTAACATGTTCTGCAAAATGTGTACAGCCTGCTCTGCCTATGACCCCAGAAAGGCACTTTCTCTCTAACTTGAATGTTGCATGATCCCTGCATACAAGTCATCTCTGCAAGCTAAGCCTGCCATCTCCACACCTGCAGAGTCTGCCCCATCGATATGCTCTGACAGAGAACTACAAAGGCAAACTCAGTTCCCTTTGGCAAAAGGAGTCATTTCTGGAAAAGGACGCCCCCTCCCTTATTGACACTTCTTTTGTAACACTGTTGACTATCCCACTTTCATTAAGCATTTCCATTTACTCATTGCACACCCCAAGTCTTATGTCATGCATATATGCTGAGATAAAATCCAAGTAAATTTTTGGATTGCAGCTCCTTTAATTCCTCTAAATGTATTTCTGTGTTACTGTTTAAAGTGGCAGCCATTCACCTACTGGACACACTCTGCAGTAGATTATATTATTATCATACTTCTTTGTCTTTCCCCTATAAAAGAATTATATAGCAGCATGCCCTTGTCATTTCCCATGAGAGGAGTATACTTCCCCACCCAGTGATGTTACATTTGAGCCTGTAGCATACTTTGGCAGATGTAAAAACTTTGCCAAGATGGAACTATAAATTTGTGTTTATGCTTCTTTGTCCTCTGTCATGAGGAGAGGTCCTGAGTAGGGGTCCTGGAATGTGGGGCAGATCTAAACTCACAGCTGAGCGAAGAGCCACAGCAGATAGACCAAAGCCACCAATATGTAAAGAGCAAAATAAACAAACAAAAACTCTTAATATTGTGAGCCATTAAGATTTTGAGGTTGTTTCTTCTATTGTATCCCATAGCAAACACTGATTAATATACCTTTAATGACTTCCATGTCTTACAAGCTCCTTAACAATCCAACTAGTCCCTCCATGATTTAATCTCTTCTTCTCCAGCTTCCAACACTTCACCTCACCCTTGTGTGCTATCTCTTATAAGATATTTCTAGTGCTTTACCTGTACGCTTGCCTCTGATACTTTCTAAGTTTGAAGTATTGTCCACAGACACTGTCATCTTATGAACTCCTAGTCCACCATCCCCTTACAGGCAGGCTTAGCTATCCCACTTCTATGCTTTCACAACACCTTATTCTGGCTTGAAAATTCACTAGCATTGACCATGGTAAACACTGGCACTCTAATGGGAATGAGACAATATCCTTCTTTTCCTTGTGGAGTGTATAGCCTAGCCAATGATCTTCAAACTTACCTCATCAAGTGTAACCATTTGAGTATATGTCCACCTCCTACACTTCGCAAGAAGCTTTTCAGGAGCAAGGCCTATGCAGGGACAAGTGCTTAATCACTTCAACACACTCAATTCCACTTGTTGAATGAATAAAGTAATGAATAAGTAAACAAGTAAGTAAATAGGTAAATAAAAACTCTCTGCTGTAAATTAGTCTTGCAAATTTGGATCATGTCAATGAAGCACCACTAGGTCTCCGATTCCTCATATAAAAACATGGAAGTTGAGTTAAATAAATGCTGTTTTTTTTTTCAAATTACAAACATTTGAATAAAAAGTCTTGCAAAATGAGCTAGTTATTCTTCAAAACTACTTTATCAGGAAAAAATAAAATGAGAAAGTTTTACCTTGCTTTTTCAGACCAAGTGGAGCAGGCTTGTACACAAAGATGATGTCTAGTTATTCACTTGACAACGTTCTGGTATCTTAGTGCTAAAACTTCTACCAACTTTTACCAACTGAAAAGTGACAGTCTTCAATCCGCAATGCTGCATTGGAGTTTGCGGCCAAATCTATTTTCTCCATTCTATACCAGTATTTTATGGTTGATTTATCACCATAAAAATGCACAAAAATATCTTGTGCAATGGGAGCACATATTCCAAAACAAATATTTAGTTTTTTAAGCCCATGCTTGGAATAGCCAATCAAAAACTGCATGTGTGTGTGTGTGTGTGTGTGCGTGCGTGCGCGTGTGTGTATGTATAAATCTCCACTTGAAAGCCTTGGTAAAATGACAGTAGAAGAACTTAAAAAGATGTTACTGTACAGCCAGAATAGGAGAACGGACTGCAGCTGAGAGCTGAAAGGTTTGGAGATGCACAGACGGTGGAAGAGTGCTAACCAGCATATCAACAACTGAGACAGCTTTGGCCTAATTGCTTGTCTGAACAACACCGAGGGAAATGGAGTAAGTATGTCATCCTACAGAAACCCTGGGAGTCTCTGGCTTCAGGAAATGTAGACAGTGGAGACGAGGCATCTTCTGATAACATGGGTATTGGCTGAAATTCTAAGTCCGAATACTTACACCCTAATGATACCATTCTAATGCTGCTAAATCAGACAATACTGAGCTCACACACATACAGACTGTCCACATCTTTATAAATGGTCTATCTATTAAACTCCTCAAAGTATCCTTTTTGGTCATGCCACCCATGTGATGATAGGAATTTGACTTGCTACTATATATGACTGATACTGAGTGGGGTCAAAGATCAAACCTTCAAGATGGGATTCTGGGACTGAGTTACTGATATTTCAAGGACTACAGATTCCTCTTTGTTGGAATGAATACAAAACAGATAATCCATGGCATGTGGTGAAGTCATAGTTCTCAATGTCTCGCCAGAGGGAGCATGGGGTGAAGTACAGGTGGAATGAAAGGCACTGGGAGATCAAGTGGCTGTGACCTCGTTGCTAAGGGAACAATAGAGTTTGCAAAGATTTGCAGTCATCTGACTTGTTTTACAGTTAGAAAGCAAGCATAGAGAAAATGAGAGAGTGAAAGATGTGATACTGTGGAGAAAGCTCTCTTGGTTGCCCGAAAAGTCCCTCATCTCTACTGATACCAGGACAGAGATGGCTAAGTGAGCACAGTCTATAACAAAGAGATAGGCTGGCAGTCTATGGAAGTGCTGCTTGACACATAGAAGCCAAAATATTCTTGTTTGCTTGAGAAGAAATCTGCCTCAGGTTATCATGTTGGAGATTCTGGCCTTGTACCAGTGTCCAGACCTAAACCAGATCATAGACCCCTAGCCTGTCAATGGCAGGAGAGTCCCATCTGCTTATGAAAGGATGCTGAGCCTAACCCTATATGTACACATGACTCCTTCCCTAAGCTTTATCAGATGGGATTGACCTGTAGCCATTTACCGAAGTGACTGTGCTCTGAAGTAAGAGGCACAGCCTGGACATATTGTGAGTTATTAGATTCTGGCTCTGTACTACTTATGCCAATCCCTGGAGAATCTAAATACTAGTGAGAGGAGTTTATGGAAATCTGGTGATAGAAATTTGTCCCAAGCCCATCTAATATTGGATCCAGGGTGACCATGGACACATCCTAAGATTATTTCCCCATTCCCAGGAGAGAAGTATACTTAGTAAAGGGGCAGAATCCACATTTGATCCCAATCCTTAGAGAAAGGGCTATTATGTTAGAAATGGTCAGGTGTAAGTCAACGAAGCTCCCCCTCTTTGGGGATTTGCAGAGCTTAGTGGGTAATATGGGGACAGAATCAAAGACCTGAGTGATAAGAGGTAATGGTCCACACACATGCCCATTTAATTCATCCGTGGGAAGCCCAAGGAATAGACTCTCAGTATTTCTCTCCTTTGTCTCATCAGTTTCTCAATATTTTATATTGTTTATGTGTTAACTATAGGAGTAGGCACCTGAGTGTGTGTTTTATTTTTCTTTATACTTTTAAAATAGTCCATGTTTTAAATTTCTGCATCCTCTGAAAATAACAAAACAACATATTTTAAAAAGACACTAAGAGATTTTGAAACATTAAATTTGTAATTCTGAGAAAAACAAATGAAAAAATATAGAAAGAGAATCAAATCATAGTATACTACTCAGCTAAGCAGTACATAGTTAAAATTATATAATAACTACCATTGTTTTATGCTAGCCTGTATTAGAAAATACTGGGAATTCTGTAGGAGGAGAAAAGAGCGTAGCTGGAAAATAGCTGTGTTACAGATGAGAAAAATGAAGCACAGTTTAGAGCCCGACTTCCAACCCAGGAAGGTTTTTCTTCTCTGATACTGAACAGACATAGATGAAACTACGTACAAATGCATGCAAATATATTTGCTCTTCTACACATCCCTGTAGGAAATCTGGAAAGAAGTCAGATTCAAGATCTCATATAAATGGCTAACACTTTGAATTGTAAGTTACTAATAAATATTTATTCTTAGAATATTACTTTTAGTTCTTGTGGGTTATTTCAAGGAGAATGAGATAAGGTTATTATTACAAATTACACTATGATGTGGAAGTTATTACAGACATTCTTTATAATTGGTTTTGTTTTGGTAATTGATTTCTCATTTTAGTTTTTATCTTTCCTTTTTTTCCCCCACTGGACTAGTTCTCTTCAACTATCCTACTTTATATTCCTTGGAACACTAGAGACATTTTGAGTAAAAATTTGATATGATTACACTTTAGAGCAGTAAACACACATACGCAAAGATGAGAGCTACAATGGGGAAATAGACTTGTTTTAAAATGGACAAATTCAGACTATGGTTTGTTGTCCCTAATTATAATTACATTTTCTCACTCTAACTTTCTCAGAGGTTGACAAATACATCAGAACTAAAGGGCTCAGGTCAATGCACAATCTCATTACAGGAGATGAGAAGAGAAATAAAGCATCTAAAAAAAAAGGAAAGAAAGGAACTATTTCATTAGCAGGAAAACAGAATGCTGGGAAGTCCTTGGTAACTGAAACATCACTAGCACAGAAAAGGGGCAAGTTTATCTTTTTTTCATAAATACATTTTTTAGACACCGAAGATACTCTGATGAAGTAGAAATAACCGCTGTGATCTTCATCTCTGCAACTCCTGCCCTCATCAGCTCTTCCTTTCTATCCTGACTTCCTCCACTCCAATAATTCTAAGGAAACTAGGAGGAAAGAAACAAAAATAATACAAAAGAACATAAATACTGTAGTGCCACATAGAGGTAAGCTTTCTACCCAAACCAATGAAGGGGTAAAGACAAGATAGAAAATGATCCTGAACTGAGGCAATTTGCTTAAGAAAAACCTTTCCATATTTTCCTTTTCTCTGCTCAGTTTGTATCGTCAACTGTGTCTAATCCAATCACACAAAGATAACCTGCTTGTTCTTCACTTAGTTGTATTACGTGACCCACATGGACACAACAACATTCTTTTGGTTTTCTTCTTTTAGTTTTCAGAATCAGCACTAATGGTATGGCAGGGATCATCAATAACCCCATGACCCTACAGAGAAGAAGCAGACAAGGGAAATGGGCACAGCAGACTTGGCAATAGAAAAACACCAGTAAAGGTGTGATGGTAAATAGCATCGGACCCTGAGCCTCAGTGTTTGAGGAACACAGTGGTGGGTGGGGACTGTCCCAAAGAGCATGTCATCTCCGAAGGGGCTGCCTCACCTTCCTCCATCCAAGTGTTACCAGATCTTCTGATTCTTGAGAAAAGCCAGAAGATCTTGCTGTTACACTAAATGTGATATTTAAATGCTACATTGTTCTTGATTTTCTAAAAGCAACACACTATCTATTAAGAAAATCACATGTGAGTGACCCATTGAGTTTAGGGGCCATGGGCTTGCAAACTGTATATGAAAATGGGTTCACCCCATCGAACAACAAACAATGTGTCCGATTCAAAAGTCCAATAGCATGTTAGAACTCAGAGATTTTAGAAACCATCATTTCCTGTTTCTTCATTTTACCTTTGAAGATATGGAGGCCCCACAATGTGGAGCCAGGAGGAGCAAATGCTGTCTAAGAACCCACATCAACTGGCCCTCGGGCTAGATATCAAACTAAACGTTGTACCTACTCCACATTCCTTTCATGATTAGGTTCCTCCTTCACCATTTTGACATTCAGAAGAATTGTAAAGTTTAGTCCCCTGGGGAAAAGGGGATCTCAACACTGGACTGAAAATAGTCTGTGTAACCAGGTTTGTAAACATATGCTGGCGTCTCTGCTGCTGTGAGCTTTATAGGGTGGTCCGGTGGGGCCCAGCCCATGCTGGTGTCTATCCCAATGTCATTGGACAGCTTTTCTAGCACAAAGCTCTTTAATAAACCTCAGTGTTACTTTGGAAGGACAGAGTGCAGAGACCGGGACCAATGGTTGATGTGCTAAACTAACCTAGACTGTTGCTATTATCACATTGTGAGGGAGAGGAATAGCAAGGCTATTCCAGTGAACACGTGCAGTTTATTCCTTGTTAGAGTTTTAACATGAATCGATCTCTGGTCTCTATCCCCTGATGAGCCAACCCTCCAAAGACTCTTCTTCTCTTGAAAAAGGAAGCACCTTAGCTGCTACCATGGCCTCATTCCCAAGACCCTACTCTAATTCTGGGCTGGCTTTCTAGTCAACATGGTGGCACCTCTCAAAACAACAGGAGGGTTGGGTTCTGATTAAACCAAAAGAAAGGATTCCCTAAGCAATAGATACATGTTAGATGAGAAAATTAATGGACATTAAAGGCAAAGAAAGGACATAAAACCATCATGTTCCTCCCACAAAGGCATAAATTCTAACACTGTAGTTCAATTCTGAGTGTTTACAAAAATCAAAACTTATCCTCTTCATGGTTGAGGTAAGTGGATGAAGGAGAAAAGTATCTCAGCTATCCTTCAGTAGATTTTTCTGCTAATGGATTCTGTTTAAAGACTAAAAATGTAAAAAATCTATACCATCTGAAGAGGATGATCTAAATGTAAAATAAATAAATATGTATATATACATATACACACACACACAGGTTTCCATATATGTAGAAATAAAAACATACTAGTAGAATATTAATTCCTACTATATATGAAAACAATTTGACAATAATCCACTAAAATTATACATATATTGTTTCTTTGACCGGGCTATTCCACATCTGGGAATTTATCTCAGAGAAATACAAGCATGAATATGTAAAGGACATACATAACTAGCAAAATATGGAACAAGATGAATGTCCCAAATTTACACTCTTTGCTCCCCCTCCACCTAGTACACCCCATTCCCTCCAGAAATCTCCCTTAGTTATGTCCACAGGTCACCCACATAAGTTCTTTGGGTACTCCATTTTCTATACTGTTTGTAACAACCCCTGTCTATTCTGTACCTACAGATTTGTACTTTTTAATCACTGCGCCTTCCCCCCACCCCTCCTTCTTCCTCCCAACTTATAACCCTCCAACTGATCTCCATAGCTATGATTCTGTTTCTGTTACGCTTGTTTGCTTAGTTTGTTTTTGAGATTCAATTGTTGATAGTCATGAATTTATTGTCATCTTAATGTTCACAGTTTTGATCTTATTTTTCTGAAATAAGTCCATTTAACATTTCACATAATGGCTTAGTGAAGATGAACTTCCTTAGGTGTACCTTGTCTAGGAAGGACTTTATCTTCCCTTCCACTCTAAATGATAGATTTGCTGGATAGAGTACTCTAGGTTGTAGGTCCTTGCTTTTCATTACTTTGAATATTTCTTGCAAGCCCCTTCTAGCCTGAAAAGTTTCTTTGGAGAAATCAGCTGATAGTCTTATGGGAACTCCTTTGTAGGTAACTATCTGCATTTTCTCTAGCTGCTTTTGTGATTATCTTTAACCTTTGTCACTTTAATTATGATGTGTCTTAGTGTGGTCTTTTTTGTGTCCATCTTGTTGGGACCCTCTGTGCTTCCTGGACTTGTATCTCTATTTCCTTCACCAAATTAGGGAAGTTTTCTTTCATTATTTTTTCAAATAACTTTTCAATTTCTTGCTCTTTCTCTTCTCCTTCCAATGCCCCTATGATTCAAATGTTGGTATCTGTCCCAATTTTTATCCACCACATGTCACATGGGTGTGGGACTGCCCATTCTGCATCTCCACATCTCCATGTGTCTCTACGTGTCTCCGTGTCTCTGCCCCTTCTACCCACCTGGATGGATGTGACTTCTTTAATTTCTTGGTTGTTGGACTTTCATACAGATTGATTTTCTGACAATTCTGGGTGATAGTTGTTTTGTAGTTTAATTATAATTTTTACTGTGGTTATGTGAGGAGGTGAGCTGTGTTTATCTGTGTCTCCACCTTGACCCTCTCCTTTCTCTCTTTCATACATGCATGTACTTAAGGGGTTTCTCCTTGCTTGGAATGTATTCTATTTGCATGCCTGTTTTAACTGGGGATGAACTTCCCTCAACTTATGGGCCAATCCAGGTATTTGTCCCTGTCTTGAACACACTCTATTCCTTACTCAAGAGTCTCCAGCATACTATGATGGTGCAAGAGCAATTTTATTGTGCTTGCATATTATTGCAGGAATAGTACATTCAAGATTGGGTCCAAGCTACACAATACAAAATGTACCAGAGACTCTATGGTTTCTGTGTAATTTCATTAACCTCCCATTCCTGAGCCTACAATAATCTATAAAGCTAGAGTCGTATGGTATGTTTGTAGTGGGCTTCATATGAACCAATCCTATTCCCAGCCTCTCTGGCAATGATCACATTTGTCAATAGATACATAGACAATAGGGTCCACCATATTTTCACAGGAAGTCACAGTAATTATGAAATGATGTCTTTATCCCATGCAGCATGTAATTAAAAAAAGGGGTATTTTTTTCTTTCCAAGATTATAGAGAAACAAGAAAAGAAAACTGGCATTTGGCTCATTACAGGCAAGAGTCTATCTCCAAGACCCTCTAAATTAAAGCTGACAGTGTTCCTGTTCTCAAGTTTCTGTGGCTGGCATTTACTCACCTCTGCACAGGAAAGAAGAAAAATATTCTTAAAATACATAGATAGCAAGGGTTTTCTTTTCAAAATGGAGATTATGCTTAACATTAAAATGTATTAGTCAGAGTGTGTTATGGGACAATACATGCCTAATTTTTCATTCAGATGAGTAAGAACACAATTTCTCATCTGTCAGATAGGCAAAATTATTTTTGAAAGTGCTTATTGTTAACCAAGATGAGTGACAGGGGTGTTCTCATAAAGTAATAATGAGATTGTTTATCATTTCTGGAGGGTAATTTTGTAATATGTCTCCAGAGCCTCAAACTGTTCATACCCTTTGACTGACTCATTACGCATTTAGATATTTATACTAAGGAATGATTCAAGGATGATCATAAAGATTTATGTTTGAAATTATTTATGAATAGTTAAACCAAATAATTAACCAATAATCATGGAGGAATGACTAAATAAATATAGTATAACCATGTGATATAAATGTATGACCATTAAAATTAAGATTTTTATATTAGAAAATCAAGTACAGTTAAGTCAATTATATATGAATAATATTAATTTGAAAAATCAGGATGAAAAATGATATGTAAAATTGAACTAGTACTGTTTGTGAAATCAATCAAGCTATCTATCTAATATACCAAATAATTTTATATATATACTCATATATATAACTAAATATATGTTTAGAAAAAATATAAGAAAATATATAGAAGTAATAACAATTATCTCTGAATGATAGCAGTTTTTATAGGAGATTCCTATCTTCTTTTTATTTTTTCTCTAGTTCTGAAAATTCCACAATAAATATGTACTGCTTTAATAACTTACTTTTTTTTAAAAGCAATCAGGTAACAACAGAAGATGTTATAAATAGAGGTAAAGTCTCTATAACATACTTTCCTTGTTTCCAACATTTGGGAAAATTCATCTACTCCACTGTTTATGAATTTCCTGAAAGATGGGTAATTGGTTTCTCCCAGTTTTCCACCACTAACGAGAGTGCTTCAACATATGTGATGGTACAAGCCTTCATTTTCACCATGTAACCTTTTCTCTAGTACGTGCTTAAAACAAATACAGCAAAGTGTTCATATTTTAAGACAATTCATAGATACCTGTCATGTTATTTTTGTATTTTCACTTCTTTGAAATATTCCATGAGTAAAATAGATATATGAAATATGCTATTTTATATTTTCTCTTAAATTTAAATTAAATTTGTATTATTTGATTTAAAAATAGATACAGGAGAGCTTTATGCTAAGTGAAATAAGCTAGGAGGTAAGGGACAAATAGCATATGATCTCACCTATAAGTGGAACCTAATCAATAAAACCAACAAGCAAGCAAAATATAACCAGAAACATTGAAATTAAGAATGATCTGACAGTAACCAGAGAGGAGGTGGGAGGGGTAATAGGAAGAAGGGTTTTCAGGAACTACTATAAAGGACACATGGACAAACAAACGGTGGGTGGAAGCAGGGGAGGGAGGAGGGGATGGCTGGGGTGTGGGGGGAGTAGTGGTGGGGTAAATGCAGACAACTGTAATTGAACAACAATAAAATAATTTTAAAATAAAAATAGATACTCATTTTAAAAGCAATGTGCTACCCTGGTTGTCAAAACCTATCAATTAAATCAAACTCTCTCTTAGAAAATAGAACCTTCAGTGCTTGATATGATGTGTCTGGACTTATTACAATCGAGCACAGGTGAAAGCTCTACATTTTAGGTCAAGTCTTTCACTTGACAATTGCCCACAAATACATGTAAAACTTTCAATCACATCATTTATATAGATAATATTAGCAAAAATTGAAACTGAGAAAAGATTGCTTCCTTCATTTTGACCGAACATAAAGGACATTTTCCTTTATAGACAAGAAAATATATCTATAGACCTAATTGCTTAAGCTAAACACACAAAAAAAAAATTAAAAGAGGAGTATTTAAACTCTTCTTTTAATTCTTTGTAAATTTGCATCAGGCTTTGAGTTTTGTTACTGGAAGTTATGCTAAACCAGTCAAAATTCCCCTTCGTGAGACATAAAAGCCTCTGGTGCTCAGATTTTATCACTTATTTTTCTCCTTTCTCTAGGGAAAAATATGGAATTGATAAACTATATTTACTAAGCAGTTTGACCATGTTTTATGTATCACATACCAGACATTAATCATACATAATGCCAAAGAGGAGAGTACATGTAGTGTTTTTTTTAATTAGCCAAGAAAACAAAACAAAACAAAACAAAACAAAAGAAAAAACCTCCTATCGGAATGAGACCTGCTAGTTGTTCAATGTTTTTCAGAAAGAATTAAGGGGAACTGCACTAGGTGCTTCCAGTGAGGTGAAAGAATTATGATTGAATATCACCTGTCATTTTCTGTTATGATTAAATATCATCCGTCATTTCTGCCATGACAGTGATGATAAAAGTCACAACATCTCCTCACTTTCAAGTCATCAACTAGCCATCTCTTCCCACCCCCATAGGCTTGTGACGTATATTAACTCGGTAGAAAGAAGGTGAACAATAAACATTATTTGACTATCCTCTAACTCTTGGTTTTCTTATATTTCCATATCTTATATTAAAAAACATCAAAGTATGGCCTAGTTCAAAGAAAAGAGTTGCCACCACTTTTGCTAAGTTTCTAAGAGAATGATGTAGTATTATACAACCAGAAAAGGAATAAATTCAGCAAAACTTCCTGCACTTAGAATAATTGAATTGTAGAATTTTATAGCTTAATAAATGTTTGCTGAATTGAATTTTGAGTTAAAAGCAACATGGGACTTGGAATTCTGGCTACAGTGAAGTAGCTTGCAACAGCCCAGCACTCTTACTGAGAGCAATAAAAAAGTTAAACAAAATTCAAAACCAGAAAAAAAATAATGCTTGAAAGCATTTGAAGAGTTAGTAAGGCAACCAGAATTTGATAGGCCTAGATTCTGACGGGAAGAAATTTGAAGAGAGATGAGCCATAATTTTATGATATGCTTTTTTCTTCAACCATTTGCTGAATCTAGGCATACAGCTAAATCGTGGAGAGCAAAAAAAAAAGGGGGGGGTAATATGGCAAAGAATTTAGGAGATACATGCAGTGCAAAGGTCCAGTATATATGCAATTTGAGACAGGGAGGAGAAAGAGACAGAGCAACAGTGACAATATTTGAAGAGACAATGTCCAAATATTTTCCAAAACCTTTGAAAGGCAGCATGCTACAAATTTTAAAAGTATTTAAAACTTGAAGCAGGATAAATACAAAAAAACAAAAAAATAACCTCCATCTAAGAATATCATTGTAAGGCTACCAAAAAAAAGTTCTTAAAAGGCAGTCACAGATAAAATATATATTAGTTTCAGCAATGCATTAATAAAATCCTAAGACTCTCAAAACGCCAGTCAGAAAGAATATATGCACCCCTGTGTTTATAGTAGCATTATTTACCAAGATTTGGGAACAGTCCAAATGCCCATTGGTAGATTAGTGGATAAAAAAGCTGAGGTTCATTTACACAATGGAATACTGCATGCCGCAAAAAAGAAGGAGCTCTTACGTTCTGCGACAGCATGCAGGGACCTGGAGGATATTATGCTAACTGAAATAAGCCCGCCAGAGAAAGGCAAGTACCATATGATCTCACTTATACGTGGACTCTAATGAACAGAATAAAATAATGAACAAAATAAAACTGGAGCCGTGGATATATAGGACAAACAGACTGATACAACGCAGAGGGGAGAGGGGAGTGGAGCACTGGAAGAGATTAGTTAAAGAACATACATGCACAGCCCATGGACACAGACAGCAATTGTGGTGAAGGCTGAGGAGTCGCGGGGGCTGAATGGAAGGTAGCAAAGGTGGGGGGAAATGGGAGACATCTGTAATAGTCTCAACAATAGAAAAATAAAATAAATTAAAAAATTTTAAATAACCTGATTTTTAACAGAGATGATAGCAACCAAAAGACAGGTGGAAAATAAATGTCAATTCTTAATATTATAAGAAGTGAAATTGTCCTTTAAGTTAAAAAATAAAATGTGGAAATATCTGGATAAGGAAAAGAGAATATATCATAAGATTTTATTTATGGAAAGTTCAGAAGCAAAATCTATGTATGGAGTTGGAAGTCAGGACAGTGGTTGCCTCTTGGAAGTTAGCCACCAGAAGGTGCACAAATATTGCTTTTGGAGTGTCACTGGTTTTTTATTTTCTGAAGTATGTGATGGTTGCTTGTCTGTTTTCACTCTGTGAAAATTTATTAAGCTATGCACTTATGAAACGTGGAAAATTCTGTATGCATGCTATACCTTGATGAAATTTTAATTTAGAAAGTCAAGTTGGAAGGCAGAAGCCCCTTTGTTATTATTCATACTCATAGAACATCAACAGGAACATTCTGGCAGATGGGTCCTGTGGGCACAATGAAAGGTAGCGAATCAGTGGAGACCGAAGTAGAATGCATGTGAACACGGCGGGCAGAAAGTGCCGTGACTGAGAGCAGATTCAAGTCTCCCTCTTTCTCTGAACTTCCTAATAGATCTATACTTTCCGTGTAACACAAATGATGGGGGAAACTGTCTGTGTAGTTATAAATATTATCTACGCTCAGTTCAATGACTCTCTGGACAACCTTCTACTCAGTATTTTGTGAACTTTTATCATTGAGCTGAAGTAAAAAGAATCTCTGGAAATTCCAAGGTAGAATGAAAACTATATTAAACTACATAATTCAGGTTAGCAGATGCTAAAAATAGCAAGGATAAATGTTTGCAAAATATGAGGCATGTTTATATTTTGAGAAATGTATTTATTAGGAATCTTACAACTTCTATTTCACTCAGTAGAGTCATTTTCACAAAATACTTCAATCACTAGATATATTAAGTCACTATATCTAGTTGGTATTAATATACCCTATAAACACAATTACATTTATTAATTATTTTACAGAAAGACATTATGGGAAAAATTTAAATATCCATCATTGCTACCAATTAGGCATTTGCTTCTCAAAAGCAATGTACTGTTTACAGACATTTGGACAGACTAATGAATAGAGAGATACATTTTCACGCTAGGACAACTAGTTGTTTTCAGATAAAAGAGCAATGCGACGTGATGAAACACTCAAGTGAGCAAACACGTCACAGAGGCTCTGGCTCTGCCATCTGATCATCAGGAGAAATGGAAAAAGCTGCGTGCGAAACGGGCACCCTGCCGACCACATGGCCTTGAAGCAGCTCGCTACAGATTACTTAAGCCTTCCAAATTTTGCTATTATAGTAATTACTGAACACATATCATATCTTAGAATTTGACTTCAAAGAGGTCTTTTAATTTTGCTTGTATTAGGAAACTCCATATTAGAAAAACCTGGGGGACTGGGAGAAAATGACCTTTTTTTTTTTTTTTTTTTTGCTCTTTGCTACAAGGAGAATTGGTTAGCCTTTTTTTGTATAATATTTCTATCTTCAGTAAGGAGGATACACTCCTAAAAAATAAGATTTTGGTTTCCTAACAGTACACAGAAAAATGAAGGCATAGCTCTTGGCTACTGAATGATAAAGCAATGGGGGAAGAAACACCTCATAATTACTGAACATCAGAGACTTGATTCTCACAATGACCTTCTTTATTATCCCATTTGACAAATGTTAGAAATTATGCTTTAAAAAGCAAACACCGTATGCAAAATTACACTGTCCCCAAATGCCAGATCTAGGAGGAATATTTCTGCCCCATTTCCTGCGTGGTGCTCAGGCCATCTTCCTGTCTTTGTATTAAATAGACTTCTGAACCCACCAGCAAAACAAAGACAGCTCAGTATATTAAAAAATGTATTTAAAATGTTGCTACTTAACTCAAGTAACTTGGGTCATTTCCTGAAGTGTGGTGGAGAAAGTCCTGAACTTTGAGTTAGCTCACCAGGGTTCTAGACCTGTCTTTAGTTGTGTAGCTGTGAAGAAGTCACTAGTCTTCCTGTATCTCAGTATGGCCCACTGGTAAGAGGATATGGTTGGACTTGATGCATGGCTTTTTAATGTCCTCATATTGTTTTATGAGTTACATTGAGTTGGCTCAGAGAACACCATGGGGTAGGATATAGTGGCTGACTGAACTTACGTCCTAAATTCTTCATTCTCCTGAAACAGAGTTACACACACACACACACACACACACACACACACACACACACACACACATTTGCCGTGGTCTCATGGTGAGTAGAGTGTTCTTCCCTGCACATAATTCCTGGCATATGAATTGCCTTGGCCAATGAGATACTGGCAGATACGATGTGACCTGAGGCCCTCTTAAACTTTAAAATTGGACATAAGAATAGCTGCTCCTGGTCGTTTCCTGCCGCTTTAACCTGGGACCCACATGAGACACATGGAAGAACAGAGCTGAGCCCAGCCCACAAGCTGAAGTCCAGATGATACCAGGAGAGCCTCTCAGAGGAGCCCAGCCCAGATCAGCGGAATCCATGAGAACAAAGGCGTGGATCTAGGAAAGAGCATTCGAGGAAGACCTTCCTGGAGAGGCTGAAACTCTCCCTGTGGCTTCAGCTCCGTTTATATCGTGGGCAGCCTCATAACACTTCACTTGAAGAATAGGTTCCGCCGCTGAAAGTTTAGAAAACGCTGAAGTCATTGATACCTTACATACCTTTGAGAGATAAAATTCCATAATTCAAAGGCTATTTTTTAAAATAATAATAAGATAACTATGACAAAATGCAGTGTATAAGACCAACTACTCTTACTCCACAAGTGAGTCCACCAGGAAATGCACATGAACCAAAATATTCGCACATAATAGAGACGGCAATCAGATGACACGACACTTCAGCGCCTGCCAATGTATCGTATTTTAGTGAAAAAAGTTCTGGCAAAGAGGAAAACAAATAAAATGGAAATTGATGATAATTTAAATAATTCATTGTTTTTTGGAAAGCTAGCATTCTTCTTTATCGTTCCCTCACTTCAGTGGAGAGAGGGTTATTAGATTGTTACTGGGTGTTTTTCTTGTTTTTGTTTTTGTTTTGTTTTGTTTTTTAACTTTGCGCATCAGAAATTGACACCAAGAGGCTTGGAGGTGTTCAGTACAGCCTTCCTGAGTTCTGAAGGTTCAATAGTCCCTTCAACGCAGATTTTATTGCATCATCAGCTATGAAGAACCAGGAATAAGACTCAGGAATCCCAGATCCCACACCTACTGCTGCCCCATAACCGGTTGTTGACCCCAGTCATGTCACTGGATCTCCTTTTACCTGAGTCCCTACCCCTTGGAAGTGAGGCACCTGGCCCAGAGCACCTTTAACATGGCTGCGAACTACAATTTCCTTAAGTGTCTCTGACGGTGATGTGTTGGAGAGAGTAAAATCAGACTGGCCTAAGACTGCATTGAAAGGCATGGAAAAGAAAAAACCCAGAAACAGTGGTTTTGGCCATGTAGAGTAAGAGTCACAGAAGACAATAACATCTAATTCATCCTAAAACCTGTATATAGTCACAATATGATGCCTCTTAGGTTGTCCAGGCCAAGATGTTTTTGGTGGAAAGTTTTAGTAAACTGAAGTTATGCTTCCAAAATGATCAGCTACCTGACTTGATCCCAGGTAGACAGTGCTCCCTGGGTGAATCTGGCCGTCAGTTACTCGTGATACGCATACACAAGAGACGTCAAACACTAATGGCACGCACACACATTGTATTTTGGCTTGCATGGTGTTTAAAAATATAAATTTACTGCTAACATTTCAAAGCCAGAAATTTTTCCCAATAATTCATATTTCTGGTTTCTATTTAAAAAACCAGAAGATTTGGCAAGTGCTGGGTCTGTATTCTGATGCAGCGGAGAGAAGGAGCTGCTCCCTTTAGAGGGGCCTCTGGTTACTGGTTATCAACAATTTGGCGGCTTGTCTTCCACTCATTCTGAGCACCTGCCTGGCCACCATTTGTGAGCTCTGAGAGAGATCCAAGGAAGACAGGGGTTTTGGCCAGCAGGCTTCCAAAGATCACACTTGCAAAGCAAGACCAGTGGAACAGGAATTGTGCTGGACTTAGCATTTAGACATCCAGAGGTGCCTACATATATTGCATAAAAAATACTTGTAAATATTGAGTACCCAGCTTAAAAATACTAAAATAAAACTTCGTTTCCCACATCGAAAGAGATTTTGCTAAAATGACTCATTGTTCTGTTCCCTACAAAGCTATTGTTATTACAGAAGTCAAGCTTCCCCCAAAGATCACTTTAATGTAACATGAAGTATTGGAGTTTTATGAGATTCTCAGTAGTAGCCAGGAAGAAGTTTAGGTTTCCTACTTAGTTTTATTGCTGGCTTTGCCACTAGGAATTATGGAAAATATGACTTCCAGCAAAAAAAGTTGGTTCTAGCTGTTAAAGTTTTATTTCCCCCACTAACCACTGTTAGCAGTTCTCATATTTTAGCTGTGTCAGAATCACCTGGAGGGCTTGTTAAAACACAGGTTGCTGGGCCTCATCCCCAGAGCTTTGGATTCAGTGGCTCTGCAGCAGAGATCGGGAAATTACATTCCTAACAAGGTCCTGGGTGATGCTGATGCTGCTGGATGCAGAGGAACGCTTTGAGAACCACTGACCTTCGGGAGATAGCGACCTACCTGGCTGAAGCTTCCTCATTTTCAAAACAAGGATGGGGTTCCATCCCCTCTGATGTGTTTTTCTTACCAAATCAAAACACAGTGGAGAATTATCATGAAAACCAGTTTTGTTTCCTTGCACCATCACCTCAGGACAATGCATTTTCTTTCTCTGTGGATGTGCAATGGGGTTAATGCTAATCTCTATTGGGGAAAAATATGTGGTTGTTTTCTTTGCGTTTTTACAAAGTATTCCTCCAGAGAAAAGCATTCTCCTTCTCTTTCCCTCTGTGCTTCTTTAGAAGGTGGAGAAGAATGGAAAATTCTATATCTACATGCATTTAGAAAGATAGCAATTTTCTTTGGTTTTGGCCTCAGTTTATGAGTCAAAAAATCAAGTTATATAATCTTTAAAAAACAGAGAGACATATCCATTGCCTTCTAATTAATGGATTTTATTGTTTTTTCTTAACACAGGATTCCACATTTTAAAAGATGGTCTTGAATGAGCTTTAGTGATTGATTATTTACTATAATCTTCCTTGTGCTAACTGGTGAGACACAGAGACCATTACTAAGATGTCAATACAATTTAATCCTGTCAAAATAATTTCATTTAACTCATTCTGCCTTCAGGGTCACTAACCAGAGACTGATCAGTGATTTAGCAAAGGTTTGCCTTTCTCAGCAATAATTTCCTAATAATCATAAATATATTCTAGCCTCTTGGCATCTAAATCAAAATGCCATTTCTTATTCATGGTAACCCTACTATGTGATCTGTTCACTTGTTAGCATAGGTAGTTAGTTAGTTATTAATAAAGGGAGAAAGCAAATGGAATCAGACATTAAGCCTAGTAAAATAAGGAGCTGATTTGGACATTAAGCTTGATTCACTAGAAACTTGCAGCATTCACAGTCTCCCCAGGGGATAACTGCAACCTCCACTGGAGGGACTTAATTCCTGAGCGATCCTGAGTGGGCAGGAAGAATAACTTTCTAATCTCCATCCCCCAAAGACAACTGCCCCAATAGCGGGGTTATGGCGGGGATGAGGAATAAAAGAGTGGGGGGAATTTCTTTGCTAGGCACATGCGCTGTAGAAGACAAGATGGCACAGGGAGAGGTAACCACATGGGTGGTAGAAACCAGATGACAAGGGGAAAATTTGAGGCATACACAGTAGAGCCAAAATGGCAACGAAAACAGGTGGAGTCTAGCCTCAGAAAATCTGGTAAAAGGATCAAATTGGATAAGGGACACAAAACCTCAGAAGATCCAGAGAAGGGATTGGTTAGGGGGAGGGCTCAGCACAAGCCTGCAAAGAGCCAGGAAAGAGATTGGTTAGTTTGAAAGAAAGCCTGCTCTCTCCCAAGCCCAATGTAATGTAACTAAAGGTTAATAAAGCCCCAAGTGGGTAGCATACATTTGTTCATTTGTTCTCACATTCATTTGTCTACTCTCTCTTTCCATAGCAACAATGCAGTCCTGGAAGCCACATGGGCCAAAGTGCAGGCCCAAGCACAGACCCAAGCATAGTGCCAGTCATAGGCCATGCACAGCCTTGGCAGTGGACATGCAGATGGGAAAATGAGACACGAGGAAGTTCTGCACGTCTGGGTCCAGGCCCCCCTCCCAGGCTTTGTGAGGACAAGTACAAGCCTGAGACATCAGAGGCTGGACTTCTTCCACAGTGGGATGGAGCTGAGGCACCTGGTCAGGGATGAGACACTGGGTACCAGGGGACAGTCCTTTGTTTTTGCTCTGATTGAGTTTTGTACTGTACCTCATCCTCCTATGTGTGGGTCCCCGAAAGGCTTTTCTTGTGACTTGGTGGAAGAACCCTAGTTCCACTGGCAGCGTTTGAGACCTTAGCGTCTCCCTCTATACTTTTTTCCTTCATAGAAAAAAGTGTGTGTATATATATATATGTACACATACACATACATATATATGTGTATGTGTATATATACACATATATGTACATATATACTCCAAATCACTGAATAATTAATTATAGAATATGTATATACATATACTTTTTTAAGACACAACATATTTTGTGCACTAATCTTAAATATACAGCTGGATGATTTCTTCTTACACGTATAAACACTCAAGTACCCACCACCTGACCTAGATACAGAACGTTTCACAACTCCATGCCCAAGTCAATATCCACAGCTCCCCACTCCCCTACCCAGGTACCCACTATTCCATCACGGTCAAGTAGTTTTGCCTGTATGTACTCTCTTGTGTCCGGTTCCTCTCACACAGCCTAATGTCTGTGAAATTGATCACATCCTTTCATGTATCATCAGTTTGTTCCTTTTCACTACGATGTTGTATTCACAGACCACAATTTTTCTGTCCATTCTTAATTTGATAGACACTGGGGTTGTTTCCAGATGCAGGCTGTTGAGATTACGCTGCTACAAATGTTCCCGTACTTGTTCCTCAGGCTTTAGGGTTCTCTGTTATCCACCTGAGAGGACACTGGTAGAATGAATTGTTCAGAGGCCCTTCATATTTTCTAGTTTTTATCAAGGCTACATGTGGTTCTGACACGATGTTTGTTTACATGGATGCATAACAGGGGAAATTTGAAAGGAGGGTGGAGTCACCTATGAGAATAACCCCAGTATGTCCCCCTTTTACTGCCTACAAACTATTCCAGACTGGGACTATCTGGAGTGGTTTCATGATAAAATAATATGAGAGTCACAGGAGATATCAAAATACCAAGCCAAGCCCAGCAGCTCTAGGCAGGTATGACATTATACTCACAACTGAGACCCAGAAAGGTCTGGTGACATTTTCAAAGTCATACTGCTTGTAAGAGACTTTTGTCATGATCCTAGAGACTAGTAACATTGGAATTACAAGTCGTCTTTGTGTGGTTCAGGTCACTCTGCACTAAGGGGCCTGGCCAAGGGAGTGAGAGTAAGGTGGGACTGAACCAGTCACTGCAAGTTAAATACTCACTGGGAAATCGAGGCAGCTTATTTTTCAGTGACTGCTCCTTACGCTGGTGGATGTAGTTGCTTCCTGCTGGGTGACATCTGGACAGGAGAGCGTTAGCCATCTCTTCATCATTGATGGTAGAGGCCCCACCATTTTCTGGGTAAAGCAATCAGAGGGACGGTTCTGGATGCAGAAAGAAGCAGTCGGCTGGCTCCAGACAGTGTCAGACTTCTCTCTTCCTTTCTACCCTGCGCTGCAAATCAGAAAGCAGCTTTTCAGGGAAAGAGGGCAGCTAAAATAGCTGGTGCTTAAAAAGGCCCAAGACTGATGTGTTTACATAATCAGCCCACTGTAGCTCCTAATTAAATGCAATCCCTCCTTCCCGGCACCCTCTGAGGTTGCCTATTACTCCTATGTGAGTTACTTCTGGTCTGTCCTTGATACCCATTGTCACTGGCACGAACAAATTGACAGGTGAGGAATGGGAACTCAGTGTTATTTACTTCTTCCACCTGCCATGATGCAGTCATGGGGCTGAGTAGGGATCGGGAAGGGCTATCGTTCAGTCTTATTCGGAACAATAATTCAGTCCTTTACTAAGTTAATCCCTTTTGCCTTCCTGTTGATAGATTCTCATGCCAGATTCTGCAACAGAGACTAGAAATAAACCAAGTCAGACAGAAAATAGAAGGTGCAGCAGAAATGAACTCAGCTCATCTCAATTCCATCATTAAGTCGCAAATCCCTCCTCTCAATTTTAACAGAAAGGATTCAGCAAGTGTTTACTGGACACCTATTAGGCTCCATGGATACGAAGATAAGCCTCAATCTCTGTAACCCTGAAAGTTTCTATTTAGAGGATAATTGGGACAAATGCAGCTTTGTTTCTTTCTTCATTCATTTGTTAATAGATGTTGAGTTTCTACCTATTGTAAACACCGTGCCAGGTTCTCAGCGTGCATATATGAATAATGTTGGCCTTCTGGTCTAGAACAGCAAGAGCATTAAGCGGAACAATGAAATAATAACAGCAGTGAAAACTTGCTCTACAAATATTAGCCCTACTCTATATTGGACACTCGGGATGCAATAATGAACAAAACATAAGAATAGAGATTTTTATGTTGTCTGAGAGGAGAAAACAAATAAACAAGACTATTTAGATTTTGGCAAGTGCTATAAAAGAGAATACAAATATTATTAAGAATGAACACATAAATAACCATCATCAAAAACAACCATCAGTAACTAAATTGCCACATGGTCCATTCTGTGCCTTTAACATCCCTTTTTATTTTATTTTATTTTATATATGTATATATATTTTTAATTTTATTTTAATTGTTGTTCTTGTACATTTTTCTTTTACTCCCATCCCAGCCCACCGCCCCAGCCCTCCCCACCTCCCTCCCATTTCCACCCCCCCCCCTAGTTTTTGTCCATGTGTCCTTTATACTTGTTGCTCTAATTTAGTCTTCAAAGGGAGCACTCTGAGCACTAGTTAATACACCGGGTCTGCAGAGGACAAAAGTGAGACTCAGGGAGGTGAAGAAGGTTCCCAAGGTCACAGAGCACTACAGCCACAGAGCCAGAGATTTGAACACAGGTCCCTCTGCCTCCAAAGTCAGTGCTCTTAACCTCCACCCTGTAAAAGTGCTGTGCCAATTCAGTGGAGGGACTGGAGGTGGGAGGAGGGGGAGGAAAACCCGCATCTGGTTGGAGGGAGGATTGGAAAGGGTTTCTTAGGGGAGAAGCACTTTGAGACAAGCCCTGATGGATCACCCCTGACACAGGCAGTTTGGAGGGAGCTCACCTAGCAGAACAAAGTGTTTCCATTCTCCCTGATTATCAACACTTAAAAGGAACTGAATGATTAACTCATAGGCTTTTTTTTAGTCTTAAACTTGATCTTCATTATATACAGCCTCAGCCACTGTTCCGCCCTCAGGCACAAGTGCACAAGTGCGAGGTAGGGAAATGTAATACTAGCTGGCTGACTCAAGCCTATCTGAATCACAAGTGGGCAGTGGGGAGAGGGTTGTTCCATGGAGCCAACCAGGAACCTGGTCTTCTTCCATCTTGTCAAAATCCAGAGGCATTTAACAGCCACAGTAATAATTGACTGGTTCTCAAAACAAGCCCAAGCAGGTACACTAGTCAATTAAACAAGCAAACAAAAAACACTTGCTCAGCTAAGGCAAATTTTGGAGATACTCAGCACCTGTGAAAGGCTTACAACGTGAACTTGCTGATTCCAGGTTGTCCCTATCTATAAAAAGCTCATACATACACACTAATATCAGTGGACTATGACCATTGCCAATAGGTCCATTTAGTCTATGAAGAAATTAGGTCCTTGAAATTTTTTCCTCCTTATTTATCTAAATCTTCTGGAGTGCAACTAAGCACACAGAAGAGACAGTGAGGCATGGTGGGATGAGTAGCTCTCTCACTTCACCTCTGGCTGGCTGTACCTCTGTAATCAGCCTGTGCTCTGACCCCAAACCTAAATTGCATTAAGAATTTCTACATGGAATCCAAATGTTGTTATTTGAACCCATGACTATTCTGTGGCATCAGCTAATACTCATGCAAGGTATCAGATCTCTGGATCACAGATGATAGATGCTAACTCCCTGGGAAATTACAACAAAAAGGGAAATATGATTGGACACACGATACCTCCCAGAGTGGAGAGAAGGAAGGAGCCTGGGGCTGGAAGCAAGACAGGAAATTAGACATTTGCAGGAACTACTGGGATGCCTCTGTCTGGAGCGGCTGCTTCCTGGAAGCAATGAAAACGTTTGTCCTCGTGTCCTCAAGATGACAATGACAGGAGGGAATATGTGCTTGGAATATGCCTGCTGCTGGGCTGGGATGAGCAAGACATGATCTAATGAGGTCACTCCCTATGAGAAAATCAGACACTATTAGGAAATGGGAGGGATGGAAGTGGGCAGTCAAAGCAACGTCACCCATCCACTATGTCCTTATGTGGGAACTACCCCCACACGCATGGTACAACACCAACTTGGTTTTTTTTTTCCTTACATCTCCATCTATTTCTTCTTTCACCTCTAGACCGTAGGAATTTTCAGGATGGAATACATGTTTTGCTCAATTTTATATTCTCCAGCACTGAGCACACTGCCTGGAAAATAGCAGGTGCTCAATTGTGGGTTGAATGAAAGAATAAGGAAATGAATGAATTTCTGCCAGATGCAGTCCCAACCCATAAAGAATTTAAACTATCAAAATTCATTACAGTTTAGACACAGAAAACAAATGCAAGAGCGTGACGTAGGCGATTGAAGCACATGCAGCCTGCGATGCAGGTGCGCTCAGGAAAGCCACACAGGACTTGGCAGCCGTGAGGGTGACAGATGGCCAAAACAGAGAGGGTCTTGCCAGAGGCCTGGACAAGGACAGTGTGGGGCAGGCACAAAGCTACCAGTGCATTGGCGCAGTAGAAGTTGACGGTGCAGGGAGTGAACTGGTCAGAGAGGTCAGATTCTGGGGGCCCTTGGATGGCAAGTCAAGGAGTTGGAACTTGATCCTTCTAAGCAGGGGAGTAACCCAATCACATTTCCATTTTAACAACAAAGCCTGAGAGGAGCCAGATGGAAGGGTGGGCAATAAGGAGTTAAGACTCATTTAGGGGTTCGGGTACACATTTGCATGTTCTCCCAGCTATCTTGCTGTTCCCTGCATCTGACATGCTCTTCCCTGCTTACCCTTTTGCCTATTTGAATTATCATTTGTAAAGGTGTTTTATAAAATTTTAATTATGTGAATTATAGAAGTACATGTACAGCTAAGGCTTATTTCTTATCTAAGCATACACCCAATCCTAGGTGACTACCTAGAAGGATCACTTGCAACAAGTTGATGTGTCTCCTCTTATGTTTTCTATGTTCATTTACTTGCACATTGTTTTATGTGTGTGTTTTTTAAACATAAGCAGTGTTATATTGCATGTGATTCTGTTTACTTAATATTGGGTCTTGGATGGTTTTCAGTATTTCTAATGTGGAGTGATGTTCGCTTATTCTCTAAGTTGTTCCCAGTGCCCACTCTTACATCCATGGAGGTAGTTAACATCTTTGGACATTTCCTGTTGTGCACCTTTTGTAATTTCTCAACACCCTAAACTTGTTAGAACCAAAATTGGTAAAATCTTTAAATGATTCCACTATGTCTCACTTTTATGTACCGGATTTTAGATCTGAGAAATGATCTAAAATCCTGTGTACACCTGCTTTGATATATTTTTTAATCTTCACCCAAGAATATCTTTTTCATTGCTTTCAGAGAGAGAGAGAAACACCAATGTGAGAGAGAAACTTTGAATGGCTGCTTTATCGTATGTGCCCTGACTGGGGATTGAACTCACAACCTGGGTATGTGCCTGAGTAGGAATTGAACCCATGACCCCTTGGTCTATGAGACAACGCTCCAGCCAACTGGACCACACCAATCAGGGCCCTGCTCCAATATTTATTCCATCCAGGATTCCAGTTCTCTCATTCCTTCTCCAAGTACCATTGCAGATAGTATTGAATATGCTTGCTTCTCTTCAAAAGGCTTCCACAATCTCCATTTGCTGTGCATTTCACTTGTGCTGCTAGTACAGTACACTCTAGTCTACTTTACAATTAATTACAAACATGTACTGAATCCCCCATCAAAACATAAGTGCTCTGAGTTCAAGAATAGCCTCAGCCTTCCTTGTATCTCCCAGCTAGCAAAGCTCCTGCACGTGACTGATGGGTGACTTTTTTCACTTCCTTAAGAGTTTTCTATTTCTAAACACAGAAATAAATTATTCATGATAAATAAATTTAGTGTTCGATATATGGTCCTTGTAGGTTGAGGCCCCATCCCTCCCCATAGTTTTAAATATTATTCTTGAACACAGCAGTAGTAGCCTGAGTAATTAAGTGCCTTATGTCTGGATTTAGGACTTTGAAACATAGCATACTAGTTTATACCAAAGTTCATGGAAATTCACGCAAAGATATCCCTTGTCATGCTAGTGAGGGAAAGGTTGGGTGCTCTAGCTATCTGTCCACTGTCTGATAAGGTGGGCCACTCAAGCAGCTGCTAATAATGGGAAGAAATCCAAGCTGGAGGCTAGCACCTTTAAGACTTTGCAAGGTAAGGACGAAAATGGTAGGCACAAATCTGCAGGACAGCCACCAGTTTTTCTCCTTGAACTATTGTGGGGGTTTAAGCACCTGAGGTCAAGGATCATCCTGTTCTTTAGAATGCCTAATCTGGAAACACAAAGCTAACTTTCTGAAGTTTTACGCCATGAGCTTCTGAGAATAAGCAGCATGCTTCTGCTTCGTGAATCTTAATGGGATTCTAGGCCAGAGAAGAGGAAACATGATGCTTTTGAGTGCAAAAGAGAAGCATCCGTTAATGTCATTTCTATCCTTCTGTCACAGCAGCGATGTCTAAGAAACCAGTTAGGCAAGAAGAGGAAGAGCCACTGGAAATTTTATTGGAACCAAAAGTATGCAAATCTTTCAAAGAGGCTACAGTCAAAGAACATCAGATTTGAAAAGTGCATGGACAAACTCGCCACTTGCAATTCTGCCCAAGACACAATTACCTGGGCACTAGTCAATCACGGCATTAGCTTTCCTCTGCACCACACTCCAGGCAGTTATTGACGGAAGATATCGTTTGCTCTTCTGAACTGACTGCAGAACAAACATGCAACAGGACCCTGGTTTTCCCTGCATATTCAGTTCCAGTCACCAAACTCTGAATTTCTCACTGTTCTCTGGGGAATTTAGAGCTGAATAAAACATGCTCCCTGCCTTCAGTGGTGTCACAGTCTAGGAGAGAAGACAGATTCTAAAACTTCATGAGATTCATTTCAACCTCATGAGAGATATCACCGATTTCAGTACCAGCAGCACTGAAGTAGGGTGTGTAGTGAAGTCCCAGGGGGAGGGGGCGGTTATAGAGCATAGGTCATAGTTACAGGAAGGGAAGAGCTGAGCACAGAAGAGAAGGAAAAGTGTTCGGGGAGAAGAAACAGCACAAGCATTCTGTGTGAGTGTTTTGTACACATGGGAGGCACAATACAAAAAGCACAAAGGTTCTGGAGGGGAAGGTCTGAGATGGGGATTTGTTATAAATGAGGTTGGATAGGTAATTAGGATCAGTTCAGAAAAGCCTGCTAAGAAATTTAACTTTATTCTCCACATCACATGCCCCTAAATTATTTTTAAAAAAACAATGAAACCACATGGAAGATGGAACATTTTTAAAGAACAGTGGGTGGACAGAGAGAGAGAGATAGAGTTCAGATTTATAGATAGATAGATAGATAGATAGATAGATAGATAGATAGATAGATTTCAGAGTTATATATTTAAAAGAAAAATCAGAACTCAAATGTAGATTGGACCTAAGGAGTGGAGCAGGTAGGGGGAGAATCAGGTAAACTCAGCTGCAGTTATTTACAGATCATTTGGGCCAAACTAAGAGAGTTCCCAACAGCCATTCATGACACCAACTGACCTTGATAACTCTCACCCTTTTTCCTCTGACCTAAAATCATCTCCATTAGAATCAGTGCTTTGGATAAAACAATAGAAGGCTATTGTTAAAATGATCACATCACATCTGGAGCAACAGTGAGTGGGCTTGATAGGAGGGAGGCAAGAAGCTATAATTTCATCTCATTTCATGAAGTGTTCATAGGCCAGAACGTGTTACAGACCGGTCCTGGGAGCATGGTGTGACTACCGTCAAACACTGGATACCCCAGTTAACACAACACCCTCCCCTGCTGCAGCTGACAGTGCTACACCAGGAAAAAGATTCCCCTCTACCACCCTCTTTTGTAACTATTTCTGGATTCAACGTCTGGTGCAAGTTCATCTGAATTTCAAGCTTATGTTGCATGTCTGATCTCTTCCTAAAAAATCGTGACTAGAGTCTCCAATATTATTTTTCTATAGCGAGAAGTGGGCTCTGGAATCTCTCAATCATAATAATAAGAAGAATACAACAGAAGGCAATCAAAAGGGGAAAGAGGACCTGGCTGGTGTGGCTCGGTGGATTGAGTGCCAGCCTGTGAAGCAAAGGGTGCCTGGTTCAATTCCCAATCAGGGCACATGCCTGGGCTGTGGGCCAGGTCCCCAGTAGGGGGTGCAAGAGAGGCAAGCACACATTGATGTTTCTCTCCCTCTCTCCTTCCCTTCCCCTCTCTCTAAAAATAAATAAAATCTTTAAAAAGGGGGAAAAATTAAAATAAAAAGAGGAAAGAAAGAGAGAGAGAAGAGAAAAAGTGAGGGGAGGGGAAGGGAGAAAAAAGGGAAGAAAAGAGAAGAGAAGGGGAAGAATGAAATAAGAAAGAAAGGAAAGAGAAAAAGACAAATGTCCACTAGGTTTTTACCAGAAACAAAAAACAGTATTAATCCTTTGGAGAATGGAAGGAGATAACAAATCATTTCTTACAAAAAGCAATATATAGATCTAATTCCTAGTCAGATAAATAGGGAAGCCAGCTGAGAAAAACTAAGTATTCTGATACTTTATCACAGTATCAGAATACTGTGTGGTTTGTCCCTGAAACCCACGTTGCTTGCTAGAGACAGGGGACGGTGCCACTGCTTACGCGCAGAGTGGGCTCACTAGGAAGCTCCCTGTGTGAGAGGATGGAGGGCAAGTGATGGCAGTTGAGACTCTTGAAGGACAATTTCAGATCCTCCAGCCTCCCTGAAGACTTCATTCCTGCCATTGAAGACAATCTCTTCCTGTCCGTCCACCACTTTCTTTTACTGCCAGGTGATTTCAATTGCCTAAGTGCTGTTAAAACAGAATGACTACATTTCAGGCATGCATGATGAATATCCAAACAGTTTTCAAAGGAATGTAGATTTTTCTCTCTGTGTGTTCCAGGAAGAAGTTTACAGTCCAATTGCCTATCTTCTTGGGGCAGAATCAAGACCTGGAGAACTAAAACCTCATCCACTGTGATCTGCTAGATAAAGGCTTGTCCAAAAGGAACGCATGAAAGCACCTCTTTCCTATTTCTGCCAAAGTTCTGAAACAATGTGTCAGCTTTATCTTCAGAGCTTTCAAGTAAGTTACATCTTGAATGACTCAGAAAAATAGATCTGACCTTGCAAAAAAAGTCCTTTATTTCCAGCTAAGTTTCCCCTCTTACCTCTTTCTCTGGTTTCTGTTGTGAAGATTGCTTCTACCTGTGGCTAACAATTCCAAGACAAACCTAAACTCTGACATTGATCACAAAGAGCAGTTCGTGCTTCCTTTCTTCCGATCACTGGTGCACAGAGCTCTTTCTCTGGAGAGAAATCTTCTTTCCTATGGTAACCAAAATGCCCTTTTCTCTCATTCCGTTGAGTACGTCCCCTAAGAAATTGTAGCTGACCTTCAGTCCAGCTGCTCAAAAAGCAGTTGCTACTGATTATAAGATGAAAAGGAGGGGAGGATTGATGAAGACAATGACTCAATTGAGAAACAGCAAAGGACTCATCCTACCAGTACGCTGCAGGAAGTAGACTCTTGTTTCTCCTTCCGTCTAACAAAGAAATCAGTATAAATTTGGTTGATCCAGCAAAGCTGCATGCAATTTTTCCAAATGATTTTTCTCTGCTTTTAAATCAATTCTCCAAATAAATGAGGAAGAGAAAGAGAGAGAAGTGCCTTATAGTATAGATTTGGTTTTACTTCTTGGAAACAGTGAACTATATGATTGAAAATTTCCCCTTTTTCCAGGTAGATTTAAGGACCAAGCATATTATACAGGTTGTTTAGGATGCTTTCAACAGCAAGTAATAGAAATTGTGCCTCAAACTAGTGTGAGTGCTAAAAATGTTGTTTTCTAACACAGAAAGAAATCCTAAGATAGTATGGGCTTCAGAGTTATTTGATTTAAAAGCCAAGGACCCAGAGTCTGGTTAAAAGAAAGAAAGAAAGAAAGAAAGAAAGAAAGAAAGAGCGAGCAAGCATGTAGATATTTGCCTACCTCCAGTCTACCATACATGGGGATAGGCTTATTTTTAGGATGATAGCAAAGTAGCAATTCAATGAGATAATGTAGACAGGGCAAAATCCCAAGGAAGAAGGCATTTCTTCTTGTGGCCTTCTTGATGGTGTGAACAGATTTTTCTTGGTGTTCCTCAATAGAATGTTCTCGATTTTTTAACAGTCAGAATTAGCCATGGCTGGTGTGGCTCAGATTGAGAGCGGGCCTGCAAACCAAAGGGTCACCAGTTTGACTCCTGGTCAGGGCACATGCCCGGACTGTGGGCCCGGTTCCCCATTGGAGGCATGCAAGGGGCAACCTTCTCTCTCACACTGATGTTTCTCTCCCTTTCCTTCTCCTTCCCTTCCACCCTCACTAAAAAAATAATTAATTAATTACAATTACATTGCATGCCTATTCTGAACCTTAGACAAGTGATTCACATATCAGACAATAATACTATGGGGCATTTTTGGTTGTCAAAATAGCTGGGTGACTTTTACTATTTAGCAGGAAATACCTAGACTGATAAATGTCCAGCAATATTTAGACAGCTTTGCACAAGGAAGGATGGCGCCACCCCAAATGTCAGGAAACCCTATCTGAGAAAATCGCCCGTAACCTAATCAGGTGTTCTTTGGACCAGCAACTGGTTCCCAAGCTCCCTTAGGCACTGCCTGCTGGGAGGCAGGGTGGGGACCTGAACAAAATCAACAAGAATTTTCCTGTTAAGAGGAGAGAAGTTGTGGATGGATGCCGGGCAGGCATCCACCAGTGTTCGCTAAAACATCACCATCTGATCTTGAGAAAAATGCCATTTACTCACTTATATCGAGTTAGTTCACATTTCAAAAATGTGTGTAGAATTTCCGGCGTCTCAGGAGACCAATTAAGAAACTATTTAAATAACCTGGTTTGAAACTCCATGAATATCAACAAAGGCAGTAGTATAGGAGATGGAGGGAAGTGAGCTGTATCAACAAAAATCAATAGATCTTGGAAAGATCTATTGAAGAGTTCAAGGTGATTTCTTGGTTTGTAGAAATCTAAAGTTACCCACCGAAACCGAATCACACTCACAGCCACTGAAAAATGGCGTGTAGCCTGCCATCTTATTCTCCACTAATATACCTGTCCTCCTCTCCGATGGCATTGGTAACCCCACAGAGAGTGTATTCAATGTTGTGGCTTCTCTATGTGTCACGTCCTCACCTGCAATTCACTTGTCTTCCTTGCACCTCTCCCATTCGTTCCCATGCTTATAACCCACAATCTACTACCAAGCAAAATCCCAAACTTTCTATATTTCCAGCTTATTCTTTCTGATAACTTAATTCTAATAATTTTATAATTCTGTTACCTTCTAATCTAGTTAACCCACCTCTTTTCACTGGCCAGTACCCCTCCTCCAAAGTCCTCAGTTACTTCATAACTGAGTAAAATTATCTGAATAAAATTATCTGAATAATTCTTTTATTCATATCTGAATAAAATTCAACAATCTGTTACTAAAACTAAACATTTGCATACAACTGTAGCTCATTCTCACCTCTCCACAGCCATGGTTCAATTCAAATCTCTGCATGTTTTTTGACCAAAACAAAAACTGAAAAATGGTGCCATGTTGCTTCTGTGTTCACTGTAACTCTAATTACACTGAGGCCTTAGCCTGGTGAATAAACTCTGCCTCAGCGGCTTCTGAACTGGATGAATGATATCATCTTCTGAAATAGCGCACACGCAAGAAGGAAGAGGGTATGGGTGGATGAAATATTAAAATTTTAACACACTGAATTTCATGTTTCTTTGGGACATACACATGGAACTATCTGTTAGGGGGTTCTATATTGAAGTTAGGTGAGAGAAAAATAGAGAGAGAAGCTGAAAAAATATAGTTTTGGGAGTCACTGCAAAGAGCTTGTATTAAAGCCATGTAAGTGAATGAGATCACCCACAGACACCACAGCCGGAGAGAACGCTTTCTTGGTTTGATAGTTTTGACACCAGAAACAGTTCATTTAAAAACAAATATTTATTAAGGAATTGCTACTTTCTAGTTACTTTTCTAGGCACTTGGAATATATCAGTTAAATAATCTTGACTTCATTGAGTTTTACATTCAAGTTGGGAGAAATGGAGAAAAAGTAAACACAATAAATCAGTAAATTATACCCATTATCAGGTGAATACATCCTGAAACAAACAAAAATGGTAGAACAGAATAAGGCACGGGGAATATAGGGGGATGTGAGGTAGGAACAGGCTGCATTGTTAAGTGAGATGGTCAAGATAGCATCAAGAAAAGGAGATTTAAAGCGAAGACTTAGAGGAAGAAAGTGAAGAAGTTACTAAGTGGATATTTGGTGACAGAATGTCCCAAGCGAAGAGATCAGGTGGGCGAACACACCAAGGTTGGAATTTCCCCGACAGGTTTGCTGAGTGGTAGGGAGGCTGGTGTGGCTGGAGAGAAGACAGCAAGCAGGGGAAGCGTGAGAGGAGAATTTGCAAAGTTGGGGGAAAGCAGATCAGGCTGGCCCTTGGAGGACTGCAGGTCTCCCAAGCCTTAATCTTAGATGCGCTAATGTCATGTCCTAGAAGCTAAGTTAACAAAGTTACCGTAGTTCATCAACATTAGTAACAACTGAATGAAGGCTTAGTACAAACTAACGTGTGTAAAATGTTCAAATTTTATCTAATTTAATCTTCACAATCTATTAGCAGAGTACAGTGGAAATGGCACTGTGCTAATTCTGGGCCTAGGCCTTACCTGGCCTGAAATCTTCCAACTTTCTTCTTCCTGGAATATTCACGCTTGGAATGTTTCTTCTTGGAACTCAAATACCGAGCCTCGTGGGGAAGAACCAAGGATCCTCAGTCAACACAATGCTGAGGTCCCAGTCTAGAGTCCAGATGATTGACCTTTCTTGTACCCGAGCTAATACCATATGAAGCAAAAGCACCACCGAGTTATCCTGCAGTGTCATGTAATAAATTGTGTTAAGCCACTAAGTATGGGTTGGTTTGTTTCACAGCACTCAGTAACTGAATAGTTACTACAGATATACCCATTTTATAGATTCACACACTGAAGCTTGAGTGTTTGATTAATTGTAGATCACACAGCAAGACAATGATAGAATACATAGCTGAAGAGAATTCTGTTAAATTCCACAGTCCACACTTGAAAACACTATCCCAAATTCTCTCATCTTAACACCGAGTTATCAGCCATATCTTGCTGTAGCATTTGAATTTGGACACCATTTTCTCTTATAAAAAGAGCTGCTAAGCTTATATGAATATTACAAAAATCTGGTCTCTTCGATTAATTCTACCATTCCTAAAAGTATTTGACAAATGATGTGGGCTAAATGTACTCTGAGACCTTTCACATAAATTATGTCATGAAAAACCAGAAAGCTGGAGGAACTTCTCCTCTCGCTGGAGTTCTTTAATTTCCCAAAGCCTACGGCAGTTACATGCTACCCTTCAGTTCCCCTGTCCATCTTGCCAGCAGTGCCTTCCATACCTGTGCATTAAATTACTGCAATATTGCTTTCAATGTGCACTTAGCATTCCCAAGATTTTATCATTTAGAGAAAGGCACCAATACATCATGACTAAGTTCCAAGCAGATGGTGCCAAATTCTATTTACCTGATACTTCTTTTTTTTTATGAAGCTAAAGTAAAATTTGTTGAGCAAATGCAGCCATCAGAATATGACTGGAGGGAAAAAGAAAAGGCAAATGAGCTGACTCGGCAACAATGAAAATTCTAAGGATTTTACTTTCAGACAAAGTGGTTTAAAGGGACCAACGGGGGCCTTTTCTTCATGTTGCATTCCTGCATTCACACCCTGTAAAGTACCTGGTGCTTGTCAGAGATGGTTTAAATGAAGATGTAATGGGTAGTTCTGTGGATGGTGGCGGAAGAGTGGGGCAAATGGAAAATGTAGTGGAGTGTGAGGTATGGGTGGGGAAATACACATGGTCAAATGGAAACAAGTCACAATTTTTAAGGAAATCAAAGTCATGTAGGAGCATAGGATGCTCATTTAACAAAACTATTGTATTCCTAGCCTTGTAACTTAAAGGTAAAAATTCCTATTGAGGTTTCCACATTACTTTAAAAAGTAATAATAGCCATCCATTACAGTAGACATTCATGTAGTGTCTTATCATTTACAAGGTACTGTTACACGTGAATTTGATTTGATCCTTATAACAACCCCAGACTAGGTACTCTTCTATGCAAGATCGTAAAGTTAAACAACAAAGCAGAAGGCAACTCAAGACTAAAATACAACAACTTGAGCTAAAATCTTTGACTTCAAAGTGTTTTTTTTTAAAAAAGAGGGGGTAATTTTTTAAAGGTCTGATTGATTTTTATGACATATAGCTGATTTTCTGATTTTCTTGGTGTGTAAGGTATATGAGTCTGTTCAGAAGGTATCCAGCCACATAATGTGAAAAAGAGACATTTATTGAAGAAGATACAAGATACAAGAAACATTGTACATAGGACAATGATGCCTCAGTCCCCTTCAAAGTAGGCACCTTGGGACCTCACACAGTTTTCCCAGTCACCATCAGCTGTCCTGTTGTATGTTTCTGAACCTCATCAATGGTCTGAAATCTCTTTCCTTTCAAAAAGGTGATTTTAGTTTTGGGAAAAACCAGAAGTCGTAGGCCACCAAATCTTGGCTGTAGGGAGGCTGAGTCACCTGGGTGGTTTGATGTTTCTCAAAAAAACTCTGCATGATATATGATGTGGGCATGTTGTTATGATGAAGCTGCTGACCACCAGTTGCCCATAGCTGCAGCCTTCTGAATCATTCAAATAGTTTCCATGGAGGAATGTTCAAGCTTAATGCAAAATTTGATGCAGATCCATTGATCTACTAGCTCAGTCATTTTGAATGTGATAGCCACACAGTACACATGCTCACTCAATGGCGCCTACCACCCTCACTGACTAGTACAGTGAAGTTGACATTGTTCACACATGTGCATTTCAGTCCACTCTCCTTGGCTGCCAGCTTGCATGGATGTTGCACAAACTGTTCTCATTATATTAACAATGGCTGGACTTTTTCTGGACAAACCTTATACAATATGCATTCCATATTAGAAATGACTTTAAATATCCTCCACATAGCTGGTGACAAATTATGGAACAAGTTACATCACCTGATATCTGCTGGCTAAAGAACTACCCAGCACTACTTTCAGTGGAGTTCATTGTTGCCAGACAAACTCAATGTGGTCTTGAAGATAATGCAAATAATGGCAGTGACCATGGTAGCCATCTCTACATCAATACAGAGATTTCTCCAATCCTTTGTTAGAGCTTCACTTTTTAATTCAGTTAATTTATTTTCATCAAGGTACAATTTAGATACAATAAAATTCACTGATCTTAAATGTACAGGTCTATCATTCCAGAAACTTCTCTTTTGCCTTTTATCAGTCAGCCCTTATCCTGGAGGCAACCACTTTTCTGCTTTGTTTTTTTTTTGTTGATTTTTGTTTGTTTTTTGTTTTTTGTTTTTTTACTGTATACTTATTTTGGCTATTTTAGAACTTTACATAAATGTACTATTTTTTTTGTTGTTGTTTTTTTGCACCTGGCCTCTTTTGCTCAGCATAATGTTTGGAGATTCCTGCATGGTATTGATGTATAAGTAGTTTGGTTTTTTATGTTGTTGCATAGCACTCCCTATATGAACATTTACCATTTCTTTATCTGTTCCCCTGTTGATGGACATTTAGGTTATTTCATTTCTGTGCAGCTTCATTTTAAGCACTACAGTTTCAGTGCCGAGTCTGAGTCCTGGCATATCACTTATGTAAATTTTCAGTGTTTAAAACTGGCACAAAAAAGAAACTGACATCTGTCAGCACGTGGCAAATACATACTTTGTGGTGTGTGTATAGCAGGGAGAGAGAGTTAAACTAGAATTTACTTTGTGAATCAATGGAAGTACATTAAACAGGTTGCACTGGAAATACAAAATAAATTGGTCTGGCTCTCAGACTTAGTAGCTGTGAGTAGACAGTAGCAGAGACGCAGTATACAAAAAGAGTCTCAGAACTGAGGGACTGTTGTTGTGGCTACGTGGTAGGCGGGATCCTCAAAGAAAAACATGTACCCTCAGCTCTGTCATTGCAGGGTGCTAGCTCAGTGCACAGCTCTTTGCCTGTTATAATGCTGCTATAATATTCACCAGCGAGATTCTGGCATCGTGTGTGTAAACAGATCAGTGGTTCTGATCATTTAAAATCCTGATTTCAAATGCCTCTCTCCCTTTCTCTAAAGCACTTAGGCTCATCATGGTTTGCTAATTGAAGCACAGGACTAAAGCTTCTCAGCTTTATGTCTGCAGCTAATTCGACCTTCAGGGATGCAGCAAATGAGTCAATTAACATTCACTAGCATGCATTTATCTAGCACCTGCTGTGTGCCAAACACTACACAGTGCTAGCTGAGTTCCCTAACAGGCTGCGGGGAGGAAGTGGGATCCTGTAAGCCAAAGAATACTGGGGTTGGTGGAAGACGGCCTGAGTCTGAAAGATTGTCCTCTCACCTATTTCTGAGACTTTGGGCAACTCACTCCAACTTGGAACCTCAGTGACTGCCTCACGTTCAGGTCATTCTAAATTTTCAGTTCATAAACTAAACTGAAAACAAGTGTATACATCTTGATTTTTCTCCCACTCAACTACTTTGGATCCCTATTCCTCTGGATGGCAGAAATTTCACCTCAGTGAATGAATTCAGGTGACCTCACTCATACAAGAGAGTCTCTATCAAAACAAGATCCTCCCCGTTTCCCCCCAGAGCTGTCACTGGATGCCCGAGGTTTACATGATACTCAGAGGAGAAAAATGACCAGTCAGCACTTCTTCTCCACTTGCCATCCACTGGTTCTCTCTCATATGCTCTTTGACTCTTGCTTCCACACTTCTTCAGAAAAGCTCCTTAATCTGCTTATGGCTTTCCCATGTCTTCTGGCTTCAGTACAATGTTAGTACTGTGTGGACATGGAGGGGAGAAATTCCAGCCTTCCCGGCACTGTGCTACAAGACCTAGTAAAGATGTTTCAGATCATAAACACTCTACCAGAACTTTATTCTCTCCTCATCTGTACCTTGCTTGGATGGAGAGGCTGCTGAGACCTTGTGATTTTTCCCAATCTCCATCCAGAAAGCAAAGCCATGGCAGGGCCCTTTCTAGTATACAAGAAACATTGTGTGAATTAGAAAAAAAGAAAAATACCTTCTTTTTGGACAAATTTCCAGAAAAAAAATCCCTTCTATTTGAATAAGATGCACATCTTCTTGACACACCAAGTAGAAGAAGACTTTTTCCCTTGGTCTGATATGGCTCTGCAGCTTTGTGCAAGCTGGGTTTCAGTCCCACTCACAGCCCTCAGCCAGGGCCCTCAGGGCAGGCACAATTTAAACAGCCCCGTGAAGTATTGTCCCTGGATCAGGTGCTCAGATCTCTGCTCTGGCTGGGTTATCTCATTCTGTCCTTCTCCCACCAGGATTCAGCCTAGAGGAGCAAGCATCTTCCATTTCTTTTATTCTCACTCTGCTTCCTTCCCATCCTGAAGGGGCTACAACTTTCTCTGGTCCAAGAATTATCCTATTCTATCTCACCAAGAATGTCTCAGGCTCTTGATAAATACAAAGACTTTTTTCTAAACAATTGTTGTAGCCATGCATAGCAAAAGTTTATTTTGGAACTCAAAAGTCAAGACTTGACTCTCTCTCTGTCTGTATTTCTATGTGGCATCTCTAACTAAGCAGTGAGGTTTGCTGGCAGCCTCCAACTGTAGTGCTTGCAGGACCTAGAACCAAGGTCCTCCTTTCCTTGAAGGTCCTCCAGCCAATGGCTGATCATGGTGACTTTCTAGAACTTGGCTACTTCTGCCCCAAATAGGACTCTTCTGAATGACCATCTTTGCCATGGAGCTCCCCATCAGGTTGACACTAGACTGAATCCTTGTCAGATCAACATCATGGCCTGAGGTTCTCCCTGCCCCCTTCTGTTTTCCCCCTGTATTTTATAGGTGTTTCTCCCCCACCTCCACCCTTCAAGAAACCTCTTGTGCTCAAACTAAAAGCAACTAAATAATACTCTGCCAAATAGCAGAAGTATTGAAATAATAAAACATTCCATATAATTCCCATGTCTCTAATATTCTCTTATCCCTCCCTCATTTCTTCCTTAAGTTGAGTGAAAGAGCAATTACGTGCCCAAGTAAACCATTCCAATTTGCAAAAGTCCAAAAGATTTTAATATTCCCATGACCCATTTTGCTTCCCACCAGTTATTCATAAAACAACAACAAAAAAGACAAAACACCATAAGAATTACCTAGGAAAGCTTCAGCTTAACCCCAAAGCAATAGATCTAATTAAATAGTGCACCATTTTATTTTAATTTTATTTCAAAAATAGTGAAATTGAATACATCAAAGTGAACTGACAGGTGTCAGGATCATTGTGAGTAACTGAGGTGAATAACGTGGCAAAGGCAAGGAAAACACAATATTCATGATATGGAAAACAGGAGCCATTGAGGACAGTAACATTATCTTTTAAGTATGTGTATGTTCCCTTAATCATCAACTCCATATATATTAATGTAATATTCTATTTGTTTGCTACTACTCTATACCTAACCTGGAACTCAAAAAATAATTAATTAAATATGTGGTGTTTTTTTTTTAGACATAAGACAAGCCAGTTAAAAAATGGGATTACTCAGCCTGGTCACTTAAATTATTCTCTATTTTTGGCTTTCAATAATATTTGATCATTTTCCAAAATCAAATCCATTTTGGAAAGACATCCATTGCTGGGAGGTAGTATGTATCATAAATTTTTTTATTAGTGTAACCCAGAACTGGGGAGGAGGGAATCAGGAGACTTGATTCTAGAGTAGAAAGTAAGTGTCTCTCCTACAATAGAATTGCTTTTTCTTCTTAGGCATTTTAATAAGAGGGATAAAGAAAGGGAGGGAGGGAGGGAGGGGAGAGAGAGAGAGAGAGAGAGAGGCTGTGGCGACGGTGATAGATAGTTAAGAATGTCAACAGAATGGTGGTTTGGCCAATATGAATTTAAGAATGATGTTTTGGTTTTGGTTTTTGTCTTTAAAAAAATGTGCTGCTTGTAGGACCAGCTCTAGGAAGTGAGCAGGCAAAGCCCCTTAGGGAGAAAATGACTGACAAGAATCTTAAGGACCAAAATGAACAGAATTAGAAAAATTAGAAAGAAACTGCACACATCCTAAGGTATGAAGTCAAGAATAAGTTACAGAAGGCAATGGTTGTCAAAATATTGAAGTTCCCTGGAGTTTTTAGGCATTATCATATGCTCAATATACATTACCTAATAATTTAGTTTGATATGTTAGCTTCATTTAAAAGTTGTAAGGACAGGCATATGGAAGAGAGCAGTGCTACTTCAGCGTCATAAGTTTTTGAGTGCACTGCAATACTTTGATCCAATTTCTTCAGTGTGGTTGCAGGCAACGGAAATGGAATTTTACTCCGCGTAAGTGAAGTTCGCAGCAGGTTCCCTGCAGATGTACACTGGTCGGTGAAGACTTTAAAGGATTGTACAAAACTTCACAAAGTGGAGAATTCAAAATGATTCCAGTGCAGTCATCGTTACTATAATACTTATAGAACCATTGCAAGTTCAGGGGGAGAATCAAACTACTAGTTTGGATTTAAAGGTTACATGTTATCTGCTTATTTGAGAAAATAATTAACTTATTTTCACTCATACTTCACAGTAGGTGCTGTGTAATGTGATGAGAAAAGGGAGTTGAGGATAATGGTGGGGAAAGGAGGATAATGGTAAGGAAGGTAATACAGTCCCTCAGTCCATGCCCTCCAGGAGTTTAGCATATACTTTTAGAGATGTCATATGTGGGAAACAGATGGTCCAACTAACAAGAAGAGGGAGAAAGAGGAGAGAGGGAAAGAAGAAGGAGCAGAAGGAGGAGGAGGAGAAGGAGGAAGAAGAAGTGGGGGAGGAAAAGAAGGGGAGGGGAGATGAACAAATTGCATTGCCTGCAAACTGGAAGATTTTCCTTCCAAGTATCTGGATTAGGCATCTTTAGCTGTGTACTTTACCCTTAAAATACACCACATTGTCCCTTGCTACTCTTTCATTGGAACCTGTCGAATTCCATAGTGGCAAGAATAGAAAAGAAAGTGGAGAAACTCAGGTTTAAATGAAGAGAGTCTTTGCCAGATTTGGAGATTCTCCTAGAGCCTTTTATTCCTTAATAAGTGATGGAAGTAGAAAGGCAATCACCACTGTTTGCCAAAAAGTTATTTAAGCCACCTATTTTTTTGTCATACTCACATATGCTCAACTTCTGACACAAGGTATATGATTTGACATGGATTGACCTACCAAGAAACTGAAAGAAAGAAAACTAGTCTAACTGGTGGCTGAGTGTTGTGTAATTTCTTTGTGTAATTTCTGGGGCATCCAGAAATTACTTTTGTATCAATGAGATCTTACATCTTTTCTAAACTCACAATAGGACTTATTTTTGTTCCATGATCTTGAAACAGCAAATGAAAGCTTCCTTGTGAGTAAAATCACTTTGCTTCTTTGACGTTATGATTTCTTGCTCCCTCAAGACTGAATGATCTCCTTCAGCCTCTTCCCATCTTAATGAGTAAATTAAAGAGTAAATTGAGTGGCTGTCTTATTTGATTTCCTTAGGAATTAGTATAATGACAGATAGGCTATCTAAATGTGCAAATAGCTTAAAGAGAGAGAGATTTGTTTTCCCAAGGACTCTGTTCTCTGGCTCACTCCTAGGACAACTCATGGCTGTGAACAAACATGCTTCAGAAAGTGAGTGATGGGTTAGGGCCCAAATGAAAAGTGTCTGAAATAAAACACCTGAGACTACTGATAATGCCCTTCACTTCAATGTCAATCACGGATATGCCTTAGATTCCATCACAGCAGTGAATATTCTTGTTTTTCCCCCTGCATTTGAAGAAGCTATTTGAAAGGCTATTTTTCTTTTATTTTACTTTGAGGCAACTGCTTTTTCCTTTCTTTCTCCCAATACCATTCCCTCCATAGCAGCCAACATAGTAAAAATAGTGTTAGTTAGCATGTTACCAACTAGAATCACCTTGGGTAATACTAAAAACTAAAAAGTACATGGGAAAGTTTTGTAGGAAAAAAGTGAGGAAATATGGTGGTCAAAATAATGGAAAATAAGGCAAAATCTCAGCAACACAAAAGTCCCTCTGTGACCTCCACACCTGCCTTTCTCAGATATCCTTGTTCTTTTTTGCAAAAATATTTTAGCTAACATTCATCTTGAGGATCTATAAGTCACTGAGGGACAAAACCTAAAAATAGTGATAAATAAACATGACTTTCAACTCAAACCTGTATTTTTCACCAGTTCATTGAAAGCAAAGGCCACTGAAATACCCGGAGGACACCGAAGCGCACCTGCCTGGGTGGGGGCGGAGCCGGTGCCTGGAGAACGGAGCTGGTGCCCAGCACTGTTGTTACGGAGGGGAAATGAAATGACAATCACACACTGTGGTTTGGTTTTTTTTTTTTTTTTTTGAATGGTGGCCTACATCAGGTTTTCTAAGTACACCTAAAATAAAAGCCCAGAATCTTATTAGACAATAGTTGGCTAGATCTCTTCTCTCCTCAAAAGTTAGACCAATTTCTGTTTCACAAAATTATGGAAACCGCACCTTGTCAAAAGCTCCATTAAAACAGGACATTATCCATAAAGCATTCAATGTTATCCTTAATGTAAACCTACTGGACAGATGACCAAGGTCCAAATGACCGAAATTGCAAATTTTAGAAAAAGTAATGGATAAAACAGCTATGGTACATTTACACAATGGAATACTACTTGGCTATTAAAATGAAGAAAATTTTACCTTTTGCAACAGCATGGATGGACCTGGAGAACATTATGCTAAGTGAAATAAGCCAGTCAGAGAAAGACAAATACCATGTGGTTTCACTCATGTGTGGAATCTAAGGAGCAAACTGAACTAACAAGGAAATAGGGACAGACTCATAGATGGAGAGCAGATGACAGCTAGTGGTGGGGGCTTTGGGGAGGTGGAGGGATTGAACAAAAAAGAAAAAAAATGAAGCAGAGCTCTCAGACACAGTCAACAGTGTGTGGAAGCGGTGGGTGGAGGTGGAAGACGGTGTAAGGGGGGATAAATGGTAATGGAAAAAAACTATAAAAAATAATGTAAAAAACGCACAGATACAGAAAGAGAAAAAAATGAAGAAATAATGATAATTGAAACTACTACATATAAGTATCTATGGAATATAGCTCTATCCATGTTCAGAGAAAACTCGTAGCCTTAAGTACTTATATTAATTAATAAGAAACAATAAAAAATTAATAGTTACTTAAAATAATAATGAAAAACACATAGATAAAATGAGGAACTGATTAGACAAAGAAGCAGAGGAACTGATTTAATAAAGCTAAAAATGGGAAATAAATTAGAATAAATAGAGATAATAAATGAATCAAAGAGCTGACATTTGAAAAATAAAATATATGTATATGACTATTAAGCTATAAAAGAAGGTACAAAGATAAATAAAGAAAAAAGACAACATAAAAATAAATGCAGATAAAAAGATAAGTAAAACAGTTGTGAGGGATAAGTTTATTCAACACTGTATATTAACTGAAAGTATATAAAACTCATTTTTTCATAAAAATAATATTCATTAAAATTGATTCTAGATAGTATGGTAAAACAACAACAACAACAAAGTGTATTTCAACGTGGAATTCACTTGAAAACCACGCAGGACATTTTTAAAAGGTGATAACCCCAGTCTAGACTAAATCAGAATGTCTGCATCTACCTATGGTGAAGGGGCATGTGGGAACAATGCTCCCATGTGATTAGAGAAATCACAATACAGCACAATGTTTATCTTTATGATAAACATTATCATTATCGTAGAGCTTCTGAAGCAGCCGGGCCTCAAAGGGGAGGCTGGAGAAGGAAACCCCAAGAGGAAGCTGATATTCTACATGCTGCTTTCTCCTTTGGGGCACATGCTGATTGGTGGAGCAGTAGCAAAAGGCCTGGAACACAAGCAGATAAGCTGCAAAGAGGCAGAAAAATCAAAAAGGCTTTGACAAAATTTCAGGGCTGGGGAGCGAATGGAGAATTCGGGGCTCACAAGGCAGTTAAAGCTACTAGTGGAATAGCCAAGGTCCTAGACAAAAGTAGGGCAGAAAAAGTAAGTAAGTGACCCTTACCGGTTTCCCCAAAAGGCATTTACTGAATTCTCATGTTGTTGGGGCCAGGAGGCTAAAAATCCATGCAGAAAGCATGAGAAATTCAGAAAGGAATTTCTGACAATCTCTCAGTGCTGGCCAAATAAAAATTGGAATTAGGGACTTGCCTGTTTTCTCAGTTGAAAACCTTAGGCAGCTATATCCCCAAAGTAGGGAGGAACCAGTAATAGACTGAGCCTTATTAAGATCCAGACTGAATTGGTTCAGCCCTTGAATGGATTAAGTATCTACCCCAACATCACCCAAAACATCCACATCTTTTTATACAACAAGTAAAGACTTGGATAAAAATTAATGAGACATATCAAAAAACAAGACTAGGAGAAAAAAAGTTAAAAAATACATAGGCCCACAGGTGACACAGTTATTAGTAATTGGGTATACACTTTAACATGATTGTAATTAATATATCTAGAGAATTTTATGAGCCAACACTATATAATACAGTTTATTATATAAACTATATATTAATATTCCCTGAACATTTAAAAATCCATAAAAAATTTTAAAAAGTAATACCATGGAAATAACCTGATCAAACAAACTTGTATTCGCTATCAGTTGTCAACCTAGTAAATATGCCCTATTTCTCTTTGTTCTCTTTCATATACCATTAACCAGGCCAGAATCCCATTTAAAAAAGAATTAAATGGAAATTCTAGAAATTAAAAATGCAGCAACTAAAATTAAAACTCAATAGATTTATTATCTTTCACAGTAGGCTTGCCACAGCAGAAGAGAGAATGACGGAACCGGACGACAAAGCAGCAGAGCATCAGCCTGAAGCACAGGTGCCTGGGAGTGTGTGAATTTTCTCCAGGATTGAAAAAAAAAACCCCTCTGGAACAACTGCTGTTGTTAAAGTCACTGTTAAATTTTCAAAGTCTATCATTCTTAAAAACACATCCATTTTTAGCTGAGGCCAAGAGTGGACTTAAAACAAGAACAATGATAGAGATTGTTTCCCAGGCTTTTCCATCATGCAAAACTTTAAAAATTGTATTAATTTTTATGACACTTCCATGGATGCAATATCATTTGAGTTAGGATTTTTAATAACGAGGAGACACTTCGGGGGCTTCTTCTTGACCCTTCCTGTGATGAAGCCCTTACTTTGTAAATCAGAGAGGTTTATGTGGGGGTTCTGCCAACTATATATTCAGAAACTTGAAAAAAACTATAGAATTAGTTCATTAACCTGCTAAGCCTATAGATAGACTTGGTGAAAAACTCCATTTATTACCTTGTTCTCATGAACCTCTCAATGATGAATGGACCACAGCATTACTGAGAATTCCAAAGAACTGTCATTAATTCAAAATGAATATTTAGTATCGCTCCCAAAGTCCACCTATGTGTCTTGCCCCAAGTCAGAATCATGTTAGTAAATGGCATCAGGTTCCCTTGGGGATGTTTAAAGAGTCATATTACAAACCTGAGATGTTATAACCTGGTCCTTTAAAGGGACCCAATTGTCACTTTATGAAGAAGATCTGAGCTGGTGATGCAAATCATCTCTCCGTTCAAATTTTTCCCCAGTTATTCAGACCAAGAAAGACCTCAGTGAACTGACCTCCTAGCTTGGCCTTAGGGACTCCATGGTCTATTTTTCACTTTCCAAAGTCGTTTGAGAGTCAATCCACTCTGACTGTTAGTCTAGGTTTGCTATTACTATAGCACTCTTCCCTTCCAGGATTTAGGAAGGCAGTCACCAGTCTCCATTCTCAGAATCTCATTATCCCCACCGAAATCAGAAAACCTATTTCAGTAACAGGACCTTCCATCTTTATCACTATTAAACTTGTCAAGCAAAAGCCCTGATATTTAGCCTTCCTGATTCCTAGGTTGCATCAGTAGGACCCAGAATTTCCTTCAGGTCTTTAAGGAGGATCAAAAGGCCACAAAGTTGAAAGCCATCGTCCCTGCTTTGGGACTTACCATGGTGAAAATGAGATGACCTAAAAAAGTTGGGGGTGAATATGGAACAGACTTGGGAGCCAGTGCAAGCCAAAGGCTGGTCTAGTCATGAGGAGAGAGTTATCCATTTTCTTTCCCAAGCTGAGAACACAAACTATAAGTTCCAGTATCTGATTTCAGCAGAGAAGGCCATCACGGTGAATGGCAAGCAGTTATAACAGAGACACAACCTTTGAGAGCTACAAAACCCTAGGGGAACATGTTTGAGAATGCTGACCATTCCCTTCATGAACCATAAAACCTCTGCTTCTCCCATGGAAATAAATCTACAAGTCACTTTAGAAAGAAGCCAGGATAGAGAGATCTGGAAATTCAGAGCATTGTTTAAAAGGACAATTAACTAGCATGAAAAATAAAAATTTTAAATCTAAAAGATTAAAGATCATTTTCCATGACAAGTAAACACCTCTGGGCTTTTGAGCTAGATCAGATTAGTTACATTAATAATTTTTTAAATCTATATTGTGTATAAGTAAATTTACCTGGAAAATTTGTTAATATGCTACACTTTAACAAGAAATTTGACAACAGATAAGAAATGATCCCACTGAAGCATCATCAATAATCTAAAATCTCTCGATCAGCTAGCTGTCCATCTATCCAACCAGCCATGCAATCAATCATCCTAGGAATAACCATAACAAGACATGAGCAGAAATTATATAAAAATGTATTTGATTGAGAATTTATGAGATGATTTTTAAAAGACAACAAAATTTTTGCATGTAAACTATATAATTATGTTCCCTGAACATTTAAACATCCATAGAAAATTTTAAAAAGTAATATCATGGAAATACCCTGATCTAACAAACTTGTATTTGCTATCAGTTGTCAATCTAGTAAATATGCCCTATTTCTCTTTGTTCTCTTTCATATGCCATTAACCAGGCCAGAAATTTCCTGGAGTAAATCTAATTAGTTTGTTCAGGATGAGTACCTAAAAAGAAAATGTGTTACTATCCAACATTTGCAGTTCCTAATTTTGCCCTGAAGCTTAAAAAACTAGAGGTAACATTATTTAGGTGCTATATTTAGAATAACTTGATGAGATTTCAGGTCTTATAATTCCTTTTAGGAAATGAACTCTAATATGTTACATATTTTAATACCCCTCATTCATTTTGACTCTGTTCCAACCTACTTTGAGATTACAGCCTGACTTTTCTAGGCACACCAATTTAATTTTTCTGATCATATGGGCCATGGATACTGAACTTAGAATTCATGCTACTGACGAAGGTATAGCGACTTATGTTAGTAAAATGTGAAGTTTCTGACCGATTATGGCAGAAACCAGTAACAAAGCAGGAGTATCCGTTCACTTCCATCAGCTTGATAATATAAAGTTGACTGTGAAAAACATGAATCCTTTTTACTCTTAATTGTAACATAGGATTTAAAATGAAGGGAAGCCCTCTGTAAGACAAGAATAAGCATTCAGAAGAAGAAAGCATTATTTCACTATTCAAAAGCAGCAAAAAATAATAAGTTCATTCAAAAGACATTTTATTAAAAATCTACCAAGGAAAGGTTTCCTGTGGTAGTGTGCTGAAGATATTGAGATGAATAAAAGTCTGAGTCTAGAGGGAGATTTATACATAGAATCTTAAAGGTAGTATATGCTATAGTTAGATAAATGAATAGATAATATACAGACAGATGATAGATAGATAGATAGATAGATAGATAGATAGATAGATAGATAGATAGATAATGCTAGGAAAGTAAGGAGCCCAGAATACCTAATTTTGCCTGGGGGATTCAGGGAAACCTATACAAATAACTATATACTTGAATAGGGTGACAGTTCAGCAGGGTCAAAGATTAATGGAAATACCCCAAGGAGGAAAGGGAGACATGAGCAGGCGTCCCGGGAAAACAGAACAGCACGTGAAAAATCGGGAAGGGTGAAAGGAAAGGGAGTGCAGACTGAGCGCGTGGAAAGTCAGCGGGAGACAAACTCAGAGAGGCAGGCTGGGCTCGATACGTCCAATAAGAGATTTGGACTTTTCTTTATAGACCAGCGTTTCCATTGATGTGCGACGAGATTTTTAGAACGTGCAATACCTGACTACTTATTCAGAGCCACTGGGTTTTTCCCCCCTAGATTGTCAAATGAAAAACAAATAAACAAACAAACAAACACAGAAAACAAAAACAACTGCCAATACAACAATAGCCTTCCAGTGTGAATGAATCAAGACTGTACCTACTTTCTTCTCAGATCAGTAAGAAATATATTTTTTGGTGTGCCTCAGGATTTTGGTAATTGGTTTATGTGTCATGAGATGAAAAATGTTGAAAAATGATGTTATAGACAGTAAGGGGTATCCTGGAGGCTTTTAAGTGAGGGAGTAAAGTGATTATGTTTGAGTCTTAGAGAAAATAATGTTAGAGATAAAAATGAAGAATGAAATGGTATTATGCTCAGTGAAATCAGCCAGACAGAGAAAGACAAATACCATCTGATGTCACTAATATGTGGAATCTAAGGAGTAAAATAAATGAACAAACGAAATAGAAACGGATTCATAGATACAGAAAAGTGATTGATTGTTGCCAGAGAGGAGGGGTTTGGGGTGAAAAGGGGGAAGGGATTGAGAAGGACAAGTTAGAGGTTACAAAACAGTCAAGAAGATGTGAAGTACAGCATGGGGAATATAGTCAATAACATTGCAATGACTATGTAGGGTGTCAGGTGGGTATTTGAAACATCATGGGATCACTTTGTAAATCAGATGATTGTCTAACCACCATTCTGTATATCTGAAACTAAAACAAAATAATATTGAATGTAAACTGTAACTTGGAAAATAATAAAAGAATGAAATGGCACGGGAAGGGAGGAAGGCCTGAAGTGGAGTTAAGCGTTAGGGCCGCAGGCAGAGGAGCATCCGAGAAGGGCTGAAGGAAGACTCTGGGTGGGAGAGGGCTCAGAAGCTGTTTGGGCAGCATACTTACGTTATGAGGTGAGTGGCCCTGTGGGAGGAAGGGAGGAAATAAATTATAAACTGTGGGTAATTCACAGGTTTGCCTTGGGCGGAAAAGAAGAGGTATAGGGAAGAAACAGTGACTTTGGTTTCAGACATTCAAGTTTCTGTCACTAGTTTTACAGACACCTACGTATCTCTTCAGATGCACGTTGGTCAGAAAATTCGAGACACACCCAGGTGTCATTCAAAGGATATCACTTCTGGTTCTACCCTCATGGTATTGTGTGATTGTAATGAAATTGTGTAAAAAAATGTGGCCAATAGCTTTCACCAAGCAAACAAGCATAATACTATCTGACAGCATAATTTGTCAAATGTTTGCAATGTAGAATGACTCAATATCTTTGTAAATTTCTTTAAGCTTCCCCAAAATAACTGTCATGTGGTAGTAGCATTTTACCAGTTATTAGCGAATGAGTCATGGTTGAATTTATCACTCTTTTAAACAACAACTTAAGATATGTTTTAACAACTTCAGGTGACACTTTTCTAATATTTAAAATAATTCTCTGCCTTTTAAAATACCAGGTATTGAATACAATTTAACCTTCTATTGATCAATAGAAGTGATTTTTCTGAACATCAGTTTTAGTCTTTTTTATGGTGATTGAAATTCTACTGACAATTTGTCCCAAATTAAAACTTAAATTAATTTTTGTCCAGTTTTTCCAATAGTTCATTATAAAATTTTTCAAGCATAGACATCTGTCATTTTTATGAGCCTTTGTCTCTCTTTCGTTTATCCTTTGGGACCAAGTTATGAGTGTTCACATCTGCTTTCCGCATGTGCTTACCTTTAGTTCCCTTTGGCAACCGTTCTCTGAGTCTCCCGCTCTAATCTACTGCAACGAGATTTTGTAACAACTATGTGTAATAGTAAAGGAACCTGAGACACACCTGGAGGTGCCTCTGCCCCCTCCAAACAAGTGCCTCTTTTTTTATAAAATGTTCTGCTTTGGTGACCATAGCATGTCCCAAGTTTGTTAATGCCTATAAACCTTAAATATAAAAAACATTTGTGCAACTCTATCTAGTGGTGCTGTTTGAATTTAGACACAACTATGTGACTGAAGTGTAAGATTGTGTCAGCTTTTTAGCCATAGCTTTTCAGAAGTATGCTAGGCTTCTTGGTAGGCTGTGCCAGATAAAATCTAGGATGATGTCAGGTCGTCCCTTTTCCTGTAGGGAGGCCTGAACATGAGGGCACCCAGATTGTCCCTGCCCTTGCCATTGTCCCTCCTGCCACTCATAGGTGGCTTTGCTCTTGCCACTGACTGAGGTGAGACCCAATTTTCTGGGAAACTTGCAGGCCAATCCCCTACTTTGTAACTTAGTCCATCAAGCTCTGTGTGCCCCTTTGGCCTAAGCTCTCCCCCCTTTTTTCTTCCCCAGACCTTGGGAGGGCTGGGAGAGAGCATCAGGGTTTGTTTTTGTTTTTCTTGCATCTTTTGAGTCCTTTTTCATTCATTTAAAATGAAAAGGAAAAAAACCTGCATTCATTTCACCATAGTAACTGAAAATTAGTACCTTAATCACATGTACAAGATGGTTAAAGCTCAATAAAAGCAGAAGAAAGTCATTTCTGCACCTAAGTCTGGGGGAGCTGTCCAACCTTGGCCCACTGGCTGCAGGATGGCTGTGAACGTGGCCCAACACAAAAGTCATAAATTTACTTAAAACATTATGAGATCTTTTTTGTGATTATGTGTAGCAATGTATTTAATGTGCCACCCAAGGCAACTCTTCTTCTACCAGTGTGGCCGAGATGCCCGAAGGTTGGACACCCCTGACCATTCTTTAATCAGTAGAGTGCCCAGGCTGTGTCACATTGATTATGGCAGCTCAGTCATTTCTGGGGTGGCAAAGACTGCCATTCACTACCTACTACCCTTTCTCTTCTTCTTCCAAAGAAACAGCTTCCAGGTCTTATCTAAGGCAACACTGTGCCTGGCTAAAATTCCACGTTTCCTGATCTTTCTTGTAGTTAGGTAAGGCCATGTGGCTACATTTTGGCCAATGAAGTGGAAGTCTGGAGGAGGCTTTCTGGAACAGTTCTCAGAAAGTGAATAGGTAGCTAGTAGGTACCCTTTTGAGCTTCCACAGCTATTCAGTTTTCCTAGTATTTGGATATGATGGCTGAGCACCCACAGCCTCATTGGTCCTTTAAATGACCATGAGCTAAAGATGGTAGAGCAGAAAGTTGGGTGGACTGAGATGCTGATGACCATTGGCATCCACTACCAACCTGAAACTGTTCACCTCCAGACTTATTTCACATGAAATGAAAATGAAACTTTGTGTGTTTAAGCCATGATTATGTTGTGTTTTATTTTATATGCAGTTAATCCTAATTCTTACTGATACACTGGTTTCATCTCATTAGTCTCAACAAAGCTTCAGAGGAGTCCCATTGCTAGGAAATTAAGTTCCACACAAGCGAGGTTTTACTCTTCTTTGCATAATGGTAGATGGGGGATTTTTCAATTAAAGACTATCAGTAATGGGCTAATTTCTGAGTCTGCAATCTAGTCTGAACTGTGCAGTGAGCTTAGCATTCACTCCCCATAAAAACACTGATACCGGTTGAGTTTTCAAACACAGATAATTTCTACTGCCACAGTGGCTAAAGGCATTCCTAATGAATTCTATGTCTCACTGATAGAACAAATTGGTCAGTTGCATGTGTATTTAAATGTGGAGAGATAGCTAACCATTAAAATCTTCAGCCTTAATGCCAATTTTCCTACTTAATTTTTTAAAAAAAGTAGATCAGGCAGGCTTTATCTCATGCCCAGGGGAGAGTCTAGGTGGTAAAACAAAGTAGAAATGAATCACTCTGTTTCTGTGGGGTTCTAGCCACAGGAGACAGACGTCTGACACACAACTGCTGGGAGGATTTGAAGGCTAAACAGAAGTGCTCAGGGAAGTTCTTGGCTTACGTAAATGCTCAATACACATTAGGTCCCGTGAGTGTGCAGGAGAGAGAGGAGGCCATGGGGAAGGCATGGAGAGGATGAGGTGAGTCCAGAGAGTGGAATGACTGCTGATAACAGGAAAAGGAAATTTGTTAGAACACAACTACAACTACCTCATGAACCACAGTCATTTTGTTCTATAAGAAAGTGTTCTGTTCTTGTCATTTCAAGATACTTAGCAAGATGTACCTGCTCAGGGACATCTTCCTTTTCACACCAAACTACTGTACTAAGCACCATGTGTTGATTCTTACTCTCATTCTAGAAAAAGAAAAAAAAAAAAAAAAAAAAAAAACTCCTCTTCTAGCTGTCCCTAACTTTTTTGCTCCATTCACTTTCATTAAAACTTTTTTTCAGATTTTTAAAATAAAGTCAGCTCTTTTATTTCTCCCTATTTTCTTTTCACATTCAATTTGGTGAATCAAATTGCTGACTCAGATTTCTTCCTTCATTTCAAAAAGCAAACAAAATGGGAGAGAGAGAGAGATTGTCTGACCCCATCCACAGCCCTCACAGAGAAATCCTGGTATTTATATTTCCAGGAAAGTACTTATATGTGAGGCCATGGTGATGTCTGAGGTGGAAAAATAAAAGGACATTTGCAAATGCATTTCTTTGGCTGGATCTGGCTGTTCCCTGAAGAGAGCTATGTTTATGTTACCAAAACAAGCTCTTATTTTCTTTTTTTTTTTTTATTGTTAAGGGTGTACCCTGGCCCCCAAAGTCACTTCATGTAATAAAAGAAATTCTAATGACTATGGATTGGGAGGTCCCAGCCTTTCATTTTAGCTGCCAGCTCCCTCTGGCAAGTTAGAAATAATCAATTGCACAGTGGGAGGCCATTGCAACAGCAGAGTGTGTTCTCAGGGAACTGAGGCTGGCCACCTAAATTTGGGGAAAGAGTCGTGATTTACAGCAGCTTTTGGAACACATTCTGCTTGTGAAGCAGTCTCAGAGAGAAGGCCTATCCAAAGTAGACAGAGCAGCATCTCAAGATAATTCTAGAAACGTGCCATTGTAGCAGTGTCCATGGGCAGCCTGCAGAACAGGCTCCTGGGGAAAGGACTAGTGTTTGAGATGGCATGTCAGTCTGAATGGGTAGGCAATAAGGTTTAATGGCTGCACCCAGACTTTAGAGGATCAGATACCTTGGGCTGAACTCTCAGCAATTGGGATCTCAGGCAGGTCATTTTAACTCACTATGCCTCAGCTTGGTCCAGAGACTGTACTTTGCAGAGGTTGCACTTCACAGTTTCAGCAAGGAATTTAGAAATCGCTTATGATGTTCTGGCTCAAAAAAGAGAGTACATCAATCAGATTGTTTTACAATGATGTTGAGTGAGATACTATCCCAAAACTCAGTGGCTTACATCAAGAAGCATTTATTTCTTGCTCATAGGTCTGCAGGTGAGAGTGTTTTGGCTAATCCAAGCTGGACTCTGCTGGGCCGTTCTGCATGAGGCTTCAGATAAGCTGTGACTCACTCCAGGTGAGGAAACGGTTCAGGTCTGGTTCACACAACTCTCTCATTTTTTTTGGTCCACCCTCACCACCACCTCAGTTCACTGGAGACACACTCTGTTGTAACAAATGCCTCCCACTTTGCTATTGATTATTTCTAACTTACCAGAGGGAGCTGGCAGCCAGACAAAAAGCTGGGACTTCCCAGTTGATAGTCATTAGAACTGCATTTATTTACATGAAGTGACCTTGGGGGCCAGGATACATCCCTAACAATAGAAAAAGGAAATAAGAGCTTATTTTGGTAAGATAAACATAGCTCTCTTCTGGAAGCAGCCAGACACAGCCAAAGAAATGTGTTTGCAAATTTTTTTTTTCTTTTATTGGTCATTATCATTGCCTCATGTATAAGTACATCCCAGAAAAAACAAATACCAGGATTTCTCTGTGAGGGCTGCACATGGAGTTGGGCAGTCTCTTTCTCTCTCTCTCCCCCGTCCTTCCCTCCCTCTGTGTGTAACTTGTTGATTAACTGAAGGAAGAAATTTAAGTCACCAATTTGATGCACCAAACTTGAAAGTGAAAAGGGAATAGTGAGAAAAAAAAAGACTGGACTTGATAAAAAAAATTCTGAAGAAAATACAGTACATGTTTCTAACAAAATTTTTTTAAAAAGAGCAAAAAGTTTAGAGAAATCCATAAAATCAGAATTTTTTTTTTCTAGAATGGGAGTAAAAATCAACACATGTGCTTAGTAGAGTAGTTTATTGTGAAAAGGAAGATGTCTCTGAGCAGATACAGTCCTGCTAAGTACCCGGAAATGACGAGAAAAGGAGACTGGAGCATGCTTTTATAGAACAAAATTACTATGGTTCATGAGGTATTGTGGGTATATTCTCACAAGTTTAGTTTGTCCTTTTCCTATTACCAGCAGTCACTCAATTTTCCAGAGTTACCTTTTGGGCTGTAATAGAGAGCAGGCTATTCTGTGTTTGGTTAACCAATTTTCTGAAATAAAATAGATGAAGTACCTTTAAGAAGAAGAAGACCATTTGTTTCCTGAAAGGTGCTGTTTTAGGTCTTGATGAATTAGCCTTGTACTCTCTGTCCCCCTTGCCAACCTGCCCTGTAATCACATCACAGGAATTTAGTGACTTAGTTTAACATCATCATCTAATCCAGAGGGTTCACAGTGAATTGCTCCGTACTCCCTGGGATACTGATATCATTGATTAGCCATGGGATCTAGGCATCAATACTGTTTAAACTTTCCCTTAGCGGTACCAATATACAGCCCAATTGGATAGCCATTGACTACTGGGGTGAGATGTGGGGCCTGAGCTGTGTTTCTGGAAGGAACAAGTTGAGGAAACACGACAGGGTGCAGAATCCCCATCAGACCGTGTGTAGGCCTGGGCGGTAGACCTGCAGGAGTCTGCCAAGTAGTGTTTTCATGACATTAACAATAGTAAAATCTCATTGATTTGCTGTTAGCTTTGTCACTCAAGTCACTCTCACTCAGCAGGGGGCAAAACAACAGTTAGGGCCTTGGGCCCAGTGACATCTGTAGATGTTGGGATGGCCAGCAAGGCAATGACTTCCCTAAAGGCAGATCAGTCAGAGCAATAACGGTGGTGTGGGTGCATGAGGAGAGATCATTTAGTCTAGAAAGTCTTTTTAAAGAACGCACCTTAGGATGCCTCTTTAATTATGCTCCCTCCAACTTTATAACCTGAGGGATTTTTTGTTTCCTTCTTAAATAAATAACCCAGTAAACAAGTTTGTGCTACCCATTTTAAACTCCTCTGGGCTCACTTGGACTACTCCCCTGGGATTCCAAGGAACCACTCTGCTTAAATAATGTCGACCAGAAATTTATAAAATCTGACATTAAGCTTTGACATAAGCCAGTGATTTTCAACCGGTGAGCTGCAAGAGGCACACTGGTGCACCGCAAGAATTTTCAAAACATGCAATATCATTTAGTCAGGGGCACTGACCTCTTTTCCCTTAGACTGTCAAATAAAAAATGACAACAGCCAACACAATAGCTGTCTGGTGCGAGTGAATCAAAATTACACCTATTGTTTTGTCAGATTAGCAAAAAGTTTAAAATATATTTCGGTGTGCCACAGAACTCTAGTAATAAGTTTATGTGTGCCATGCGATGTGAAACGTGGAAAACCGAGGAGATAAACAGGATCACCTACCGATGACGTAGCCGCCAAGTGAACTGATAGGAAGGAAGGAGCGCAGCCTTCAGCGTGAGGAAGACCCTGACGCAAATCCAGATCTGCTGTTATGAGCCGAGGGAGCTTGGGCAAAGTATTTTCTTTGCTTCCATTTCTTCATAACCATAAAACAAAGCATAGATTTTTTTCACCAGAATTCTGGGTTAAGAGAAGAATGTTAACCTAAGGCAAACTTTACATCCAAGACAGTGACAAGCAGTTGAAGGAAGAATGAGAATGGCACTAAGGAGCAGGGAAATCAACGAGAGTAATGGCATAATCATAAGGGGGTTTGTGAGTGCAGATGGGGTGCTGTCAGTTTCCAGCTGTGGAAGAAAATTTAGAGAGAGGGAGAGACAATGAGGGAGAATTTGCATGAAGCTGGCTGGTGCAAAGGGGACACAAGGCTCATTTCTCTCTCCTTTGAGAATGCCAGAAGATCCACACTGCTTGTCCAGGTTTTAAGAGTTGGGTTTGAAAAGGTAGTAGGCAGAGGCTGGCTTGGACCTGGCCTTATAATGCAGGGTTGTGGTGAGGGTAAAAATGTGGTAACATGTGGGAAAGCATTTGTTCCAGAATACAGAAAGTGTTGGACCAATGGGTGATAAGTAGACCAATGATTATTATTATTGGTGACTATGATTATAAATCAGTTCTGTCTTTAACTACAGGAAGCAGGCATCCATTTATTCCAAAACATGTATTATAAAAGCCCATGATACTGCATGAAGCATCGGGTAATACGCAAAACATACATGTTCACATACTTAACCTTAGGAATGGAAGTGAGGGATCAGCATGCTGCTTATGTTCTTGTTTTCCAAGAGAGTGTCATTTTAACCACAGTTCAGTCCAAACAGTGACCATCAGTGGAATAGTCATTTTCTCTTGTTTTAATATTGAGACCCATGAGCTATGACCTTCATGTCTCTCTCTTTCCCTCTAAATTTCTTCATATGAAAAATCCTACACTCTTAACAAGTCACATTTTATTCTGTATGAGCTGAACCATTTAATAGTACAGAATAAAATTTCATGAACTCAGAACAATCCCTGAACAAAATTGGTTGAAAAAAATATATGGACCTGTCATGATGATAGTAAAGGTTGATAGCAATACCACTTGTGAAGTAATAGTTTGTAAATGTGCTTACTGCAGTGCGTATTAGCCATGGGAAATGCTTGACAATGTCATAGCTGAGTGTCCCATAGCCCACAGGGAGTTTTGCCGCTATAAACACTTGTCCATCGCAGAACCACATGTGTCACAAACTGGGAGGGGTCGCGCGGAGGGTAGGGAAGAGCTACTGGGATTGACTGAGTAAAGGTCAGGGATGCTGCTAAACATCTAACAATCACACGCATAAAATAATCTCTGTCTCAAAATGCCCACAGTGCCATTGTTGAAAAACCCTGTCACGGCAGTCCTCAGGAATGCCAACAGGTATAATGATGAATCAAAAGGAGAGACCAAGAGCTGAAAACAAGGAGTTGAAAAATGGGGTGGCCATGCTGGATTTTGGAGATTTTGGCTATGGCAGGAAGAAGAAAGGACAGTGGGAGAGAAAAATGGAGTAACATATGTGCTGACTGATAGCCAACATAAAACTGTCTTACCAGGGTTACATTCCTTTAGAAAGATTTAAAGAATAAAATTTAAATATGTAACAGTGTTGGAGAATAGAGGGAGCATGTATTATTAATCGAACAGAATTTTATAAGAATTTCTACAGAAAAAAGAAGCATATGAAATACAATTCATAGGTAGAAAAAACTATAACCCCAAACAGGACAGAACCAAAATTGGAGGTATAGTGTGAGGGTTCGTAAATTTGGCTGCACATTCAAGTCTAAGTATCTTTTAAAGCTTCCAGTGCCCAAGCCACACTCCAGGCCAATTAAACAGCAATCTCTAAGACAGGAGCAGCATTAGCATTTTGGGGACCTCCCCTAGGGATTCCAGTGTAAAGACAAGTTTGGAAACCACTGGTGTAAGGGTAATCAAAGTGAAATTAATGGCAATCAACTGAAGCAGTGCTTCTCAGACTTCCACCTGCATGTGAATTAGAGCATCAACCTAAATGCAGATTCTGATTCAGCAGGTCTGGGGTGGAGCCTGAGGTTCTGTATTTCTAACTAGCGTCTAGAGAATGCCCATGTTACTGGTCTATTACTCACTCTGAAGAAAACAAGGAACTAAGCAAAAACAGACCATTTTCACCCCCTAACTCCACCTCCCTCCAGTTCCCATAAACACAGAATCCGCTTCTAGTATTAGTCCTCTGGTTAAAGTACTGAGACTAATTCTCTAAACTTAGAGAATAAACCTGGAGGGGGCTAGGGATAAAAAAGATAATAAGACCCCAAGGTCACTCCTGGCCTATGCAATGAACAGTGAGAAACAAGAAAGTAAAGGCAGCTAAACCCAGGGGTTGAAAGTATTATGAAGGTTTTGGGGGCATAATTTTCATCTGCAAGAAAATAAAACAAGGATCTAGGTTCCAATAAAAAATATATTGGCAATGACCTTAATGATCAATTATAGTGAAAACCTACAACTCAATGTTGAGCAGCCACTAAACATTATATTATGGAAGAATAATGATCTGAAAAGATGTTCATGACATGGCTTTAATTTAAAAAATATAACAGGAGTGATGCAATTGAAGGTGATTTTGTTTCTCTTAATAGAAACATGATAATAGAGGCAGTCTCCACATATCGTGGGGGAGATAGACCTTTGATTGGGCTTGGTCTTCATACCTCCAGGAAGAAACAAGATCTTGATAAGCTGTGTAAGGTGACATCCAAAGCTCAGCAGATTGTGAACCAGCTTGGCCCCTCAGCCCTAATCAACCTCTCCAATTTCTCATCTATAAAACCAAGACCCAGCCAGCACCCTCTCACAAGGCTCCATGGCCAATAGCACTACAGTGGTAAAGATCCCAGGCACTCCCGGATCAGGAGGGCATCTCAGCCCTGTAAACAATCAGGTGTAATTACCAAGAAGCAAGTACAAGACTTAGTAAGAGGAGTGGACCCTAATGAGCAATGGGATGAAGAGGTGGAGGAGATGCTGTTGCAGATAACTGGGGATTTCATCATCAAGAGTGTGGTGACAGCAGTCTGCCACCTTGCTCAGCATCACAAGTCCAGCATCCTGGAGTGGAGGATGTCCAGCGGCACCTAGAGTGCCAGTGGAACATGTGGACCCCAGGATTGAGCTCTGATGAAATCTGGCCCTACAAAAAAGCTTGCACCACAGAAGCTCACAGACAGAGAATGGCATTGATCCTGAAAACGACCAAGAAGTAACATGTGCACAGGTCAGGGAATGGACAACAATGTCTTTGGAGATATTTGAACTGAGACCTCAGCCATCTCATCCTTAGGTTTTTTTAATGCTTTACAGAAAAGCATGTATTTTTTATTAACAGTACAGTAATATCTATGACTGAGAGGATCTGCTAGAAAAATAGATCCTCCTACCTAGCCCTCAACCCCATAAAACAAAAAAAGAAAGACAATAATAGAAATAGTACTGCCTTCCTCCAGAAAAAATTTACTTACTCCTACCCTCAATTCTCAGGGGTTAATCAAACTGCTCTCTGCATCCTTCTTAAGCCTCTGGTCCTCTGCTACCAGCAACACCCATGGTTACTAAGAGCTGATGATGCCAGCCCAGCCTCAACATTGTTAGTAAAATGCCTGATGCTACTGATAAGCTCTCTTAACCCCAGGCTCCAGCACTACCCAAGACCTTCCCCAGCTCAACCTGTAAGGACAGCTCTTTCATCCCACAGCAAAGAAGTCTGATTCTGAGTGTGGCAGCCATTTAGGGTTGGAACTAAACCAGAAAATATTGTAAGGAATGGTAACACTAATCACCTTGATCCACTTGCTTTGGTTTCATGTTCAAAAATAGTACCCAGGTGATACAGACTTCCCTATCTCAAGACTTGTACATAAAAATCTTAATACCAACTTATAGTGTCCCAACTATAAGCTCCCATATTCCATTTGTAATTCCTGCATTGGCAAAGTTGGGGAAGGGATTGATATGGATATCTGATGATTCGCCTTGACTTCCCAGGATTCTGATATAATTCCAATGTTTCCCTTCATGACCCTCATACCGACTTAAAGAAATTACTGTAGTTTTTGGAGAAAGTTTTGGCATAGTACTTGGCTGATGAGTATATTAGCATAACAGAAATCTTGTTTCTAAATGATTAGTAATCCAGAGACTATAAGCAAACATTTAGGATTGGCTCACAAGTGATTGCTACACCCTGGATCCAACTGTAATGCCATTTCACAACTTTAACATCACTTTCATATAGAAAAAAATGGTAGGCGTATTTCAAGATTCCACATTATCAGCATGGTATTTCAACTCTCCGACTAAGGGTTCTTGGGTGGTTGCTCCTATTAGACCATTAATCATTCTGTTCCATACAGACCACCTCAGGTTTGAAGTTATTAGCATTTTAACCCTCTGCATAATTAGATTAGCGTAATTGTCTGTTACAGGCAACACATCAGTGAGCCAGCCTATTATCCTCAAATGTCTTAGAAGTAAATTATTTGAAGTTTATCATCAGACTAAAGTTCTGTTGATTTGTTTGTTTTGTTGATTAGGTTCCACTCACAGTTGAGATCACATGGTACTCACCTGTAAGTGGAACCTAATCAACAAAATAAACAAGCAAGCAAAATGCAACCAGAGACATTGAAATAAAGAGCAACCTGACAGTAACTAGAGGGGAGGGGGGAGAGGGTTAATAGGGGATAATGGGGGGCTTTCAAGGAACACGTATGAAGAACACATGGACAAAGCCAAAGGGGGTGGGTTAGAGGGTGGGAGGCAGGAATGGGTGGGGCAGGGGAGTGTGGGGGTGAAAATGGAGACAAATGTACTTGAACAACAATAAAAAAAATTCTGTTGATTTGTTAAGCATCTACTATACGTTTGTTTACACCTAATTCTATTGAGTAATACTCAATTGATTACTCAATTGTAATTTAGCTATTTGGTTAACCATATTTTTTTCATTTACATTCCTTTCTGGTTGAAATTGAATAACAGTTTATACATTAAAAAGAAAAATGAAAAAACTATTATCAAAAAATAGTGGAAGGAAAGCAAAAAAAAAAAGTCATCTTCACCTAAGTAACAGCCTAAAAGTGTTATTTGTAAACATGTCATCTATTACATTAATTTCCTTCCTAAAATTTCATCAGGATGACACTCTAAAAATGCTGTTAATGAAAGGCAAACTCTGATATGGAAGATCATTGAAGGAAGTGATATAAAAACAGGAGAGGTTGAAAACTATAAAATGAGATCTAGAAACTAACAAGAGTTCAGTTGTCCACTAAAATACAAGTTCCCTGAAGGTAGAAACAAGCCTCTTATTCACTATGTGTTTTTAATAAATATTTGCTGTATAATTACTGTTTGGAGTAGCCTATGCAAGGGAACACAATGCATATTAAAGGCATAAATATTCCAGTTGCTAAAAATGATGTTCTGTAGCGGAGCAGAAATACCCTGCCAATACCACCGCAACCTATATGATTTGTTCTATAGAGCTAGAGTATCTTCCAACTTTATACTCACCAAGGCCAAACTTCTAATTGCTAAACTCACTTCCAGGGGTAGAATATAGCAAAAGATACTTGAATGTTCCAGTTATTAGAATTTTCTATACCCATTGGTCAACTAACACTTTGGTATTCGTTTTACAAATAAATCTCCTATAAGTTTGACTCTATGGACACTTCTCAACATCTTATAACTCTTGGGTAAATTTAATGCATTGGATTTCTAAGTATGCACGGCTAAAAGCTAAACCCTACCAGGTACCAACCAAGTGACACACACTCTATCAAAACCTTATCAGAAACATGTAGCCAAGCACTTTGCAATTTCAAAACAATGACTAATTCTAGACATCAGGGGACTGAGCCAACAGCCAAGACAGAGAAGAAAACTATTCAGTGATCAAACATGCTCCAGCTGGAAAGAACCAGAGCTTCAACTGGGGGAAAGCAGGATTTTAGACAATCCCTAATTCTATAGTACTGTACATATTGCTAAAACTCTTACTTGGTGAGTTTTTTCAAAAGTAAAATAAATACATTAGTGATAGTTATTTTTCATGGATGGGGTTTGAGAATAAGAAAAATATCACTATTATGTAGTACAAAGGGACAGTTAAAAATCAAGCAGAAAGTATTTTCTGCTAGAGTTTCTTGTTAAGGGAAACTCAATACATCTTAAAATAGAACCGTCTGTCCTTTTCCCCATCTCTAAATCTTGCCTTATCTTCCCAACTGATCTATTTCATTCAATGGCATGTGTCATTATTCTTCAGCCTAAAGGCATGAATTCTTAAAGGTGTCTTCTATGCTTTCTTTTCCTTTATACGCCACATTGATTTATTATGAGGTCATATCAATTATTAATAATAATTAATATTTATCCTTCTTTGTCTGTTTCCTATGCCACTATACCTAAGGCTTCACCAAGACATACCTGAGCATAGAACATAACTAAGAATAGATCACATAACTTAATTGTTTTATTCATTAATACAATGGGAATGCACCAATTTATGATTTTGTATTTTTGTCTTGTTTTCTCCACTAAAAAAATCTATTTCTTTGCGGTTGAGACCTCATAATCATGAAATCAAAAAGACTCTTAGGGTTAGTTTAAATAGGATGTGATTATATTTGGATAATATTTTTTAACACACTGCAGAATCTACCTTTCTAAATCAAAAGTCTTATATCTGCCAAATACAGTTTCTCACTGTTTTCAAACATTGCATTAGTTATCCAGTGCTTCAAAATCCTGGAGATAGATAATTCACTTCCAAGATAATTCACTCCTTCCCATGGTTGTTGGCAGGAGGCCACAGTTCTTCCCAAGTGGGGCTCTATATGGGCTGTTTAAGGATCCTTGCCACGTGGTGTCTGGCTTCTGCCAGAGTGAACAATCCAAGAGAAAACGCGGCAAATGCCAGAATGTCTTTTATGATCTGTTTCAGTAAGTCACATATTAGCATACCCTTGGCTTCACATGGTAAATCCCAGTTAATATGGAAAAAGATGACAGAATAGCAGGAATATTAGGAGGCAAGGATTATTGAAGGCCATCTTGGAGGATGGGTACAACATCAACAACTAACTTTAGTGTGTGTGTGTGTGTGTGTGCATGTTGCGGTCATCAAACACTTCTGTGGGTCACTATTTCATCCTACAGAGTCCTATATTACAAATGTACCCTTGATTAGAAGAGTAACTTCTAGACTGGAATTTAGGAAAATATTAACCTAAAAGTTTTGTACCAGAAATACAACAATAAAAATGGAATGAATTGCTCATATTCAGGTAATTCTAAACATTCAATTAGAGTAAAAGCTATAGCAAATTATCACCCTGGTCTCACATGTTTATATTTATTTACATATCCTCTCATTTTGTTTCTTATGTGGGGGTAGGAATGGGAAATAGGGATTCAAAATCATGGGTTCTGGATTCAGCTTGCTATTTGAGTCGGAGATTGTAGGTAAATTGCAGGTTCCACTCAAGCTGTAATAACCTCATCTTCACCACTCAAAGTGTGGTCCAAGGACCAATAATAGCATCATCACCTGGGAATTTATTACAATTGCAAATTGATGGACTTCCTTCAGACCGACTAAATCAGACTCTGTGCTTCTAACAGTATGCTAGGTGAGTTGCGTAGGGACTGTTTATCTAGAAACTACCTCACAGAGTGTGAAAGCTGCTATGCCAAATTTTTCACCTCTCTAAAGAAAAACATCTTTCAGCATTCTCATATAGTGGCTGTCTCAGAACACTGTTGAATTGAGTTACATCATTACGACCTCCCCTGCTGGACAGCCTCGCTCTGTTTTTCCCAGGGAAGAGCATAACTCATTGGTAGTTAGCTCTGTGAAATGGAAGTGTGCACATTAACAGAGCAGAATATGGAAAATGTGTTTATATTTTTGTTTTTCTTTCCTCTAATATAAGTACAAAGGCATTATGCTCATAATGAATGGTTTCATGAGAATCTTCCTTCCCACTTTTCAAAAGCTACAATTTGCAATGGTCATTGAATAACACAGGTTTCTCAACTCCCACAATGAACATAAGCAAATCATCACTTCATTTCTTGAGTACCAGTTGTTTTATGAGTAAAATATGGGTCATCACAGTAACTCATAAAGTTTTTCCTTTTATATATTTTTATATTTACGGTCAGTAAAATGTACAGATTTTAGATGCACAGCATGATGACTTTTAACAAACACATCTGTGTAACCATCACACCAGTTAATATATAGAAAATGTCCATCACCCACAAAGTTACCTTGTCCCCAGTCTCTCGGTTCTACCCCTTAGATAGAATGGATGGAGAGTTTTCTAGATAACATCCAGGAAATTAGAGCTGGAGTGGGGATTTCATTTTGGAGATGGAAGAACTGAAATTTACTTAAGTTCTCCAGCTAGTGAGTGGCAGAGCTGAAAACTGACTCTGCAATATTATCTCACGTAGTTCTCCTTTCTGTAAATTGGGAAATAACTGGAAGGGTATGCACATATGACTTTCATCACCATAATTATTGTTGCCTGTTGACATACTTCACACAGACAAATCATTTCATTTGCACCCTTTGGCTCTGGCCCCCTTTATGCAATATAGTGATTCTGAAATGATTCTGAGATTCATGCATGTTGGTGCGTGTGTGAGTAGTTCTCAAACAGCTGTGTTGAAACTTAAATAAAACGTACATAAGAGTAGATTTTCTATGAATACTTTTCAAATCTAAAAATCAAATGAGGGGATTTGGAAGCCCTAATATTTCCATCTCTCTCTCCCAGATACTATAGAGATAGAAAGTAAAATTTTACCCTACTCCCCACACACACTGGATGACTAAATTAGTTACATTTTCTGACATGTTACTGAGATTTACAATACAAATAAAATGGACTGAGCTCTCTTCCAATCAGAACACATTAACTGCTACTATGGTAGGTTTTCTTTTGGCCTGGGGAAGATGCCGGTCATTGACAACTGTCAGATCTGCCGGGAATTTTCCTCGAAAGCATGAAGTCCCTGAATGAACTCCTTCTGTCTGCCCATTTTCACTGTGGCAACATATAATTATAACAGCTCTAATAGCACTCTCTTTACCTAACAATACAGTTATACTACTTCGAACAAAGGAATGATGTCTCCACCGCGATGACAATGAAAGTTTATTATGAGAGTCTTAGCAATACTTAGACATTGCTGAGGTTTCAGTGGAGGTCACTAAGCCACGATCTGGCAGAAAATAGGAATAAATGGCCTAGCCAAGATCCAATGGCCAATGTGAAGCAGATAATTGAGACAACTATTTGGCAAATTCAAGCCAAAAAGCATACTGAAGTTAACACCATTGTTCAATGCTAATGGTGTACTGATGTAAGAGAATCATAATTATGTGTCACTGTAGCAGCAATAGTCAAACACATTTGTCCCACTGATCTTAATTTCAGCTCTTTATAAGAAAACTTACATTCTGATATTTTTCAGCACTGAGCAGTCAATTTGTGTTCAGATTTAAAAGTGATTTTAGATATGCAAAGATGCAAACCTAGTATCTTTATTGTTTATACTTTTTAAAACTTCTGGTGGAATCCAAATGAAATTGGCAAGATATTATCTTGGACATTGAGGCAAGGGTAGCCAGGGCCAGAAGAAAGCAGAGCTTATCTTCCTGGTGTGAAGGGGTGTCTTAGGGTTGGAACTGCTGACTTGGAAGTCCTGCTAGGCTTAGGCCTCCTTCAATAGTCCACTCAAAGGGAGAGAAGAGTCAAAAGCAGTAATATGATCAAAGATAGAAAAGAAATCAGACAACATATGCCAAAATACTCAGCCTCAGTAGTATTTACAGACTTATATACTTGAACAACATTGGAATATTACATCTCACCAAAACATTTAATGTTTAATGCTTAATGTTTTAATTCTTTTAAAATTTAAAAGAATGGCATTAAATATTGGTAACACTTGGGGAAACTGGAACTTTCATTGATGTTGCTGATTACAGTAAAGAGCATTCATTCACTTTTTTAAAATTGTTGTTCAATTACAGTTGTCTCTATTTTCCCGCCACTACTTCCCCTCTTCTACGCACCCTCACCTCCCACCCTCAATCCTACCCCACTTTGGCTTTGTCCATGGGTCCTTTATATATGATGACCCTTCTTCTTCTTTCTCCTCTTATCCCCCCTCTGCTCCCTACCAGTCACTGTAATTTTGTTCTTTATTTAAGAGCTTTTTTGGCATTAGCTGTTAGGTTAACAGTGCGCAACCTCTATGACCAAGCCACTGTATGCCTCAATATCTAGCCAGAGAAACCCTTGCACAAGTCCCCAAAAAGAGTTACATAAGGTTTATTGCACGAGACTACCACATCAATATCAGCAGCAAAAACATATGGGAACAACCTAAATGATGTCTGAAATAAGCATGGTCAAAACAAAATATGATATTTCTAAACTCAGGAATACTAAAAACACTGTTTAAAAAAGATTGACTAGTTCTCTGTAGGTTCACATAGGAAGATTTCCAAGACATGCGAAGTTAACAAATTAAGTTGAAGAATAATAGATAAGATATGATATCATTTCCTTTTCTTTAAGAAAACACATATACAAAAAACTTTTTTATAGGTACAATTATTCACATTTCACAAATTATTGAGGAAACAACACAAGTGAATGACCAGAAGAATATATACAAAACCTTTCACAGTTTTATCTCTGGAGAGGAAGCTAGATCAGCTGATAATATCAATAGTATTGAAAAATTTTAATCATGTGTGCACTATTATTTGATTTCATTAGCAAAAACAGTAAATAAAGTAAAATAGCCTGAAGGAGAAATAATTATATAAACCTAGTGGGTTAAATTGCATTTTTCACGGAAACTTCTGTAGAAAATATTCTCCCTGGAACTGATCTTTGTACTCAATGTGAAGAATAGAATCTGCAAAGTTATCATCATGTTATAGGATGTTTTCTGAGTTTTCTAACTGGAAAATGCCTTAACATCTTTAAACATAAAATCAAACATTTTGAAAAATAATTTACCATAAAACCCTTGGCATTTGCTAAGTGCCTTATAATCAGTTATTGATTAATTCCTTCCAAAAAAAACTATTAAGTCACTTAGAAAAATGTATAAGGCTAACTTTTCTCAAAAATTTTAACATTTTCCAGAAAATGTAACATTAGCATAAATTACCATACAATAATATCTTGTTAAATATGGTTCTACTCATAGCTGCCATGACAGCTTCTACGTCCTACCTATACCTGGGTCCTCATGATCTACCTTCCCTCTTGCTTTGCCTACCTAAACTTGTTTAATTCTTACTGCAAGTCTATCGTGGACCTATTATTGTTCCCATTTCTAAATAAGATACAGAGACCCAGTAGGTTTTATAACTTGCCTCATGCTGGGTTGGGATACCAAACATCCCAAACAAATTAATTGTGCCAATTTACATTCCTACCACCAGTTTATGAAAGTTTCACTTATTCTACATCCTTGTCAAGATTTTTCACTTTTCAAATTTTTAAATGTGATTGTGACTTTATAGTGGCATTACATGTGATTTTAATTTTCGTGTCTCCAGTGCCTAATGAAATTGAGCACATTTGGTATGTCTACTGGCCATTTGAATATCATCTTTGGTTAATTGCCTGTTCAAGTCATTTGCCCACTTTCCTTCCTTCCTTCCTTCCTCTCTCTCTCTCTCTCTCTCTCTCTCTCTCTCTCTCTCTCTCTCTCTTCCTTTCTCTCTCTCTCTTTCTTTCTATCTCCTCACCCAAGGACATTTTTTTCACTGGTTTTTTAGAGAGACAGGAAGGGAGAGAAAAAAACATTGATGTGAGAGAAGCATTGATAGATTGCCTCCTGTATGGACTTAGACTGGGGATCAGGCCCACAACCTAGGTAAGTGCCATGAGTAGGAATCAAACTTGCAAAGTTTCCATTATGGGATGATGTTCCAACCAAGTGAACCATACCAGTCAGGATGCCGATCTTTCTGTTGTTGTAACAGGTTATTTTGTCTGAGTTCCAGGAAAGACCTGGAACTCAGATTTTCCAAAAAGTGCTCATTAGCAACATCCCATCCCTGATATTAATCATCTACCTTCACTGATTTACAAGGTGTCTGAGCCATCTATAAGAAGACTTGAACTTTGCTCACTGATAGGCTTCAGACACATTTAAACATCTGATAGCCTGAGGTGGTCACAATGGAAGACAGATTATAGAAAAGGACAATGAAACTCTATGATAAGAATTGCTCTAAAATATCTAGTACAATGAGTAAAACTCATGAACAGACACCCAGAATCTGAGAGGAATTTGGACTCATGGTAGAGAGATTCCTACTTTCTAACCTCACCCCAGTCATGGTAGCAAGTACGTTTTCTGGGTGAGAATAGCTACATCTGGGAAAAGTAAATTTGCAGTGAGGCACCTTTTTATCCTAAAATGAATATGTTGCAAACTGAAAAGTAATGCTGTCCTTTTTATCATGTAACTTGAGTATCCACTTGACTAGCAAGCTTTGAAATGCAGTGAAAATATTACAATCTCCCCCATATTTTATTTTTAAAAATTTCAAATATAAATAAAAGCTGAAAGAATTTTGTACTAAAAACCCATATACCCACTTCTTCAAGTATGCAATTAACATTTTATCATACTTGTTTTTATGCATATTGATTCATCTATCCATACATCAATACATCTTACTTTTGACATATTTCAGAGTAAGTTAGGGACATCAGTACATTCCCCCAATACCTGTGTATGTACATCATTAACTGAAGGTCCAACATTGTAATTTTAACAATATGAGATGAGAGAGGCTTCCAGTTTTCCAGCACCTAAAGGGGATTAATGGCAAAGATTGTTGAAAACAGATTCTGCTTTCTGAGCAGAGGAACTATAGGGGCATGGAGCACTAGACTCTTTTCAGCTAGTCCCAACAAGGAGGGCTGGTTTGTCAACAAATAAAAGTACTGGCCCTGGTGATTCCTACAGATGTAACAGACTTGTAGCCAAACACATGGGGTTCAGAACCATCAAGATATAGAGGTTAATGTTAATAGAACCACATCTGTACTCATCGGCTTGCAAAGCCTGCTTACATGAGGTTGTATGTCTCATCTCATCTCTTCTACTATAAAATAAATTAAGGGAAAGAGCTTGAAATAGTGTAAAGAGCCTAAGGTTTGGGGCCAAAGAGATCTGGAGCACAAAAACTGGTTTGGGCGAGTTGTTTAACCTTCTGAATCCCTGTTTCTTATACAAAAGTGGGGATAATAATAGGCACACAATAGAGTTGCAGTGGGAATTAACCAAGATCACATGTGCAAAGTCATAAACATGGTGCCTTGAAGAGGTAATCATTTAATTACAATTGTAATTACTTTTCTAGTGTAATTTTTATTTTTAAAAAACATTTTGAAGGTGGGGTCTTAACTCATTATTTTCCCACCTGCTTAGTTTTATGTTGAGTTTATAATAGGCTCCAATAAGCATTGACTACATGGATAGAGGAATCAAGGGATCCAAACAAATCTGTGTATTATAAACTCAGGTAGATAAATCACACACTTCTGTCACCACATGATCAGAATGAGAATCTTGTTTTATGTGTATGTGTGTTTGCTGAAAGCTGTGTTATCATGTGCTCCAAACATAATTTTCCATTCTCTCATTACGGCTTTATTTGATGATCTCAAGAAGAAATGCAGCTGAAGGATGATGAAATAATTATTCTGCTCATAAAATAGATGTGGAACCCATAACTTTTCTCATCTTTCCTGTGCTTTGAAAGTAGTGTTTTTCGGCTATATGGCACTTGATTCATTTTTGTGCACATTAGTGACTAGCAAATCAGCTTCTAAACATTCCTTAATCACTTTCATTTTCTTTTTTTCTTATATGTGGAGCCTGTGCTGGGTACAGAGTAAGCTGAGAATCATTTACAGAAATGCTGTAACTGATCTCGTACCCACTGGTCATGGCCTTCTGTGGCCAAGCCTCTGAGACATTGCAGTATAAATCCAGGCAACTTTGGTAACTTGAACAAGATGTGTACTTGGAGTCTGATCATATGATAAGTCACTGAAACTCTTTATGTGGCTTTAAACATGGAACCACTTACAAAAGCAAGCAGTTCTTAAGAGAATGAAGAAGGCTGAAATATTGTTATCCCCCAATCTTCCTGATTCCTCACAAAGAGAGAGTAGGGGAGAAAGAGAAACCCTAGGATATGTTAGCCTATAATAAAAGTAATGCTTAAAGTAATGTAATCAACATCTTTCATAGCAATTATATATTGATATCATAGATTTAGTGTTAACTATTTAGAAGCAGATAATGGGACTAAAAAGCAAATATTTTCAAATTGATTCCTCTACCTCCTTCTCTAGATCCCAAGCAGAAACCTGCCTTGCTAAATGGTCTGGAATTTACAGGGTGGATCTCTAATGTCCTTAGAAAATTGTTTTGGAATATTTCTGTGTCATTATTCACTTCACACTCTTTCTTATAATCTTCTCGTTGGATTACATGATTCTATGATTTGTTATATTAAATTTTGTTTATTGGGATCTGTAAAGTATTATGTTTTAGAACACTCTGTAGCCTGGATGCTGAGAAATCATGACTTCAGAATATTCAAGTTAAGAATCATACAAAATTAGACTTCACTATTGCTTTTGTTTTTAAAGATTCTGGGGTGTATGGTAATGGCGTTGTGGAATCTGGAAGAGATGGGGGAATATATGAAAAGATGAGAGCTATAAAACTTAGAGAAAATTTGCTTCTTAAAAAGGAGTTTGAGACTTGGCACCATTTATAGGCCTAGTATGGTGGAGGCATTTGGAAGTCAATATAATTCCCTGAGATTCTACAAATGAGAAAGTTATTTGTCTCCCATGACAATAGAAGAAAAGTACCAATAAATATCAATAGTCCTAAAATACATTTTTGCTGGGTTTCAATTTTTGTTTGTTTCTGTTTATCTTGTTGGGGTTTTGGGGAGAAGGGAACTTTTTTGTAAATCTGAAATTCCCTGATAAATGAATCAGCTGTTGTTGGATTTTATATGGAAAAGTATGTCCTTCCAAAAGCAGAGGAAGGGTGGTTTTAAGAAACTTCAAGAACACTGCTTGCCCATTGAAGATGCCAGAATATCTAGTACTAATTCTTTCTTTTCTTCTTTTTTTGGAAAAATGTCTCAATTCTTTTCAAAGTTATTATTTTACCTCTCAACTCTTATCTCTCTGATGGGCTTTTTAAATGTTCCATATTGTTTATTAGATAAGAATTTTACAAATATTACTTATATTAGCAATAACAGTGGAGCCTTCTACAAGCTGCACCATGAGAACCACCAACGATGGGGTGGAACTTGTGGCCCTTTCCAAGGCCGTGGCCCTTTCCAAGGCCATGGCTCTTGCGGGCTGCAAATATCAGCCCTCACATTTATCTCCCTGTGCTTGTGGACCGGTTTGGTGATCCACTGGGTGTCTGGATTCCTTCCAATAGCCTTATGGAATGTATCAATGAGGAGAACCTCAAAGAATTTGTTTGTGGAATCTTCACCAACCCAGTAAGAATTTAGGTCTCTCTGAGTCCCCCAAGGCATCAAGCTCCTGTGTAACAGACTGAAGGCTTTAGCTGACTAACACCCTAATGGACAGGCTTGCTATAGGTCACACCCTTGAAACAAGGCATTTGTGGCCACCACCACTGTGCACACAAATCATATAACATCACCTTGACATCCTTGGCCTTGTATACCAGCCTGTGGGCTTCACCAGTCCTGGTGGGGCGGAGGTCCCTGTGGAGCCCAGAGCTGGTGGTACTGCCAGCAGCGCACCCTGAGAAGGAAGCGCATCACACCAGACTGCTTCTTCCTAAATAGCTCCTGCATGTGCTTGCATGTTACCCATCTTGGCTTACCTGATGGCTGTGGCCAGACGGAAAGAAAGAAACTTTCTCCTTCTGATGGGTTTTCTTTCTTTCTTTCTTTCTTTTTAATCCTCACCTGAAGATATATTTATTTATTTTAGAAAGAGAGGAAGGGAGACAGAGAGAGGAAGAGAAAGAGACATCCATGTGAGAGAGAAACATCCATGGGTTGCCTTCCCTACATGACCCAAATGGGGGTTGAACCTACAACCTACGTACCTGCCCTGACCAAGAATTGCATCCACAAGCTTTTGGTGTAGGGATTGATGCTCCAACCAACTGAGCCACCCAATCAGGGCCCTTTGATGGTTTTTCTAAAGGCATTTACACTTAACTTACAAACTTACAAGAAGTTTCTTTTTCTCACTTAAATCTGTGTTGTTTTATTCTGTGTGTGACTAGTGGGGAAAATCACTTAAAGACATCACCAAAGCCTGCAGAAAATACTCATTAGTACTCAAAGTATTATACTAGTCATTTCATTTTCACTGAGTATTTTGAACTACATTGTACAGAACTATTTCTTATTTTCCTAAAGAATTTTGCTAATTAATCTGAGAAAAGAGGCACTTTCATTGACACAATTCAATGTTATAGGAAAAGTTGATGTCACTTTGTCTCTCATAAATTATAGCAAAATAAGCTGAGACAAAAGTAAGTAATTAGGGTTCAAAATGAGGTTCTGCCATCTTAGCTTTGATTAGAAATACAGACACATGGTTACTGAAATAAGCTACCTTTAAACTAAGGGCCCATTTCATCACTTTTGATATTTAGGTAAGTTTTCATGCGTTATTTTTATACAAAAGTATAATATCACATAATACAGAGTTTCAAACACTTGGCTTGCAAATGATCTGAAATAAAGGAATAAACCTATTTCTACTGGAAACTAGAAAGAGCCATTTTTTAAAAAAGCATATAATTCAACCAGATTTCAGCTCTGTGGTATGCTATAATGAGTCTTAAGTCTCTAGAGATGATATGAAGCTGGAAACAAAGGCAATTAAGCTAGACCTAGATGTATTTGTGGCTAAATGTCAAATTCCAAAAGGTGAGGTCCAAGAATACAGATGTGTCTGGTGTGATCTATTTGATTTTCATCTGTTTGTTTGACAGAAAATACCATTGACAAGCCTAACAATGGAATCCTTTCTCAGCTAGCAATCGAAGATAATTTATATCAGGGAATAAACTCTGGAAAGACACTTCATTTTGCTGGGCTTTAATTTTCAGCTTTCATAAAATTAAGCCTCTGAACTCTATAATTGCTATCATCCCCTTCCAGCCTGATTTTCTATGACAACATTTAAAACTCCCTTCAAGCTCAAATAATTTATATTTTAGTACTGATCCTGTTAAGAGACCAATCAGTAGCATTCTAAGTAATGGAACCCAGACAAAGTGGCAGCCTGGTGAGCAATCACGATAAATAAATATTTTAAATTTAAATCAGCTGCACAGTTTACAAAGAGCTTCTCATGCTTATCATTTCAGTGTTGTTTCTACTTCCTAAACTTCACGGCTTGCAAATAATAGACCCAGGACAAATTATTTGATTTAAGAAACAAGGTGTCATCCTTGATAATTCACTATCTTTACAGACTTTTTGAAGGAGTCTATAGAATTAGCTGCCATGGTCAAATTTTGACATGGCAGGGAGCTTTTCTTTATACTAATATCTCATTGTCTGCCTCCTGGCAGCACGGCAGTGACACACGGGAGGGCAGGTATTGAAGTTGAATAACATGTCATTCTCCAATTATAATTGAATGAGCACTCGTCTTCTTCTCCATTGTATTGGACTTCGAGGAAGAACCAAATGGTATGATGAGCAGAGGGTGGGCTCTAGTTGATATTTCAAATCAACTATTTAATATAAGCATAGTTCACATGGTTACATAGGTTCTCTATGTAAAAAGAACAATAATTGACCTCAAAAGCACTGAGTAAATGTGCATGTGAATTGCATGTATGTCAATGCTTGTATTTATTAAATCCTATATTGGTTTTATGCCCTCTTTCTAAGAAAACTCACAAATTTTCAGCATTTAAAATGTCCCAAATCCCTTAGAGGAAGAAAAGCATGAACCTGGGATTAAACCCAGGCCTACTTCACTAACTAGCTGATCTTGGGGAAGTTATTTAAGCCCTCGGAGCTTCAGTTCTCTCACTTACATAAATGTGTGTGGTGGGGGTGGGGGTGGGGGTGACCTTTGTGCTTGCCAAAATAGCTCTCTAAAGCATAACCAGGGGCTCTTCTTCATCAAAAGAACTTAGCTAGCACAGTGTCTTAAAAATAGTAGGTGCTCAGTGAATATGAACTAATTTTATATCCCTTGCCACAGGGTCAAAAAAAAAGTGTCAAAATCTATTCTAGTTAGAATGCTAGGTTCCTTCAAAACAAAAGCCAAGAGAAATTAAAAACCCAGGTTATTGCCCATTTTGTGTCTTGTGGAATGTGAAACCTCATTTGGGTCTCCACAGATTACATTAAAGCATACTTTTCTCTGAATAGTCCTCCAAATTGTCAGGGACTGGATACTCTGAATTTTTAAAGTGTGACTATTTTTACCACTCTTTCTTTTTTTTCCTCCTTAAGTAGTGCTATTCATTTTGTCAAGTAATTTTCTTAATAAATCCCCCAAAATGTCCATGCAACAAAGAAATGACAGTGAGCCAGTAGACAATGTCTGTCCACTGTATTCTGATGCACAGAATTATCAGTGACAAGGAGACCAGAATAGAAATGAGATAGGGTTGTGCCCTAATGTGCAAGTGGGCTCATAGATAAACATTCATTCAATATATGTGCTTGGCACTGGAGAAATAATGGTAAAAATAAATGGACACAGTCTCTGTTTTCATGGAGATTACTGCTAAATAGGGAAGACTGATATTATTTAAGTAATCATATATAGGATATATAAACTAAAAAAATGCAGGGAAACCAATGTAATACAGTTCTGTCAGAGTGTATAATAAAGGCGTCTGATTAAGATGAAAAGAAGAGCAGGAAGCACTTCCCTGAAAAAGTAACGTGAGCCGACATCCATTGGATGAGTAGAAGTTACCCAGGCAAGATGGCAACAAATGTCTGACTGTACAAAGGTTAGGTGGCAGAAAGCATGCAAGGTTTCACAGGTCATGCTAAAGGTTTCTGTGTTTATTTTCCGACTAATAGTGAACGTGGGAAGGCTTTGAAGAATAGTGAAGCTTTAAAAGAGAGAGCCCAGAGTTAATGCAAGAAGCCTGGACTGTAGACTACTGCTGCACCCTGAGTGAGAGTTGACTAGGATCATGGTCATGGACATAAAGAGACATTAACACGTATGAGACTATGGATGTAAAAATCTGCAGTGCATGGAGGAAGGTTTGTTGTGTTGGGTAAGGGAGATCAGAGATGGAGAGGAAGATATCAAAAAGTTTTCTGATGTATTCAGCCAAAGAATTCTATAAGATGACCAGGCCTGAGAAGTGAATATACAATACAAAAGAGAGAAGAAATCATCAGTGGTATCTGTTTCCTAAGATGGGAAAGAGGAAGGCATGCAAAGCCCATGTAGAGAGGTTGGATTTAGATAGGACCAGGCCTCCCTTCTGTAAGGTAGCAGGTGAGAATTAGGACAGAATGAGTACAGATGCAGGCAGGCTTGCAGGTGTGACACCCAGAAGGCAAGTGAACCCATAAAATGGCTTCAGATTTCCATGACTGTAGGAAGTTAATTCACTGAGAATGGTAGGTAGGCATGGGAGAGGTGAATATCTGCAAATAGGTTGAACTTATTGAAACATATGGACTGAGTTGGTCAGAAAAATGCTGGGTAGTGCTGAGAGTACATCCGATGTGGATGATTATTGATTGTTGGTGACACCAGTCTGCCTTGTTCTATGGCTTCTTCCAGCAGCACTTGGTTGCTCAGAGGCACGTTCAGACAGAACACTGAAAGATTCCTCTTGGGGTCAGGTTTTGCCAGGCTATTGCTACATAAAGAGAGATGAAAAAATCTTTAAAGTGGTAGAAAGGAAATGGTTTACATGATAAACCTTGTTGTCCAGGCAGAATGTTTTTTTCTCTTATTTTATCTCAGCATATGGCTGAGTTTCATATTTAAATGATGGGAAAAAAAACCCCAGTTAAACCCTGCCAAGCTTCGATGGGTCAAATAGGTGAATGAGTAAAGTCTTACTTTATTTCTGTTAAGATTCCACTGTAGGAACTAAACTTAGTCTGTATGTGGAGCTTTGCAACTCATTTCAATCTGTCAGTTGCCTTCTGTTAACCCAAAGAGGTGATTCTTTATCAGCCACACACACATCTGTATGACTCTAAACACTCTCATTCATCTCTAGTCTAGTTATTTATTCAATAATAATAGCTCCCAAGCAAAAAATACACCAATAATTTTGCTTGAATTATCTCTTCCCCATTGAATTTCTGCATCCCCAGATGCAGAAATTGAGTCTCAAAATGATTAAGCAACTTGTCCAAGGATACCCAACAAGTAAAGGTCAGAGCAAGACTAGTAACCAGGTTATTTTGCATTCTGTCTCCATAACTAATTATTTTCAGATAAAAGTGTAGTTGGACAACCTCATTATATTCTTCTACTTTCTGGCACAGTGTTTGCATATGCTAAGGAAGAATCTTCCTCTTGGACACCAAAGATCACTACTGAAATGATGATCACTTAGTTGAATGTATCAGATCATTTCCCATGATCTGATACAAAGATTGCATGAGGATCATGTGGATTAAAGTTGAGGCTGCCAGGCCTTTATGCATCTTCAATCCAGTTCCACCGCCACTTCCTATCAAAATTCAATTCCACTAGGCTGAAATAGAGTCTGGTCACTTGTTGTTTTAATACACTTTCACATGTTAAAATTTCCTGTGCACACTGAAGTTAATCTTTCTTTTGCACACCAAACATTGAAAATCATTGGCTTAGCAGGACTTGATTCTTTTCAAACTGACTTGAAAGCGCTCTGCGTATGTCTATTAGTAAAGATTAATTTATTTTATCATGAAAATCACAAATCTGAATACATAGAACACAAACCCATTAAATTGACCAGGCAAAGAGGTCCAGAGGTTCATATTGAAGGAAGATGTTTAAGTGTTATTATGTGAAATGGCAGGCAAAATTCGTTTAGTCTCTTAATGATTTTATCTATTTGCTCTCCTGCCTCCACCAGTCATTTCTTTGAAAAGGGGAGATTGAACCACCTGCATATATTGGAAAACTGCTTCTGCCACTTGATGGAAAACCCACTTAGAAGTCAGAGGAAGGAAAATGGTCTCTGCCAATGATTACAGATTGCTGTGATTCCATTCTGAGGGCAGATGCCAAGAATCGTGACCTAAAGTGACATTCTTAGCCATGGGACATTCCTCCTGCTGTGCCGGTGTGTATTTTCCAAAATGCATCATTATGTCTCCAGTGTAAGCTGCAAATGCAGAACCTGAGACAGTGCCTAATGCAGCAGAAATACCTCCCTGGCTGTACCTACCTTTCTTCCCCAAACTTTGCCCCATCAAGTTACAAAGGCTACTTGAAATATCTCCAGTGACTCCTTCTTTTTTAAAACGTTGATGAAACACTTTGCAAAGTGCTTATGGCATCTATGAAACACTGTGAGGGTGTAAAAGGATGTGTGTTTTCTCAGTCTTGGACACAAAGAGATAGCGAAGCCAGAGGGGCAAGAGGAGGCACAAACAAAAGCAACCCCGCAGGGCCAGCCCTTAGTTTTAAGGAGCCTATGTGCAGACTTGGGCTTTACCGGACACTTTGACAAAGTTTGGCACCATCACCCACTTGTTCTGATACAGTTACCCAGAGGGCAGGACCTCCAACCAGAGAATGACTTAGGCTTGATATTTAAGTAGCACCCCTAGGGCTTTTCCCCCTCCAGAGTGCCTACTCTTGTCCCTGTATGAAATGGATATTCCCTCCTAATTACTGGCAGGGCCCAAAGAGCTCAATGGCAGCACTGACCCATGTAGACCTTGTCATTCACGTTAGATAGGGACCACTGGGTGGGGAGAGGGGTGGAGGATCAGTTTAATCTTGTTCTGACCAGCACTGCTGTGCTCTGTTGATATGCTTCTGCAGCATATTAACTAAGAAAAGTTGAAATTGCCACCTGTCCATGAGGGAATGTCACATTTTAGGGGTACACAGAAGGGTCCTTTTTCATTTGAGATTTTACACTTAAAATAATTTATTACTCTTAAGAGTCATAGTGTTTAGACCAGGACTCCCCTACCAAAGTATTAAATCTAATCCAATTCACCAAAAACATATTGATTACTTACTATGGTCAGGCACTAGGGATATTCTGATTCTTACAGTACTGTATAGCTCAAAATCACAAGGAAGGTTTGTTAAAACACAGAATGCTGGGCTCTACCTCCAGAGTCTCTCATTGGCTGGTCTGGGATAAGACCCAGAAATGGCATTTTTAACTAATGTCCAGTGAATGCCAATGCTGCTCATCTAGGAACTATAGTTTGGCAACCACTGTCATAGATGGCTTGGTTCAAAAGGTTTAGTATAAGACACAAGAAAGTTCATGCATTGTGCCTGGTATGTGATAGGCTGTTGAGTGGATGGATAAAATAGTGGATAAAAATAGAAAATGAATACAGTGTGTAAGAACCTGAAAGTGGGGAAATTCATTCTGGTTACATAGTGTGCCATTCGAAGAAACATCAAGAAAGAACATAGGTCATTGCTTTAAAGGTCTAATAGGGTGTGTATAAAAGGATGATTGGCAGGAGGAGTTTCCAAGCTAAGAGAACAGGCTGGCAAAGGCACGGAGGAGGGAAGAGACGTGTGTGGCAGAGAGTAGGTTTGTATGATATTACATACGACCTGGACTGAGCCTTGCTTCTCCAGCAGATGCCATTCTGCCACCGATCCTCCTTCTGCCTTCGCGGAGGGAATCTACTCCTTCTTTTACTACTATTTCCTCCTCTGCCCTCACCATCCTTTTCTGTTTGGGCAATCTGATGTCCTTGGGACTATGGCAGATACTTTGGGGGCCACCATCACATCTACTCAGCCACCTCTTGTTCCTGGGCAGCTGTACAAGAAGGTTCCATGCACATGACTGGGACCCGCATCAACTACGTTCTTCAGTTTCTCTCTATTTTTCAGTCTCTGAGCTTCCTCCAAAGTTCAGAAACTGCATCAGCCCATATGCAGGGGGAGCCAGAAGGGTCAGGAAGTTTACACACTTGGGAGCCACCATTAAACAGTGGGGGAAAGGATTCAGTGGATGCTTGACCCAGCAACTTGTTCTTTGGAGGTAGGTTGCTCAGAGGGTCTGCTGTAGGATTAAAAACCCAAACCCCACAGCGAGAGTCATGTCAGTAGCACACCTGTTATTTATTATTGTTGCTGTGGTTTGTTTATCTTTCTCTTATCCTGCACTCTACCCCATGTCAACCATGCTGTCTGGGATCAACTCCCAAATAAACCACGTGCATCTGGATCCTTAACTCAGAAACTCAAACTGATAAGAGGCCTCCACAGCCAACACAAAGCACAGGTCTAGCTATGCTTTCCTTGAATGCTTGTCTGAGGTGGCAGATGAAATTTCAAGAGCAATGGCCTTCAGCCACAGTGAACTTGCAGACAACAGAAGAGGGATTAATCCAGCAGAACATGGATTAATAGCCCTGAAGACAAAAGAGGTTGTTTTCAATTGGAGTGACAAATTCACTTACTTAAAATTGACTGTTGACTTTTGTGACCTTTGTCTTGTAATTTTAAATGAGAGCCATCTTCAGGATAATCCATAAGCTCTAAATGGCTATCCCTCAATGACGGCCAAAATGGTGCCAGTCTTGTGAAGTTATGGTATACTTTAGGGCGTTAGAAAACGAGCTATAAAACACCTGCATTGCACTTGAGTTGGCAAACATTAGCCGGATAGACAAGATCACACCTCCAACCACAGTGAAGCTCTAGGACCGAAAGTCAACCACGTCCTCAGGTGGGGGTTGGAAACAACAAAGCAGGGTCGCAGGAAAGGCTCTCATAACTTTACCAAGGATCCACTCAAAGTACCCGATTCACACTGGAAGACTGATTTTATAAACTCTTCATTTTCCCCCCCACAAAAACACAAGCATATTTAGCAGCAGGCAAATTTCATGAATCCTTTTCAGGAGGATGATAGCACAGGTTCTTAGTGAAGAGAAAATAAATGGTCACCAGCATGAATATTTCATCCTTCACTCCCCGGGCACCAGGAGAACAACATATACAAATCATACTGATGCGCTGCCAAGAGAAGGCTGCTCAGGGTTTTCAAGGTAGGAGGCTCCGGAAAAGCACTTGAAATTCCAGCCACCACATGATATGATTTGATGACAGCTGGAAACCTCCGTAGGTATTTCAGGCTCCAAACATGCACTCTGAATTTCAGGTGTCTATTTTCTGCTAAAATCACTGAAGATGCTGACTGGGGCATGAATGTGTACACACTCTTTCAGCCAACACTGTGATCTGAATCATAATCTCACAAAGGCCTGTATTGCTTCCTTTGTTAGTATTCTCAGAACGCTACCCTCTTGCAAAAAAACAAACAAACAAAATACAAAAACTTATGTATTAGTTGCTAGGAATAAAAGGCAAGAAATTCCGAGGCAGGTGGTTGAAAAGTAGAATGAATAGAAAAGAAGGTATATGAGGAAGTCACAAAATATCTTCTTTAATCTTAAAGAAAGAGCTCAGTTCTCTCAAGGTAATTTATGCCCCAAGCCCCTTTACATCTAACATCTGTAGAGAGCATGATTTTTCATAACAAGCCTTCACAGACATTATATAAATTTATTCCAATAACTACCCACTAAAAGTGGGCAGGACAGATATCTTCAAAGTTACTTTAGGAAAAAGGGAACTATGTTTCAAATGGGCAAATCTTCAGGCTGATTGGTGATTTGGGACTCTCAATCTAGGGCTTTCTTTGCTATGATGCCTCTTCCGGGTCAACTGACAGGTGGACATTATCTTGGATAGTTTCTAGAGCAAATTTTCCCCATTCATGGGTAAGAACCAAGGGTGCCTCGACCTGGGTTCTGTAGTCTGCCGCATGTTTACCTACCCTTGAAAACCAGCTCCTGTTCAGACTGCCTGGGTTTGATTTCTGGATCCTCAATTTGCTACCTGTATGGCTTTGGGAAACTTACTTGTGGTCATCAAGTCATATTTTTTCTATCTATAAAACAGTAATAAGTATAATTATTTCCTGATAAGATGAAAAATCAAATAAACATGCAAGTCAGTCATCTTAACACTGAGATTGGAATTGAGTTGGTAACCATAAAAAAGAGCTTCGATGCAGCTGATGATGATGATGCTGGTAATTATCATAAAACCCAACAGGGGTCAGCAGCCCAGGGCGGCCTGTGACTTAGGCACATATTTTTGTTGACAGTACATGCCTGTCTCCCTTTTTGGGTTACCTTTTACACAAACACATTTAGTCAAGCTTTTATGTAATTCAAGTTTACCCACATTAGTAAAGTTTAAATAGTTTTAATTCAAGAACCATAATCTTTGGTCCTAGAATACCACATATAGTGCAATTCCTTTTGTTTTTAAATTTAAAACAATATTTAAATATATAAAGAAATATATGTGTCAGAACCACATTTTTCCCAAAGAACGGAAATGATAAACACAAAACCAAAACAGTGGTTATCTCTAGGAGGAAGTAGGGAGATACCATGGAGAAAGAAAACTGATGTAGATTAGGTTGTTAATGAACTAGTTTTGCATTCAGTGTCAGTCTTATAGACAGTTATTATATTATTAAATAGATACATAAATAAATAATGCTCTATGTATTTTAATGTTAATAGTGGGTAATCAATTAAGATTTTAATTTGACCAGTATTTCAGATCCAGAATATTACAATTAGAATGAAAATGAACAAGATCAGTTCAACCTAATTGAATATATTTTTAAAGAATATACTATATGTAAGGCATATTGAATAGCATATGTTTATAGAGGACATCAGTATTTAACAAATAAAACTATTCTCAAGAAACTTGAAATTTATTCTCTAGGCACATCTCTGCTCTAATTCAATGGTCATGTCATTGGTATTTACTCTTTTTATATATCTCAGTGATGTTATGACAGGAAGTGTATTTCCATAGAGTCAGGTGCTCACCTGACTAACATTGCTAAAAATTTGCCCACTTAGGAAAAACACAATTATGTGAATTCTGAGATTTAAATTTCTCACTTCTAAAATTCCAGTCACACCATATTTACTCTGTGGGCATAGCATTCTTTAGCTTAAGTCCTCTTAAATTTAGAGGTTTAATAATCAGACCCACTGTGAAGCAGCCACAAAACCATAAATCTGTGAGTTAATATTTATAAAGTGTTTAGAAGTATGTCTGGCAAATAATAAATGCTTACAAGTGTTTGTTAAATAAATAAATCTCTTTGGAAATTATGACTGCCTTTCCAACAAACTATTATTCAACTCCTCAAAATTCTATGATTTATTTGCCCTGAGGACAATTTGCCCAAGGAAAATGAGGACAGCCTCTATTCTGCACTTTGTTGAACAAGTTAGCAATGATTTTCATGACTTCCTGCATTTTTAAGTCCAATGTGTCATATCAGTGACAAGTTTCAACCTTCTAAAGTCCTAGGAAATCCAGCAAGTTTGGACTCTCACAGCCCTTAGATTCCAGAATGTTCTTGTCTGAAGGATTAGCTCACTTAATCCTTTCAGTGAATGTTTACAATGCATATGTTTAGCTATTTCACACATTGAAATAAATTAAACATACATATTTTGCTTTGTAGAGGACAGGTAATTAACTCCCCAACATTCTTTCCATGCTGCCCCATTGTGTAGCAACAATGTGATTTTGGGTAGGATTGACCCACCCCAAGCTTGTATCCCAGTTGGTCTAAGGCAATTAAGAAAAGCCCATATTTCTTGTCACCGAAACTGAATTAGAAAAGGTGAAGAGGGAGGATAAAGACTTTTGTTGAAATGGTTGTGGGAGACTATGCTCTTCCCACCCCTGATGTAAACATGGAAGTACATATTCTGAGTTCTTGCTGGTGGGCATCTTGTGACGAGAAGGAAGCCAGCTCCAGGATGAATCCAATGCTTGGGAGGGAAAAGCAAAGAGAATTGCAGAGAAACAGATGCAGGGCCTCAGTTCAGCTATGCCCAAAGGCTACTCCACCTCTGAAATTTTAAGTTAATGAACCACAGACCTAATTTGTTAATGAGTTTGAAATGAAAGCGCTAGCATTCAGACTTTGACAGTGGATGTGCGGAACTGGATGAACTGAGGAAATAGGTGGCCATGATGAGGGCTCTTCTATCCGTGATGGGAGAATTGATAATCATTTTTATTTAGATTCTTCCAAAATTTAATGTCATAAATAAACAAAGAAACAAGGCAGACAGAGAAATATCACCCATGTCTCTCTGGTGATTTTCTTCATCACATCATCCAATGATTCTGACTTGCTGAAGTACAAGAGATAAAATGGTAGGTGTCCATCAGTGAAATTGTTCATATACCTCTGTTTTGTGTCAGTAAACTCTTTTAAACACCTCTGTTTTCCGGCTGAAAGGAAATACAAATTTCTTACTATCAAAAGGGTAGATCCTTTTGATTTATGTATGCTAGTTCATTATTTTAAAAAGGTTACACCAGTACCACATTGGTGATATCACCCCATCAGAGGTATTCTAAACTTAACAGAGCAATGTTTTCTGCCCCTGCCTCAGTGGAGCTGTTTCACTGATGAGGATTCACCGAAATAAAAAAAGCCCAGTAACTGGCACAAAGCCACCATGGCAGTGGCAGAACAATGACAAAAGTCAAAACTCTAGTTTCTTTATCCAGCGCTCTCCTGACTACACCATGAAAATTGATTAGAAAAGTATTGTATCAGTCAGCAACAGCTGAGTAACAGATGACCCCGGTGTGTTAAAATAGTTGCTTATTCTCATAAATCTGTGGGTTGGCTGAGCTGCCTCTGCCTCAGGCTGCTGATCTGTGGGTTTCCTTCACTTGGCTCTCATTTTCCTTGGATTATAGGCTCACAGGAGAATGTTTTCATGGAAATAGCAAGGGAGCAAAAAAAGGTCACCTTAACTGCACAGGCATATTTAAAGCCTTTCCTTGTGTTGCATGTGCTAACTCCCCAATGGCCAAGTTGAGTCACATCGTTAAGTTCAAAGTCAAAGGAAAGAAATGGCAAAATTACTGGTAAAGGGCAAAAAATTAGGGCAAAGAATTCAATCTACTGTAAATGTAAACAGACTGAGGAGCATTAAGTAAAAAATACACTTTCTAAAGTAAAATCAACAAAACGCAAATGAGGTTTCTTATAAAGGGAAAGGCACCGGGGTGTTACAGTCACACAAAGCTCTGGGTAATGAGCACAAAGTGAATGCCTCATCTGAATCAAGTTCATTTATTTAGCGCGAGATGAGGATTAATGCTCCAAATTTCTCATTAAATATTAAATCACAGCTCTTTCATCCAGGCAAATTAGCCTAGATATTACTATGCCAATGAAGCTCCATCCAGACTCTAATTTGAAAGATGTAGATTTGAGTAGAGACTTGTTGTCTATAAATGGAAGGCTGTTCTAAGGGCAAACAGAGCATCCTTCTCTCTAATGTTCAGTCATATTGTAAGGGAATTTCCAGATTTTTTTTTGCCAGCACCACTGACTTTACTTTGGGCTAGAAATAAAATTGTACTTGTTTTGCCCACATTTTCAAAATGCCACCAATTTCTGACACTCTCAGTAGTATCAGTATTCAGGAAGTAAAGGATTTGTGAGAGGATTAGTTAAAGAACAAATAACCAGCCCTCAAACAATTTTGATAAGGGTAAACAGAGTGAGGTAAAAGAAAGCAGGTGCGGCAGGGATGTATGTTAAGGTCACGTGAAATACAGGAAGCTACATCAGACAGTGTGGGAGCCACAGGGGCCACAGACAGATCAGCAGCAGGAGGGCACCCCGGAGCTGACCGCCACCACAGCAGGAGACTCAGAAAGTTGAACCCATTGCCTGGTGATCAATAGAAACCCCCACCAAGAGTCTGTAGAGAAGGAAGCAATGATCATTTCTTAGTCTTCTGTCCTTGGACAAGTAGAATAGTCTGCAAATTATGTAGTAAAATAGAACCTGGGTTGGAGTCTGAATTCTGCTACAGAAACAAGCCCTAGCCCCTACTATTTCACCACCTGTGAGGAATTTTGAAAATCAGTTGGGCTAACCTACATTAGCCTCAGTTTCCTCATCTGTAAAATGGAGAACTTAATAATTCCTATTCCTTAGTCTGACTAAGACAACCAAATGGAGGTAGTAAATGTTGAGCAGTTGACAATGCTTAATGAACAACAATAGTTCATAATTAGTTAGCTACACTCATTTTATGAGCCATTGTGTTGTAAGTTTTTACTGCACACAGCCAGGCAGCAAATGTTTGCTGACAAATCAGTGAATTATCTTTCCTCTTCCATTCTGCAAGACATTCCAAGGGGCTGTACCTATATGTACCGACACTTTAAATAGTAAATAATGATTTTATAAGAATGTACCCAACATTTTCAATATACACAAATGATTGTACTCTTCATTTCATTGCCTTTGAGTATAGAACATGGAAAATAAAGATTCCCAAACATCTGATTCAGTTACTTGGGGGTATCTGCATTTTTAAAACTTCTCTGTGTTATTCTGAGGCAGATAGTTTACATTTTGAGAAACATAGAAAGAGTATAAACCATGGTATCCTACATTCAAAGAGCAGAAAAATATTTTAACTACAATGGACCCCAACTGAAATATTTCTAAAGAGATTAAGGACAGCATTGTAAATGAAAATGGATTAATTTAGGATATGCTATTTGTAAGAGACAAAATTTTCCATTCTATACCCAACTCTTTATGGAATTTGGGTCATGCCATTTTTCTGTGTAATTTTCCACAATACAGTGAAATAAATGAGGATAATCTAGAGACAGCAAAATACCTACAAAAGATTCTTCTGGAGAAATGATTACAAATAGAAGCTTTTTATGATGGATTTATAGCCCTGGGAAGCAACCTTATAGGAAGAGAAACAAACTTTCTCATTGTTAGGACTGACCCTGTGATATCATCTGTTCAATGTCCTATGGAACTAAAGTTTCTCAGAGGCAAGAAGTAGCATCATAGACTGCCTGATTTATTAATAACTGCACTAGCATGAGAACTACAGTTTTCAACTGGTTTCTTTTTCTTTCTTTGTTTTTCCTGCTAAACCAGTGATTTTTCACCCTATGGTTCCAAGTTAGTGAATGAGGAAAAGCTCAGGCTTATAAATTAATTTCAGCATTTTTCAAGGTCCAATGGGAATTTGCTTATAATTAAGGCTATGGGAGAGAAATTTAAAAACCTATTTCCTTTGTTTCACCCAGAATTAGATAACCTCAGTACAGTAACATGGTAACTCACATGCTGAAAAAAAGATGCTCAAAAAAGATTCCAGAAATCACTGCCTTCTAACAAGTTACCTCATCATGGGATTTTCTGGGACATGACTGCTGGATCTGACTCTGACAGAAGTCGAGAAGACACCTCTATCCAAATAGAAAACCTGCTTACTCAGACTAAAATGCAGAGACAGCTAAAATAAGGTTACCCATAGCAAGGAATGGTTTTCACTGCCTGTATACTTATTTAATTTCATTATGTAGTGGCACTATAAATGAAACCATGCATTTTCAGAATATTAGGATAAACTTGAAGTATTGGCTTAAATCCGTATTCATGTTTAGGTAAAATCAGTAAAACCCAGAAAGAACTAATTGTCACTTAGTGATTGCAATATAGTAAAAAAAAAATCTTTTAAAATACAAGTCTTCTGTAACTTTAAAAAGAAAAAAGACTCCTGTTACTTTACTATATCAAGCTACCTGTTGCTACAAATTCACATGTTAGGTCCCTGAGCTATAATTTTAACATTATTCAAAATGAATGGATCTCCAGGAAAGAATACCTACCAGACATGAACTGTTTGGATAGAATTTACTTCCATGCTCAGAATGCATAGGATATTTTTTGCCTTAGAAACCTCAAATTTTGAAACATATTGCTGCACTGCTTAACATAAATACACCCAGCCAATCTGGCTGCATCAAACATTTAAACTCATCGTAAAAGAATTATTTATGAAAATTTCAACTACTTATGGCTTCACATATGATAGTAAACTTGATTAGGTCATTAGCACTATACCAAAGCATATCCCTCTGATGCTTCAAAGTATTTTCTTTAAAATGAATTATTCCTTACTATATAAATAATGCAAAGAAGGAAAATTTGTGTGTAATGGGCACCTATCACATTCCACATACCATGCTCAGAACTTTAGATAAAAGGTCTCAATATCTGTTATACTTGGTACTGCTGTACCAACTTTCATTAAGGAAACTGAAGATTGAAAAGACAGAAGAGTACAGGGGAGATCTAATGGATTGCAGTGCTGAAATGACCTCCTGTGCCGGAAGTGACTCCATTGGACTGTATTATCCTCACTTGATTGAATGCAGAGTTGTACTCAGTACACATTATCCAAAGTATTAGAGCTATTAGGTTACAAGTGACAGAAGCAACATCTGAACAAGTTCAAACAAAATAGAAGAATTCATTTACCCCCATAAACTAAGAGGGAAGAGTTGGGACTGGCTTGCGCAGGGACTGGAATCATGTATATGAACAAAGTCAAGGTTCTTTATCTCCTTCTTTCTGTACTGACTTCTCCAGATGGTAAAGGGCCTGGTCCCAGGAGTATAACTCTACTATTACAGTTTTGGGATATAAACCCCCCATCTACTAGCTGCTGGTGAAGAATTCCTGAAAGGGGGCTTTCTCAAAAGTAGCACTACTGAAATTTTGAATAGAATATTTGTTTGTTATGAGGGTCTGTGCTGAGCATTGTGGAATCATTAGCATCATCATTAACCTCTATGCATTAGCATCATCATTAACCTCTATGCACTAGCTGCCAAGGGTGTTCCCCAATCATGGCAATCACAAATGTCTCCAGATACTGTTCAGTGTCACCTGTGGTATGGCAAAACCTCCACCTGCTGAGAACCACTGCTTTGGGGGGAACTTTGGCTAGCCTGGTTTTGTTCAAGCATCTACCCTTGTATATAATCCCGGTAGCCAGAAAGATGGGGGCATTTAAAAATATGAGCACATGACTAATGTGGAAGGAGAGGAAATTCACTAAGCGGAGGAGCGTTGCCCTGGCCAGGTGGCTCAATTGGTTGAAGCATTGTCTCATTCAGCAAAAATGTTGCAGATTTGATCCCCAGTCAGGGCACATACCTACATTGGGGATTCTATCACCAGTCAAGGTGCGTATGAGAGGAAAATAGTCGATGTTTCTCTCTCACATCTATGTCTCTCTCTCCCTCCCTCTCCCTCTTCCTCTCTCCCTCTCTCTCTCTTTCTCAATTCAATGGATAGATGTCCTTGGGTGAGGATTAAAAATAAACAAAAAGGAGGAGGACACAGCACAGACATGATCACTAAGAGTCATTCATGCTGATGTACCCCAATTTGTGTCAATTTCATGCAGATTATAACAGGAAAGCAAAACATGAGCTTCCCACCTGACTCAAATGAAGCCTGATGAATCTTTTGTAGCTAAATGTCACATCTTCCAATGCATTCAATATGATTTTCTATATTCCAATGCTCTGATGGAATATTTATATATACTCTATCTTTCTTTGTCCCCAACTTTCATATTCCAAGCACATTTTCAAAATGGGCTGCAAGTTCCCTTGTTCAGGGCACAATAGCTAAAACTTACTGAGTATCTACTAAATTCCAGGCACTGATTTAAGCATTTTTCATTTATCTCATATAATCTTCAAAATGATTCTATGATGTAGGCATTATTTTTATCCTTGTCTTATAGAAGAAGAAAAAAGTGTTAGAGAAGTTAATTAACTTGCCCAAAGCCTTCTAGCTGGGATTTCAAAACACATCTTTTCAGTATTACAGTTGATGCTCTTATCCACAAATAAAGGCTGCAAAAGATTTTACGGAACTCAAAACTGAAGATCCCAAAAAGAAACAGTAGACATAAATATGGTTCTTCTTTTCTCCTGTTGTTATCTGCCTATGTACATCCATGTTTGAGGAATAAAAAAAAAAAAAAAGTCCCTGAGACATTTTCCAAAAGTCAGTTGCTAATAAGTAGAGACAACCAATTAACTCAAAACCTAAACACTGGCAAAGGGTAGGTGAGGGTTTATCAGTAGCCATTCCTATCCAATTACCCCCATTTCAGTTGATGTTTGTGAAGCTAGAGGGCAAAGGGTAGATGAGATAATTGCTCTGAAATATAATGGCTGGGGAATCAGCATTACGACAGGCATTATTCTTTTACAGAAGTTGGGAACAGTTGAGGATCCTAAGTGTTTCAGAGTGTAAGAAGGAAATCTCAACAAAGCAGAGTCTAGGAGTGCTCATCAACATCAGCAAGCCCAAGGACAGGATGTTTTTAACATCAGAACAGCTTCCAAAGAGAATGTTTCCACTTGGATGGGAAGCCCTGAGAAGAAATGGGAGTGGAAAGAGACTGGCTAATGGTCCCAGCTCTACCTCAACAATTCGATTCATTTTCATTATTCATTTATTTGGTTTCAGTTTCTTCACCTCTAAAATTGTGTGTTATGTTGCCCACTGGACCACTTCTCCGGGGTGTAACCTACAGTTCAGGGCTGAGACAGTGGTGTTGGTGCCAAAGAACATCTCAACCCTACTTAGTCTAATCCAGACAGACGCTGAGCACTTCTCTTGGCAATGCCAGTCCAGCCTGGTCACAAGAAGCTCTACGCGCAACTCCGCACTCTCTCTGAGAGGCAGAGGTTATACAGCAGTGGGCCCCACTGCATATCTGGCCATTCCCTGCTTTGATGTGTTACCCCATTCTTCACCAGAACTGGTGTCACATTTGAATCCTCCGCTTTTAATCAGCTATGTCTTGTCCTTCACATTAGACCTGGAAATCATCTTCGGCTGAATTGTACACATCATAATCTTGCCACAGCTCCTGGTTCTGTCAGTCCCTGTCCTCCCGTCCTCTGCCCGCTGCCCAAGTTTGTCTAGGATGAAATTGGGATCTATCCCTCTTAATTTTTTCCACTACTGTTTATTTTGATTTGTTTCACATTTCTTTTCTATAAATGTATTCTTCTATTTTTCAATTACAGTTTACATTAAGTATTTTGTATTAGTTTCAGGTGTACAGGAGAGTGGGTAGACAGTCATGGGCTCTACAAAGCATTTGTTTCACCGTTTTTGAAGCAACTTCAACACAAGCATACAATTCAATACAAAGCAGAAGACCTCCCAATGATACAACTCACTGTACACAGTACTTGTCCCTACTTGTAGGCCAACAAGCTGGATAACCTCTATGGCCTCTTTCAGTTACAACATTCTATAATGTTATGGATGCTACATGACATTAATAGCAATGCTATTAAACATAACACACAGCAAAAGACACTTGCTGTGTGTGAGCAGCAGTTATGTTCCAACAAGAGCAGAACTTCAAAAATGGCTTTCCATTCGGGGTCAAATGATTTTAGATTTTCCACCCACAAGTAACTACCTGACACAGCATACAGCAGTTGAAAGATAGACATGAAGCCCCATGGCCCCAGCAAGTAGGGCAAAACTCCCATCTCTCCTGTGGCATCTAGGTAAGTTAGAGAACGACGAGGAAATGCCCAGGGTCCCAGGCAGTTTTCTCTATTACCCGCAAGTCAATGGGAGCCCATAAGCACTTTCCTTGTAATGCATTCATCACCATGACTAACACTTTACTAAAATTTCTCCTTCAGATTGCAGGGGTGGGTGGAGGTGAGGTACATTTAAAGAAACACATCAGAACAAACACATATATGCCCATCTCCTAACAAAGCAAGCTCCTCTGAGGCTATTCTGTGGGATACACTTTCAATGCCAATTTATTAACTACATTAAAAATACTCTTATCACTTTATATTGTACCCTATATTTGAAAGAAAGCAAAAACAAAGCTTGATTGCCCAGCTTAATGAGCCATCTAGGGTTAGCAGGCTTCACCATCAAACACTTTGGGATTTTTCCAAAAACCAAATGACCCACAGTCTTACAACCATGGAAAATGTTTACACACTGCACCAAAAGCTTAGACGGAAACTCTTAAAGGAGAAGTTTCAAAGATGTTATTATTGGTGACAACATGAATTGGAACAAGTTTATAGATAAACATTTACAAGTGTCGATACTGAGGAAGTATAACTTGTGGCTTGTACATTACACATTTTTTTATTATTTTTTACTTGGCCAGTGTTCCTATTATTTACTCATCTCTATCACACTTGGTTTCAAAAAGAATATAAAAGGGTTTATAAGGAGACATAAAATACAAGAAATAGTAAAAAATTAAAGTTGAAGTGAAAGATTTAAAAAGGAAAACAACATCAGAGATATAAGCAAAGAACAGGAATAGGGTTTAATGTGCACATCAGCCGCCATGTGAACTTGTGACCCACACGGTGGCTGGCAGCCAACGGAAAAAGGGAAACCGGGCCAGCTACACAATTCACAATGTCCATAAGAAAGGAAAAACATCAACTGCTCAGGAAGAACTGTGTAACTCACAGTGTTTCCTTTTTCCCATTAGCCCACAGTCAGTGCCAGTCAAGCTTTTCCTCAGAAAATAGGTCTGATTCAATTCTGTCATAGGTGGCTAAGTGACAAAGGCCCCGAATTCTAATCCATGTTCAATTACTTTGTGAAATGCAGCAGCAGTACTCATAGCTTTAACGATCTTGGGGCACGTGTAGCAAGACACTTGCCTTTATCAAACTAAGATGGCCTGTATCAAAATAAATTAAGAAGGCCTAACTTAAAATAACATTAGTTCTACCAAGAAAAATTGTATTTGCAAGTGCTTTCTAAAGTTACTTCATTGGGTCACTGCTGCATGGGACTGGAATATAATGTATAATTAAAACATAAGAAATACCATCCCAAAATATCTATCATAGAATGGATGACATGGCTCTTCTTTAAAGAAATCTATTTTGCTAGTAGATTTTTTTTGTTGGTTGCACTAATTATCACATTTCTCTGAAGATATTTATTACACTAACACATATTTAAAGGGGCTTGGTTATGGGTCTTTTCACACAGCATATAACTATGAAAAACTGGAAGGACTTAAAAGTCCTTCCGCAAGGTAACAGTGACATAAGATGCCGCACACTTCGAAATACTACACACACATTAAAAAGAATAAGGTACAGTTTAATTGACTCACAAGAAGATTGTAAAACATATTTGCTGTATGTTTCTGTTTGCTCTATTAATTCTGATTGTATTCATTATTCTAATTATCGATCTGGTGGCTTTCTTTCATAATGTTTTTTTTCCAAATTGTTTACTAATTCTTGGTAGTGCGTGCATTTACAATGAGATTCTCCATTGGCCTGCCTGCGACTCCTGGGCTTGTCATCCTTCATTGTGGAGAGAGGAGAATGTGCTACCTGGCAAGGCTGGCCCGTAGCTTGTCTTATTAACTTTGGACTCTCCCCCCCATGTGATATCTGCACCTACCTGGATTGCTGCCCTTTCTCAAATGCCCAAGTGATGGCCACTCATTGCTCCTTCCAGGGATGGGGACAGACAGATATTTCTGCTGCGTGCCGCTTGGCACAGTTTGCAGGAGGGAATCTCACTGAGCCCCCTGGCTTCTCCTAGTGTAGCACCGCTTTCACTTATACTGAGGGCTATGTCATGGCCTCTTCTTCTCTCTGCATCTCTTGACCTTGAACCTGTCCTGCAACTGTTCCTATTTTGTGAAGAGAAAACATTCTGCTCACATCGGTAGACTACAGGTTTCCCATTTCCATCCAATCAGAACTATTTCAGGGATTTCTTTAACATATGTCTACCTAGAGGATCTCTTCTGGTTTTCCAGCATTGCTATAGATTTGTTTTAAATAATGTGTTTTGTGTCACATGTAGGAATTTGGAGTGGGAATAGGAGACAGGTGTGCATGCTGAGCTCACGCTCCTGATCCTGTCGCTACAAGTGCATTGTGGGAACACTGGGTTTGGTCCTGCCTTGCACCCTTCTCCATAAAAATACAGTTGGGACTCCATGGGGATTAGGTGAGCAGAATAAATTAATCAGAATTTACATCCTTACAGTACTGATTTTTCCAATACATGAACAAACATGTCTTTTTTCATATATTTTCTCTATAGAACATAATGATTCTGTTCACATAGATCTTAGACACCTTTTGTTATTTATTCCTAGGTAGTTTATGCTTTTGTTGCCGTTGTGAATGTGCTCTCCCTTCTCATTAAGATTTCCAAACAATACCTGCTGGTATGTTAGGAAAGCTATTGATTTTGATATATTCATTTTGTAACTGACCACCTTGCTCTGTGCTTTTATTTTTCCTAATGGTTTTTCAATTGATTCTCCTAGGCTTGCCAAAGAGATGATTAGAGGACAATGTGCAATATGGGTACCAGTAGTTTCATGTCAATATTGCTTATAATGGAGAAAAGGAAAGATAATATGAATCTTCATCAATAGGAAAATAATAAATAGATTAAATAAGTTATGATGCATTCTGATGACAGAGCACACACAACCTTTTAAAATAAGCATACGTGGAAATAAATGAATATATTAAAAGGAGGGAAAGAATATAAGACACCATAACTATCCTGATCCAATTTCCTCATTCTTACAAAAAGACCCTCTTTGTGTATGTATTTTTGTATATAGGAGAGAGGGAGAGATAGAGAGAGAAGCTGAGAGAGAGATGATAGAGAAAGAAGACTAGGTTTTAACTGTTACAAAACCAAAAGCTTAAAACGATTGTCTCCAGGCAGATGCATTTTTATTCCTTTTTTTGGGAGGGCAACAATGGCAACGTACTACTTTTGTAATTAAAGCTATTTTCACATGCACATTGTGGTGGCTTGTTGTCATCCACATCCACCCTTTTCAGAGTCATGTCACATTCTCCATCTGTCTAGACCAGGATGGTGAGGCACTCTGGCTACACAGAGCCAGGCCCAATGGTGGGACATGTGAGTAAGCTCACCAAATGGGGCTTTTCCAGTGGAACAGGGAATATGAGACCATTATAATGGGGCATTCTTAGGAACTTTAATAAAACAGAAGAGCTGGATGGAATGTAGGTTGAAGTATCAGTTTATGGATCCTTACCATGAAGTCGTATCTGATATGGAATAAGTCTGGCCACACTGACTGAGCCAAGGGCACCCCAAACATCTGAACTGCTCAGGCTGGTAAGTTCCAAGTGTTTTTCATTTAAATTATTTATGCCATGTCGACATAGCCTGGTGCGAGTCTTTAAATTTTGATGAAAGGAGATAACTAATTGTTAACTCTAGGACATTAGCATTCACAAAACCTCTCTGCTTTTAGAAATGAGCCAGATTATATGAGCAGACATACCCCATATTCATACTCTGGATATTAATCTTCATCTGTGGCAAAAATTCTATCTATAAATATGAAAAGATCTCAGACAGCTGAATACATGTCCTTATTACAGCTAAATGTAAATGATCAAAAAATTGTAGAATTGCATGATTGGAAAATGCTTTATGGCTTATTGAGTATGGTCACAACTAGATAGAGTTATCATTTTTCCTACACTATCCTCATATGTGGTCAGTTAGAGAAAGTGAAAGCTGCTGCCATGGTAGGAAAAAGTACATTTTTTGTTGATTGAAGGAATGTCAACAAGCAAGCTGTAGGAGCAAGGAGACATTTGTTGATTGCACTGTTTTAGGGGTTTTATATACAACACCTCATTGCATCTTTACAACAGACCTCTAAGGTGTTTTCCATGATCTCTTCCTAGTAGGAAAAAAAAAAAAATTGGCAGTAAAAAAGAGTAGAGCATGGGGATTTAAAAACTGTGTCCCATTATTTGACTCTGCTTCTGCTGCATCCAGTTAACATATAGCAGTCCCTCTGTGCTTCTTAACAAGTGAGAAATAAAGACTTGCCTGTGTTTATGCTATCATAACCTTCTGGGTAAAGAACCGTTCAGTTGCCTCTGAAGATGATTTTAGCACTTGTTGGGTATTTAATTCTTCTTCAGAAGGTTTTTTGGTTTCAAGTAACCAAAACCTGACTCAAACTTTCTTAAACAATAAGAAAAAAATGTATTATCTTAGGTTACACGAGTTCCAGAGGTAAGGCAGGCTCTGGTTTCATTAACATAACGGATCAAATCTCACCTAAGGCCCAAATTCTTTAATTCTGTCTCAATTGCCATCTCTGCTGTCTCTTCTTTGCCCTCAGTCTGGCTTCAGGATGGGAGCAGCCGATCCAAGCATCCACACCCAGGCTTGACAACGTTTATCCACAGAGTTCTTCCTAAGGAACAAGGGAACTCTTTCAGAAGCCATCAGCATACTTCTCATTGAGCACGACTGGGTTACACACTCATCTTTTGACCAGTCACCAACAGGAGATACGAGATCCCCTTGATGATTGGAACAATTCACCATTCAGTCTCCAGCACTGGGGTTGGGGCAGCCTTCCCTGAAGTATACGGAGGAGGCATGAGACTTGCTAAATCATGGGTATTTCATACATGATAGAGATGAGGTCAAAAGGAAAGGTGGGCAGGCAACCAACAGTGCTAGGCTCACAACAAAGGAGGAAACAAGTCCAAGATCACTCCAGCCAGATAATCCCACTGACTTTTTCCAAGTATGTGCCTCCCAAATTTTCATCTTGGTAGCCTATTGTTATATGAGAAATGACCTCTTCTCTGAAAATCTGAATTTCATGTTCAGTTCACTCCCACTTGTAGCCTGTTGGTCTCTCTCTTTCTAAAGGCAACTATCCTGTAAGGCTAACTTACAAGGCATCTGACCAAAGACCGTGTGTTTGATACAAACTCCACTGGCAGCCCACTTCTTGGACTGTGCTGTTACCACCAGGAGCTGACCAATCACTTGCCCTGCAAATGTTAACCATCTCCCTGGAGTTTCTGACCCCCCAGCTTCTTCTGGATTTAAATGAAACACCATACTGCAGACAACAAAATCTAGCATTCTAACTGTTCCAAAAGTGTGGAGGAGTTAACTTTCCATGTATCAAATTTGGACCAATGAGAAACAGGAGATGAGAAGGATCTGGGGAGATAAATTTCCCTTCCTTTATACTTCTCATGGACGTCCCTGAGCCAGAGTTTCTCCAGACAAACTGTCTGGAAATGTTTTTCCAGCTCATTAGATGTGCTAGCTGAGCCTTCTAGAGTGTCTCTTCATAGCTCATTGTAAAGCAATAGCCAGCGAGGTAATGCAGCATTTCACACTGCTTCACAGCTCTCTTCCCACCACTCTCCTGTCCTAGACTGCCCTCCCAAACCACGCCTCAGCCCTTCAACCCCAGCCCCAGGCTCCGCTTTCTGGAGCTCAGGCTATGACAGTCCTCACAGAGAGTCATAGGGCACAGGTCCCTCAGGACCACCAATTGTTTGATCTGCCTGAAATGAAATACAAGAAATTATTACTTCAGTCCCACCAGTGAAGCTGGCACAAACTATAAAATAGAGGTGGCTACATATTGACAGGCAATTGGAGGGGAAATATTTAATTTTGTTTGGGGACACATACACAGCAGAATTCATTAAACTGGACATAATTATTTACTTATAAAATGTAAGAGTATTTTATAAAATTTAAAATCTATAAACATGACTTCACTGCAGAGGCAACATCTAAATCTTTCTCAATGCATATTTAAATACATTTAAATACATCACAGGACATGTTTCTTCATCCAATCAAGATTCAGAAGAAGCACTTCAAATCCCCAGAGTTACTTGTTTATAGCATCCATCAGAGCTCACTGCCTAAATTTTGATAGCAGACAAAATATTAGAACCTACAGACATCAACTATAGAAGTAAATTGAACTTGAGTAGTGACTAAAACAAGCATAAACATGGCCACAGATAGAATGTGACCTGGATGGAACAAATGAATCAGATCAGCCAAAAATATTTTTTGTTTGGTTGGTTTGGGAAGAATGTACTTTGTTTCTCATATGACATATGCCTGAGGCCTTGCTCACCTGGAACAACTCCCTTGACCTTCCTGATTTGCCCCCACCCAGTGACCTGGGCTCCCTGGATCGCTGCCATGCCTTTGTTCACAAAGGTGCCTGGAACACCTTTCCTTTTCTGGTTGTCTGATGGCTACTTCTCACTCAGTTCCTGTGTCACTTTCTTCCAGGGTCTCTCTGCGCCACTGGACAGAGGTTCCCACACTAGAGCCCATGGGCCAAATCTGCTCTCCTCCCAGTTTTTACATGCTCTGTGACCATGCAAAATGGTTTCTACAGATGAACCTTTGCAAGCATTATGGTGATGAGGAACACCGACTCTGAATCCCAGTTAAGCCAGATGTTATCTCCCCAACAAAACAACAGTGACAACAAAAAAATTCCATTCTCCTCATTAGAGCTGCACTGCAAAAATTTGCACTCAATTATTATTAACGCATTTTAAATTAACTCAATAAAAATTTATGAACATTCATTTTCTCTCTTGTTATAGAAACACCTACACAGAATCCTCGATTTTGCTTCTTGGTGTACGAAGACAAGAATGTTTACTGTCTCTCGCCCCTTATAAAGAAAGTCTACCAGTGCCTGCGCTAGAATCATCCAGCCCAAACGCAGCCAGGAAATTGTCCTGTTGAACGTCCCAGTTATAAAGAGAAGGAAACCAAGGCCTAGACAGGGAGAAGGGCCTGGCCCTCCCATTTCCCAGCAGCATTAGAAATGTCCCCTCAGCCCCCATTCCCCAGCCTCTGAGCTATACCATGCCCTCCTCCAAGTCACAGCTCACCAGACGTCTGTTAGGTGACTGGAAAGGAGTGAGATTTCTCAGAAAAGCTGGAAAGAAGACAGTGTGTCCAATCTCCATCAAGTGTTCCCATCCGCTTCTGTATTTTGCTCTTTCTTTAATGTAATGGAAATCCAATGCTTGGATGAAATTCAAACCTCACTCTATCACCACCAAGTGCTTAAGGGTGTTATGTGAGAAGTAGCTGTGAAGAGGGAGTGTGATCAGTTAAATGAGAACCAAGTGGAAAGCCTAAAAAGAATTCTACAGCCTAATAATGATTTATTTAAAAGCCCTGGCAAGGCGGGTCAGATTGACAGTCGGCCCACACCTTCAGCTCCCATTAGGAACAGCTCAGTAAAACCAATCTGCCTCTGCCCGGGACCCACCACTCCACACGGCGGAACTTTCCACCAGGGGTGCAGTGTTTACCCTGGAACTTGATTTATCAGATGTACAAAAAGGTCAGACACGACTGAACAACCTGCCTGGAGATTTTATTTAAATTTACTGTGTTTTTTAAGAGGCTTAAAAAATAAAAGCATTGAACCAGTGCTTGGAATGAAGGAGCTCTTTGATTTGTGTGATCTGCGTTTTAAAGGTCACCAGGGACTGGGATGAGAGGGACCGAGAGCTGACAACTACAGCAGCAGTTTTTCCTCCGTGTTCATGAAGTCTTATTCAAAAGCATATTGATTATAAATACTTTTGGAATCCCTGTTCCTGTAGTGGCTGGGCTTGGAGGAATTAGAATCCCAACTCAAGTGTTTTAATTAACCAGTTCAGGTCCCCAGCAATTAGGTAGAGTATAGATAAAGATAGATAGATAATAGTATTGTGATAGCTGAAAACATGACTCTCTGCGCAATTGCTTGATGTTGCATCCAAAGGATTATTCTAAAGCTCCGAGAAAGGATGCACAGCCAGGCACACTGTGCTTCATCCGTAGGGGAATTTTCCCTAAGAATGTTCACATTATGGTGATGGCTGGCTGGGGGAGTGTTTTCTGTGTATGTCGAACTGCATTCACGTCGCATGCAACCTGTTGTGGATTGTCATCTGCAACACAATGCTTGTGAGGACAAAGGCATGCTGGTCATGCCTACTGGGACTATTTCCTGAAAACAGCATTGTTCCTTCCAATCCATTTAGGTAAGTTCCGCACAAACAAATACAGCTCTCAGTAGACCACAAAAATATTGCCAGTGTTGATTTGAAAACAAGAAAAATCCAGGACAGTTTTGACAACTTAAGTAACAAATAAATCTTCTCTTAAGATGGAAGAAACATGCTTCACTAATGTGTCCGAGGGAGGGTAAAGAACCTGTAGACATAGCTCTGAGGAAGGGGGTGATAAGAAAGGAAAATCAAGAAGCAAGTGTCACGTTTATCATTTTCCTATTTTTCTCAGAAAACATCTCTGTATGTACAATAGGCCTTAACACTCTTTGTTTTCTGAACGGCAGAGTGGAAGGCAAAAGAGCAAATCAGTGGAGAGAACCGACTTGCCATCATACTGTCCAGACTTGAATCCCAATCTTGCCACAAAGTCATTGTCTAACTTCTCTAAAGTTCTGTTTTCACAAGTACAACATGATTCTAAAGGTAATGTCTTCCTCACTTGTCTTTCATGAGAACTGAGAGAATCTATGTACACTGCCCCCCAAGGTGCCTGACTTTGATAGAATTTGTACAAAACTTGAGGAGCTAGAGAGTAAGAGTAAGCTCACTGAGCCGCCATCCAGACGGTCCGGACATGGGCCTTACCTTCACTTAGAATCACGGAACTGAAGAGGAAGTGTAGAGGCCTGTGGTTCCCAGATTTGACTGCATATCTGAGTTATCTGAGGAAATTTCTGTTTTAAAAATCTAGCCCCTCTCCACATCCACTCAATTAGAATTTCTGAGATGGATTCCTGACATTAGTATGTTTGAAACATAGCTTCCGGGTTATTCTGGGAGCAACCAGGTATGGGACTTTCTGTTTTAATCCACCCTTCGTCAAATAAATCTCTTCTTCAACATCCTGATACAACCTTTTAGGGCATGTAAATGCTCTCAAGGAAACAAGATTTTCTGTTATGTCATTTCAGTTGTTAGTGTTTTCTAAGAGGTCCCCAAATCTTATAACATCTACACCCCTATCTTACTTTAGAATGGAACAACCCTTCTTATGTAATAACTTTTCCAAAATCTTCAGGAGGCTATTCACCAAACCTACTATACTTTTTTTTTTCTTCTCAATTTCCTTCAAGTATTTATCTTAGGACATGGTTTCTAAACCAAGTCATCATCATCTTCCTCCTCATCTTAATACTACTAAGTCAATTATAACCCTCCATAAAAGAGCATACTAGAAGATAATAGAATTCTCTGTGTGGCCTGATTAGCACAAATAATTATCTTCATAATGTCTTATCCAGCCGTCTAATGTTTGTTAGTTTCTATCTTTTGACAGCTAATATTGTTGAGGTTGTGGTTTATTACAACCGCAGATGTTCTTGAGAAACTGCTACCAAACCAAGTCTTCCTTATTTTTATATCCATGTTTAACTTCTTGAAGCAAATTAAGAAGCATATATTCACCACTCTTAAATTTCCTTTTGGAGCTTTTGGAATCATCATTCTAATTTGTTGATGTAATAAACAGAATTGCTCTTGTAACCAACATACGCATGATCCTTCCTTGTTTTGCATCATCTCATTCAGCCATGGGCTTAAAAAAAAAATCCGAAGCGAGGGTTGAAGTCTGTGGAACTCCACTAGAAACCACCACCTGGATGGACACATATTCACACAACCAGATACAGGACTGACACTGTAGAAGTGTTGCTAGCCATACCAGGAACCTAGTTTGAGAGACCCAGATTCCCAAGTCTATAATTCTTAAAAATTATCTATCAAATATGACATCTTGCCTATTTCATTAGCAAGACTGCCATTTTTTTAATCTACCAAAGACAAAGTTGCACACCCTCCTGCCCCAGAGCTTGCCAGATTATAAGGTTAAGGTAAAAACAGTGAAATCATGAAAACAATGCTCCAAAGTTCTCAATGCCTCTAATTCCAACATCCAGGACAATTCTGGGAATGGAAGAAAACAGCCAGTGTGCCTTGGGCTCTTCCTTGCAAGCACTTTCTAAAACATGCTGATTTATACAGGAGGTAATCTTTTTGCCCTCATGGTTTATTTCTAGCTAATTTTCCAACAGTTTTTTTCCCCTTAACTAGCACATCCACTAGATGTACTTTCAGTGGCACACCCTTGTAATAAAGTCAACCAAGCAAAACCCAGAGAAGGAGAATTCTTCCAAATATCTTTTAGAAAGAAAAAAACAATCCACAAAAAGGTGGTAACACTGTTCTTTTAGAAATGGCCTGCTGTGACAAAAAGAAAGACACTAAAAGGGACAAATCTGTGGCTCTAAGGGAATGCTAAAGTCAGAATTTCTGCCAACAGAGAAGGACAGAGGTGCAAACTTTGTAAAAGTTCCCAACACTAATGCCCAGAGATTCTTGGGAAACTTCCTGGATCGCCATCCCCTCCATCCTGACTCCCCTTCCGCAAATGTGTTGACACCTGGCAGAAGCCACCAAGCCTATAGTTTTCAAACTTTAACATGATTGAGAATCATCAGGAGACCTAATCCCAAATGTAGTATTCTGAGGCCTGTCCACCAGAGATTTACGATGTGTGGGTTGGGGCCCAAGAATTCATATTTTTTCAATAAGCAATACAGGTGACTGGTGCATGGTTGAGAAACATCATTCCAAGTGTCCCAGGCTAAAGCTCAGTAAAGTCTGATGCCAGGGCCTGGTCACAGGGGCACAGAATTTGTATTATCATGGTATTTAGTCCTTCTCTCCCCAAGGACAGAATCAGCAGATTCTGATTTTATTTTTGCATAGGAAGCTCATATACAAACCCTTCCAAAAAGGGAAGAAACATGTAAAATGACTTTTTTGCTCACCAAAAATATGAGCTCAGCAAAAATTTGTTGTTAGATTATTAAGCTTTAGTTTCTGTATATATGAAATTTTCTTTTCTCAAAAAAATAGACCACAAATACATATTTTGTCTCAATAAACCATGAGATTTCAATATCTGAATATACATGCAAACACCTTGCCAACATTCCCCATAAACACTCTCTCCATCTGTGAGCCTGGTGAGACAGCAGGGCCTTTGCAGACCTCAGCCAGGAGCTGACCCACTGATAGCTATTTTCACAGTAGATGATAGAGAAGAATCACCTGCCACTTCTGCTTAGGCATCTGTGTTGTCTAGACAAGTTTTAGGTTGTTTAACAGCTGACTTTCATTTCTCTCTAAACCTCGTTTCTAAAAGTCCAAAGACAGCCCCCACAAGCAGAATTCCTCTTTCCCAAGGTAGGTGGGACAGAAGGCAAAGGGAAGGTCCTCTCTGTTTGAACCTAAGTTGACATTGCTTTTACTCTTGCTCTGCAAAAATAAATAAGAGAACACAAATAAGAAATATTTTATTTTTCTAATGAATAATACTCAAAAATAAAAGTATACAGAGTGTAAGTACACACAGCTGGAGGGACTTTCACAAGGTTGAACATGCTTCTCCAAACATCCTCTGGATCAAGACACAAGTATCAAGTATCCAGAAGCCCCCTCCTGTAAGCATCCTGTCACTACACCTCCCAGGGCAGGGGCAACGGCATGTCTGTGCCTATTTGGGGCCCTTATTAAATGACACAATGTTGTACGTAGTTTTTTTGTGTGTGTCTAGTATCTTTCAAAACAAGTACTTTTAATATGTGAATGCCCATCTGGTTCCCTCTGTTCTCCTGAGATACTGACATTAAATATGTTACCCTTAAAAAAGTATCCAGTAGAGCAAAGCAATTGATTTACCTTCTGAGAACACTCTCTACATTTTAGCAGCGACCAATAGCATGAAATTGGCAGACACTCACCATAGAAACCATTACTGGCTTTCCACCAGATAATAAATTCACATCAGATGCCTACTGTGTGCCCCCCACTGCACTGTCAGCTCTGCATCAGTACTATGGGGTAGAAGAGGCATGGCCTGCACCCACGAAGCACTCAGAATCTATCTGGAGAGATCAGTACACAAAAGTCAGAAAACTCAAGATATGTGTATATACTTACAGTACTACACTGTGTGGTACTTCAGTGACAGACAATAATTGCTTGAGTTACAGACACTAATTGCAAACTGAGTTATGGAGAAAGGAGCCCAAAGCATGCTGGCTGGCAAGGGAATTGTTCATAAGGAAGAAGGCATTATATCTGTTCATTGCAGCCAAAGCTGCCAACATTGTCTTATCTGTGGCACTGGGGTAGGAGCAGGCAGCTCTGCAGGGAGATCAGGAACAGGCAAGCCTAGCTGGGCAAAAAACAGGTGATCTACAACTAGGGCCTTATTGGCAAAAAAGAAAACCCAGAGATGTTGACATTTGACAGTCAGTGATGGTTTGACTCTGAGGCAATTTTTCCGCAGGGAAACGTAGCCCCTACTTACTCAACTCATTGTGCTTGAGCCAATGACAGAGGTCCCATAATTGAACCTTATGTCTCAGCAACAGTACTCACTGACAGACAAGAGTTTGTTCTATGTAGTACAAAAGAGTTCCTTTATAGTTGGCCAAAGTCGAAAAATAAAATGACAATGAAATATTATTGATTGGGTTGCAGGAACCCTCCCAGGCATTTACAGACACTGTGTTGGCTACAAACCTCACCACCTCCTAAAAGGAAAATACATGAAAACTAATACTCAGAGAGCTACAATCCCTTCCTTAGGCTTAATTAGCTTGTAAGGTAAATACCCTGGATTTGAGCCCCAAGTCTATCTAGATACAAAAGTCACCCAGAGAGCAAAGGGTGATCCCTTTCAGACAGGCATGCTGATGTTGATCACACTGGCCTGGTGTGAGCAATAATGACATGGCTTCTTTTATGCTATAAATTCTTTATTTTGTATTGCTCCAAATAGTCCTCCTAAAGTAGGCTTGTTTTCTTTGGACCCTCAGAATGTCCATCCTAAGTAAGCAAAACACGTTCTTAGCCCACCCACATCACAAAAGAAGTTGCCTTGTTTGTAAGTGGGAGGCCAGGTCTTTTGATTTCATGTTCAGTCTTGTTTTCAGTGAAAAAAAACACAACTTCTGTGTGAATGTGGAAGATGAACCATAATATGGTCCTTGAATCACAGGTGAAACAAAAATTCAAGATATTTTCACTGATGAAATGTCTTTATAACATAGTTGCTCAAAATGCCCTTCTAAAAAGACACCTAGGGAGGTAAGACTGAACAGTCCTAACAATTACTTATTTCATCAAAATGCCAGCCTTGTTCAACAGCATGGAAATTTCTACAGAAATGCCTTTGCTTGCATCTGCCTGAGAATAAGAGAAGCAGAGGAAGGTTAAATGTGCAAATGATGCTGCAAAATTCATGTCTTGGATGCGTCTGAATTCCCAGTCTGCTGCTTTGGTGGGTGGTTGGGTGGGGAGGGCACCTGGCTACCTGGATGAAGGAAAGTAAGCATGAAAGACAGCTGGCAGGCTATCCCAGAAAACAGACCACCCTTGGGTACCCTGCCTGAAAGAATCAGGCAACATAGCAAGATGATTTAAATGCTTAGTTGCTAACCTCAGCCTGAAGGAGTCTCATATTGGCAGTCCTCACTAGGATTCTTGGGCTTACCAAACAAGCAGGCACCCCCTACCACTAAAGAAGCTCTTTTTCTGTGGCTCTTAGGGGGACAATTCTGGACCAGACAGCCTCCTGCTCTTCAGAGATTCATGGATGATTTCCTAGGGCAAGTTGGATGAGATGTCATCAAAAGCAATTAAATACATGGCTTCCAGGAATCTCATGCACCACCCCTGCCCCCCCTAGCCCCATTGCCCACTGGCTTTATGTACTTGCTTAAAGTTTCCCCGTTATATTAGGTAATGCCAGGGCTCCACCCAGATTCCCTGAACTATCCTTTGACTGTGTGTGTGCGCATGCCCCTTATCTTTTCAGTGTGCTTTACATTCCAACAGCCAGCAAGTTTTTTCAAGATCCACTCAAACTACTGGGAGGGAGAGCCTGAGGCACCTGAAAATTCATGTGGCCTCTTAGGGAGCCCTTAACCAATGACTGATAGATGTCAGCATAGAAGACCCACCCCCTTTGCCCAGGCCTCCCGCACAATTCTGTTTGTGCCTAGAATTTGACAAAGATTTTCATTAAACCTGTCTCTCAGCCTTCTTCTAAGCAAGGACTGGTTGAGGGGGAGGGGGTGTCAAATTCAATCCAAGGATCCAGTTGCAGCAGAGGGAAGATGCCATTCTTCATGGGATACCCATTTCCCTTTGGGATGCCAACCTGCAATAAATTTCACCTGCATCCACCATCTTCACTTGCACAAAACAGAAGTCCCCACGCACATCAGTGCACACAAAGAGGTGCTAGGGAACGTGCCGGAGCTGTGATCTGCACCAGCAGTGTCTAAGATAAAGGTCAGCTCGTCAATAGGCCCCACTGCAGAGTAAATGTCTGGAGAGAATTAAAAGTTTAAGCTCCAGTGATCATTGGTGTACAAGTGTGCAAAGAGACTTTGCCAGCAGATTTGCACTGGAAAGATGGTCTGAGCAGCTGAAGATAAAAAGAAAGTGTGGTTGAGGCAGGGGATTAGGTGGAGAGGTAGGCAAGACAGACCTCTTTCTCCTATAGCAGCGGTTCCTCAAGCATGGATACTGGGCCAGCAGCATGAGTCCCACCCCAGACTTCTTAGGGTGTGGGCACAGCAATCTGAACTTCAGCAAGTCCTCCAGGTGGTTCCGAAATGCTGAAGTTTGTAAGTAACCCTGCCACCACCAGTGAGCACTGTGGCTGCTCCCTAAATACTGGGTGCTGAGGGGATAATGATTTAGACTTACAAAGCCATTACAGGTTTTCTTTCACTGTAGCTTTAAGGCCCTAAAGAAAAAGCCAAGTTCCCACCTACAGACACATCACTGCCTTGTATGTGGATAAGAGACCTGGTGGTCCCAGTCTTTGTCCTCATCTGTGCAGTGGTTTGCTGAGGTTTGCCCCTCCTGTAAACACTGTGTCACGCTCTCTGGAAAAATCCTCCAAAGATAACATGTTTCCTGTTTAGAAGAAAGGCTTCTTCAACTAGTTCCGGCTTCCGCCCTTGCTTGTTAACTGGCCTCTCAGAAGTTGTCAGAAGATGGGATCAAGGTAATAAAGGACATAACAGGAGGAAATGCATAGTCATGGGCACACGGTAGTGGAGAATCTTTGCCAACTTCGGAGACAGGAGTGAGGCAGCAGCACCAGCAAAAGTCCATCATCCAGAATGTCTGGGCTTGTCATCACCCTGGCAGGGTCCCACAAGAATCACGGCTAATGGAAAGGGTAGGAACCAATGCATGTAGAAGCTCCAATAAGCCCCTAACAAACCCAGCATGGAAAGCTTTCAAAAGCACGTAAAATGAGCTGAAATGAAAAAGATAAATAGAAATATGGAGAGTCAAGAGTGACGTCCTTCAGGTGGAAGTGCCGTGAGACCTCAGGTACAGGAGTAACCTCCCTGGAATTCTTTTTATTTTTCTTTAAAGTAAGTGAGTCGACTGGATGAGCTCCAGGGCCAGTTGCAGCTCTAAAACTCTGTACGTCTCTCTCACTACAGTCTGCCCCTCTCCTCTCTTAGCTGTGCTAAGTCCCTGTGGGTTTAATCACCACTTTCTAATTTCTGGGTACATTTTCCCTGTTGACTTTTCCAAGGGCAAACTTCTAAGGATTAAAAATATATTTTTGGAGTCTCTACTTTTGAACTGGGTGTGCAGTTGGTGCCTACAAGGAAAGTTACCAGGGTAAGCATATTTGAGAAAAAATGCATTTAAGCAATGAGGGAAGAAAAATAGAGTTTAATAAACATTAAGACAAAAATGGAGTTTAATAAATATTGAGAGAGATAGTCTCTCTCCTTTCTCTTAATATGTATTACATACTTAATTTTTTTCATACCTGGCTCTGCTTTCTAATACTGCTTATTAAACTCTTATTTCATGCCCTGACTGGTGTGGCTCAGTTGGTTGGTTCATCCCACAAAGCAAAAGGTCACCGGTTCAATTTCCGGTCAGGGCACATACCTAGATTATAGGTTTGGTCCTGGTTGGGGCTCTAATGAGAGGCAACTGATCCATGTTTCTCTCTCGCATCGAAGTTTCTCTCCCTCTCTTTCTCCCTCCTTTCCCCTCTCTCTAAAATATGAATAAATAAATATTTTAAAAACAACTAATTTCATACTTTGCACCACTCTTTAGTTGCATAAGTAAATCCTCAAACAACCATATAAGGCAGCTACCATTATTAGCTCTACTTTTGCAGTAAGGAAACTGAAGTTTAGGGCCGTTACTTAATGTTTCCAAGATGACAGAGAATAAGTGGCAGAGTTGGAACCTAAATCCAAGAATAGCTGAGTCCAGAGCTAGGTACTCAAGTCCTCCAGTATTTACTTTTTCAATTGTTAGTTTGGAATAAAAGATCAGTTTTAGGAAGTCTGTTAAAAAGTTTAGCCATTTCTTAATGTGACCCTTAGAGATTGTTGCATATTCCTTCAGGCAGAGGAGTGGATCCTGCTATTGAATCCTTACAGATAGTGATTTGAAATGTATCCCTTATATGCAACAGGGGACCAAGGAGAATAAAACCAACATAGACCCAATGATATCAGGGTCTCAGTGTTCATCATCTGAGCCTGAGTACTACTAGTCCAGATTCTATTCTGAACAAGCTGTGTGAACTTGGAAAATTCACTTGACATCTCTGGGCCTTAGTCTGGCTGTAAATTAAGGAAATACTCTTTCCCTAAAGAACATTATTTGTGATCATTCTCACATCACTCAAATCTTCAGGGAAATCTGTTGCTTTGCAAGCCAGCCCCTCACACAAGAAACTCCATAGCAAAGTTAGACAAATGACAAATTTCTGGGTACATTTTAACTAGTCTATAACTGGGGCTTGTGTTCTCCTTACAGCTTCTCTGAAGCGTATGTTTCTACATTTACATGGAACATATTTGTTAGTAAAGTTCTTTTTGTTTTTATTCCATTTGCTTTACTTCCCATAAGTAGAATATTGTAAAGCATATTTGATTGATCATTCTAGAAATTAAAAGCCTTTGTTTTAATGTACAACGGTCACTCTAGCCTGCTTACATTATTGTTCCAAGTCTCACAATTTTACAAGGTTTCAGGTTTCCTTGCTTGGTCCTTGAACAGAAAGGACCCCATGACTCCCAGAAAAAACTCATTTCCCACCCTTTCTGTTCTCTTCTCCACCTTTCCAGAAACAAAGAGCTCAGAACAGAGGAAATAATTATTAATCCCTTCTCTACACTGATCATGTCAACTAGCTCTCTCTAGCTTCTTGAATTTCCAATATTTGTTGTTTTAATTTTCTGTATAGACTTGGTGAAATACAGAATGAAATGAGCAGCAAAGGCACATCAGAATTACTCTTGGGTGCGAACTTCAGCAAGGGAATTATAGTGCTGGGGTACCCGCTAGGAACAAATTTGCCCTTCCTAATTTTTCCTGACAGTTTCAAAGGGTGAACCCAGAATCTGTTACATTACATCTCTGCTGGGTACTTGTAATGAATTGATCTCTTCCCAATCCCCTAGTCCACAGGTTCCAGATCATTTTAGTTTTTAAGTCATGTCAGGATTAATAACCCTGTAGAAGAGTAATGATCTTATCCAAATAACTAAATGAATCTCCCTCAGAGGGAATTTTGACTCTTGTAGCTAAATCATGGCCTTAGGAATCACAGAGCTGGAAATAGACTTCAGAGGTATTCTGGGTCATCTTCATGACTAGACTGAATCAGGTTCAAAATAAAGAGAACAATGTGATCACTACTGAAAAATAAAGATTCCTTAGTCTTTTTTAGCAATGAAATACTTATTTTAGTAGACTAACACACAAAAAAATCATTTACTTATATTTTGCAGAGGGAAAGAGTAAAAGAAGTGATCTATTAGAATTTTAATATAATTTGAACCCTAAGTAAAACTTGTACTTTAACTCATTAAGAATCTTTTTTTAAAACCATGCACCTAATACGTTGAAAAGAAATTGCTGAAGTAAAGTGTGGGCCTTTTAAAATAAATGTACCATTGGTATGAAAAAGCAATGGCATTCAGAGCAACTAATTTAATCTACTAAAATAACTGTGCATTAACAAAGAATATCCCCCAAATTAATTTATATATTGTGTTACTCAGTAATCTCATTTACAAGCATTATACTCTGGCTTATTTAATAAGAAAATAAATGAATTAAAATTATATCAGCTGTTGCAGAGTTGAGTTGCTAGGAAGATTGGACATTGGTAAGGAACAAAGGACACTAGACTACAACCAAGCCATGGCCAGAGTTATACCACAAGATTATCCATTGAAGACCGTTCCTGATATGCCTGGAAACCAGGCCCAATAGTCTACAAAAACTTCCACCTTTTCAGGTGTTGCTACTGTACCTGCTGCCCCTCGCTTTCCCAGAAATGTGTATTTCCCCCATCGCTGCTGCCACCAGAATAAGGGAATGAATTAGCCACGGTTTCTTCTTCTTTGCATTTCTAGCTCCTACTTTATGTACTTAGGTGGATCATCTTTAGATGAAGCACCTCCAAGAGAGGTAACAAAGGCAACAATCTAGCTTTTTGTACTTCTATTGCAAAAAGTGAGGCTGTGTCTCCCACTGAGACTCACAAGGTAATAGGATAGGCTAAGTTATGCTGTAATAACAAACAAGGCCTCGAACCCTAGTTGCTCAACACAAACCATTTTGATTTTTTCCTCCCCCCCCCACCCCTCAAACTGCATAATTTAACTAGTTAACTGGAAACTCTGTTCTGTGTCATTCTCTCAGTCCCACTCAAGGACGTAAGATGATGGTATAGCCTCTATGTGGAAAGCTGCAGGTCATTATGGCAAAAAGAAAGTGTGATGAAAGGCACACTAGCAATTAAAGCTTCAAGGTGAAAGTGACAAGTATTATTCCTGCTCCTGCTTTAGTGGCCAAAGCAAGCTGCATGGCCACACCCACATTCCAGAGCAGGCTTTGACCATGACTTGTGGAGATAAAGAAGCCTGGACAGGAAGCTGGAATCCCTGGGTTTTTCTATCAGGGTTAGGACTCTACGCAACTCCCAGCTACTTTGAGTCTCAGTCTTCTCAACTATAAAGTGATGATAATAATCTTAAATGACAGGGTTGGGGTAGAAATAAGTTACAAGACAGTAATTCTAAAAGAAGAAATATTGTATATGAAAAATATTATTAGTAGAAAGGTGATCTGATAAAGAATGTCTGCTATGATAAGTTACACCTGAAAAAAGATGAAAAAAATCTTCAGAATCTGAAAGGGTACACAGCTGAATAAATTATGGGCCGATAGGCAGCTGTTTGGGGGAATTACCTATTTCAGACATTTTCTGAAATAACAGCAGGCTCATCTGCAAGGTTTGTGTTACGCTCTCAGTATACCCTGGTAGTGAGAGCTTATCAAGCCTTCTCGTTAGCACTCACCTCTCTCAGCGAATCTAATTCCTTAAACTTCTCCTCCTAAAACCCTCTAATGCATTTCAAAAAAGCAGTGACACCATACGTCATGTTCAACCTTATTCATTTAGTTGATAAGGAACAATAATTACATGTGCCTTCTAGACTATATATTGTAAATTTTTTTAAATGATTTTGTTTCATATTGTAGATGTCATTGTGAAGTCAGAATTTCAAAATTCTCTTGCTTTGGTTGGGTTAAGTGGATGGGAGAGGTCAATGTGGAATAAAAGTGAAAGCGCAGCTGAATACGGGAAGAGGGACTGCTGATAACTGGAGAAAATGTCAGTGCCAACTAAAAATTTCCATTAAAACATCTCACATTACAATTTGTCATGTGATTGCTGTGGCCTGAAGTGCCTGGGTCACTCCTCTGAGCCTTTTCCATTAATTAAGATTTTTTTTCCATTGTGTCGATCAGAGTAGAACCAATTGCTTATAAGCATTCACATCCACAACATGTCTAAATTAATCACATAATGCTGTTTTTTCGAAGTCTGCTGTGTGCAAGGCAAACCTGAGGTAGCAGATGGACATTTTCTGGTGCTAAGAGAGCTGTCTATTTGTTATATAATGAGAATTCTGTTGCTTAAGAAACAGCTCACTTTACACTTCCTTTACAATTTAAAAAAAAAGGCATTCAACGTCTGTTACATAGCCAGAAATTATCTTAGTTGGCATAAATAATAGAGAAATAAAAAAAGGAAAGACCAACATAGGAGAAGTCCACAGTTTTCAATTATTGTTGGATAAATTAACCACTTTTTTCTTTGACAAGTATTTTAAAGCCCTGTTATTTTCCTAGGATACTGAACACCTTTCAGGACCATTTCTCATTTCTAACAGATTTTACTCATATCTTAAGAAAACATACTGAAGAAAGTAAAATTGCTTTCTCTTGCAAATTAAATATAAGCAATTATTTAGTCCCAATATTAAACTGTGTTCTATTTCCCTTCCCCAGAGACCTGGATCACTATCAAATGATGATAATTTATTCCTTCATGGTTTCAACCAGAATTCCTGCTCCTCAAAAGAACAAAACTTAAATTTTGTTTTGCAGAACTTTGGAAGCTACTTTAGCTTCAATTGCTTATAAATACTTCTGTCAACTTATACATCATAAACAGGAGGCATGGTTTGCTTTTTCACCGATGAATGCTGATACAAGAAGCCCATGGAGAAGGGGTGTTATTTTTGGAAAGAGTTCCTCCCAACTTTACATGATTCTCTGCAAAAGGGATAGCACGGAATTCATCATCTCTGTCCCCATGCCTATGCAGCATTGCAAAAGTACAACCCAACTTCCCAAGTAGATATCAGCAAATACCTGAAAATGATCAAGATAGCAACGTTACTCCAAAGAACGTTTTTTTATCTGTCCAGGTGAGTCACCACATGCTTGTTCCTCTCTGCAGGTGCATCTACCCCGCAGCATGTGTTTGGCATTCCTGGCACGTGTTTCCTCGGGTAAGAAGAGATCAGCGGAAGAGGCAGTCCCGAACCCTTCTCTGCTGTCATTTCCTCTTGGTGTCACTTTCCCTCCCCGAGTCCTCTACAACTCCTTTCTGTAACTAACCAAACTTCAAATGGGAACATTGCATTGCCTACTTTGTATTCATGTTTCTAGCTCTGAGCTTGCAGAGTTAAGATTGATCTATATTTCTCTTTAAAAAAAAATGTCATCGCTTTTGCTTACATGACTTTGAAGTATTTCTTTCCCATAGGCCCTTAATACGAAAGAAGAAGGAAAGGTCCTCTCTCCACTGAAGAGCTCTCCAGAATCAGCTGCATTGAGTGCCTGAGGGAGAGGAAGATCTAGCAGTCATTACAGACCCTGGTGCCCTTCACTGGGAGAATCTGGGAGACGAGGGTTATTTTCACATATTTGGGTAATTAAAAAGTTAATATTGTATTTTACTGACTCTGTAGGACTATTCTTTTTCTGAATTGTGGATATATGTTCTTGTACTGAACCTTTATAACTCAGTGTTTTAGAAAAAGCAATGCTATAAAATTTCTTTTAAACATCTCCAATTCTAAACACTAATGCCATTCTGCCCTGTGAAGTACGACTGTAAAAATGCGTAATGCAGGTTTTACGAGGCCTTTTCTCACCAGAAAAGACAATATAGGTCAACTCACTGAAATATGTGTTCACATTATAACTTCTAATTATCAACGCTGACTCCAACTGTGACTCATCATTCCTATGAGTTTTAACACATAAAAGTAAGGAGAGCAACAAGAATTCCATAGTCAGTATTTGGGCAGTAGTGAGTTGGGATGGTCTACCTGGGTTGGAGGAACCCTTGAAGATTTCTTTGCCTTCCTTTATGGGGGATAATAAATTGTCTTTGTTGTCTAAGTCAGTTTAAGTATGGGATTCATGTTACTTGTAGTCAATAGTAGGTAAATACATAATACAGTTATATATTTGCTATAATATTAATTAAAAGCAAAAGAATCCAACTCTGGGATATACTGGGCCCCTGAGGGATCACAGGACTGATTAGATTTTGAGACATCTATCTCGGAAACTACAGAACCAGGGAAGTTACAGAGACCCATGATTCAGAAAGCCATGAACATCACCAGTGTTACTATGTCAATTAAATGACTCGCTCCTCATTCTTGTGTCCTTTACTCAAGATTCAATATCTCATTGGCCAGGCTTTGATCACATTCTCCCACTGGGGTATGCAGAGAGATGAAATGGAAAGAATGGCTCCTTTCATTTTCACACCGGGAAATGAGCAGCCTCCCTCAAGATGTAACACAGGTAAACTCCCTGCAAGAGAAATAGGGAAGGGATTCTGGGCGAATTACAATGACAAATGATCTGGTAAAGAAACGTGGGCTTTGAAGTTAGACTCCATTTATTAGGTGTACGACCTTGAACAAATTACCTCCTCTCTTCAAATTTCATTTTCCTGTAAAATTATAATAATTGTAATGATGGAAATAACATCTGCTTTGTAGCCTTCTTCCAAAGATAAATAAAATTATGTGTACAAAAACTTTACCCTAGAAACAATGATAAAGTAGCTGTGGACCATCAGCCCCAGCAGATGGCTCTCAGTATTTCCAGAAAAGACAGGAGAAATAACCTCTTCTCTAATTATAAGATTGTTTTTTTCAAACTCATGACTTCAATAGCAACGTCTTGGAGAATGCTCTGGGGAAGAAAATAACAGCCAGGAACCCTCTAAGAGCCTTATTCCCAACATTGGGCCCAAGAAGGAGAAACTTGTGGATGGGTATCAGGTATCAACTACCTTCTGTAGGTATTTCCCTACTTGTGGAGTAACTTCTATATGTTAGCCCTCAAGGAAAAACTGAGGTGCTACTAATGAGACTTGACAATGTCTTATAGCTCAGATTGAATCATCAGCTCAATAAATTCCAACCCTCAAGAGTGGGACTTTATTCCTCGACAGGAGATCTGGAATCCTTATAGCTGCGACAATTTCACTCACAGGGCAAGCTTCCTCCACTGTTCTACCCATTGAGGGGCTCTGCGCAGGACTTTTAAGCATTTGCTGGCACTGCAAACCGCTCAGTGGCTAGGGGAGGTGGGTCACTCAGAAGGCAGTGGCACCAACCCTGAGTTTCTAGTGGAAAACACAATCTCCTAAGGCATTAAAGCTAATGACTTAGAGGTGCTTTGTTGAACACCATTGACCATTTGTAATTGTAGGGAAAACTTTTAGCTTTTAACCTCAAAACGGTATGGTAGTTGAAAGCCTAGATTTCAGAGTCAGAGAGACCTGGACTTCAATTTCATTTTATTCTTCTCACTATGTTTAACAGAAATAGTAACTTACCAGCAAACTTCAGTGCTTTTTCTTAGTATAAAGGGAATAGCTGCCCATCTAGGAATTATATTGTATTTCCCAGACTCTCTTCCACCAACATAGAGCTGTCAGACCTGTTAATCAATGAAGCGATAGGCCCCAGGCTAACCCAGATCACTGTATGGAGTAATGCCTTCCTCCCAATCACAAGTATCTGCACTGAGTTGTGATATTTAGGCTGCTACGCAATTTGGGGCTTATTTCTTATTACTGCCTGCTCTACCCTAATATATAGGCACTATAGAAACATTTATTGAATAAATAAGTGTATTTTCTTGCAGTTTGTGTTTTCCATTCATAGTTCTTGTATTTTTAAGTGCTGTGATTGAGGGTATTATAAAGGTATATTCATATAATACATAGTTTTCTATACTTTTTTTATATTTAACAGTATTTTTTTCCATTTTCCTATATTGTTATGAACAGAATATAATAATTAGAGAAACTTTTGAATGGATATTCTATAATTTACTCACCCATTCACTTACTTATTGATGAAAATTTATGTTTTTGTTAAGCTTTCACCCTTTTAATTTAATCCTATAATGAATAACTTCATATCAGAAAATACACCTGAGTGTTATAAATTTTTAATAATATTTTGGTGGCCATACTTCCTTTAACATGCAATCTTGTTCTATTCAGTGTCTGTGAAAATGTTTAACAAAATTTTATTTCAAATGTTGAGATAAACTTAGGTCTCATCCTAGAACAATGGCAGTCACACTGAAACTTGTTTCCACCCTGGGCTTTCTCTCCTTTCTTCTGAAGGATGGAGCAGCAACATTCATTTCTGCAAAAGTGTCTGGTGTGATTATGTTTAAAGCCGGGGACTGTTTGTTATTGTTTTCAAGAGACAGACAGCAGTCAGCTCTTAGTTGGGTTTCCAGCAGTAATCAAATCATCAATCTTAAGGGATTTCTGCTGACATTAACTGGTATAATAGCATGAGTTATCTTTTATGTATCAAATTGAAAAAAAAAAACTACAATTGTGTTGTGATGATTGATTTTTCAAAACCACTACCACCACAGCAAACACCTGTTAGCTGAGTCCTGGGATTCATTGTACTACAAGAAACATTCAGGGCAAGTAGCTGATAAACTATGCCTCTTCCATAACATTTTAGAAATATGTTTCTTTTGCCTTGGACTCTTAAACTTAAATATTTATTGATCAAAAGGGAAAACATCTTAAAAATTATGCAGAACTTTGGATCTCAAACCTATCACACTCTTGGTCCTAGGGGTTATCTTCCAAGCTTTTTTGGAAAAACAAACTTGTAGTCTTTATGACTTAGTATAACTAACTGAAAAATTCAAGTGGGAGAATAAAACCAATTCTGAAAATGAAGTGAGAAAGATGGGTTTCAGGAGGCTGATTTTACATTCCCAACTTCTGAGCTATCATAGATGGAAGAAAAATATGTCTATGTCTTGATTCGTTGGAGGGAGTAAAAAGGATAACCTTGTATCCAAGTTTTTCTTCTCCTTGCATTTGAATTTACAGTAGGAACTATAAATGTAAATAGGAACTATAAGTAGGAACTTATTTGATAGCAATCTTACAACCATGGCCAGTGTGGTTGGAGTGTATAAGAAAGTTTTCAGCATCACAATTGAGTAATAATTTGCTTGGTGTGTCCTCCACCCTATGCTTCTTCATCAGGTGAAACACACAAAAAATAAATACACAAAACCATATGATTTCACCTTTAACTGGAATATAATCAACAAAAGAGAAAAACAATCTAACAAGAGCCAGAGGGGAGCAGGGATGGGACAGAGGGAGGAAGGGTTTTCAGGAACTGCTATAAAAGACACATGGATAAAACCAAGGGGGGCGGGTAGAAGCAAGGGAGGGAGGTGGGTTTGGAGAGTGGGGGGAGAATATCCAGACAACTGAAATAGAACAACAATAAAATAATTTCAAAAAATCAGGTCAGGAGCTCAGCTCTTATTTTAAGACCAGTTGGCAACTCATTTGGAATATCTTAATGGGAGAGTGAAATGGTCTATTTTACATTTTAAAGATCACTGCTGCATAGGAAATTGATTGTGGGAAGACAAGAACAGTTCTAGGGAAACCAGTCAGGAGGCTATTGCTGTACCTGAGGTGATAGACAATGGTAACTGTTAATAGAGTGGTAGCTATGGACATTTTCTTTTAAGATAATTTTCTTTTTTATCATGATATCTATAGGCCCACGTTCATTGCAGCATTATTTACACTAGCCAAGACATGGAAACCGCCTAAGTATTCACTGATGAATGAAGAGATAAAGGAGTTGTGAGATTTTATACACACACACACACACACACACACACACACACACAAATGGATTATTTTTCTGCCATAAAAAGGAAACCCTAGTATTTGCAAAGACATGGATGAATTTTGGAGTCATCATGCCAAGCGAAATAAGTCAGACAGGGAAAAACAAATACTGTATGATCTGACTTATATATGGAATCTAAAACAAGATAAAGCAAAAAAACACATCATAGAAAAAGAAATAAGACTTGTGGTTATCAGAGGCAGAGTGTAGGGGAAGGGAAATTGGAGGAAGGAGGTCAGAAGGTACAAACTTCAAATTATAAGATGAGTAAGCACTAAGGAGAAAATGTACAACCAGAGTTAACACTGCTATGTGATATGTGAAAAAGCTGTTAAGGAAGTAAATCCTAAGGGTTTTTTGTCACAAGAAAATTTTCTTTTACATTTTTTCTTTCCTTTTTAATGTATCTGTATGAGAAGATGGATATGAGCTGAACCTATTGTGGTAATCATATACATATATATATATATGTATCAAAGTATTATGCTGTATGTCTTAAACTTATTCAGTGATGTGTGCCAATTATTCTTATAAAAATTGGGAAAAGAATGTGAGATAGATGGAACCAGGAGCACAACAGAGAAGGTGTCCTTTGAGAGGATCAGGGATGTTTATCGTCTGAAACAGAAAGAAGAGGAATGGCCACAACTCCAGGGAGGCGGAATGCCAAATGTAGCCTAGAGTGACTCAACCGATAAAATAGGACCCTCTGGGGTATTGTTGTGGGGCCTCAAAGACTTCAGTGACTTGGCTCAGTCTCCAGCAAGACCTGACACTCATGGCCCCTTTCTTATCCCTTCCATCTTTCTCCCTCACCGAGTTTTCACTGTCTCTCCAGTCCAATATCTCATTACTTTTAAAAGTATAGTTCAATACTCCCCTATTCAAAAAGCTGCTTCAGCCTACAGGAATTTCTCCTTTCTCTGAATTCTAAATGTTCTACTAGTCCGCATTTAGCACTTCATTACGTACTATTTAGGTCTCTATATGTTTCTGACCTTAGATCTTATTTTCATGATGGGAACAGAGCTCCACAAGATGGTGAACATGTTCTGGAATATCTGGACACTGGTAATGCCTAAAGGCAAGTGAGGATGCTGCCCTGTCTCAGACACTACCTGATGGCTTACGGATTGTAGCAAAGGGGAACAGAAGGGACCAGGACAGGAATTACGGAACGGTCTTTCCAGTAACTACCCAGTATCACCACATCATGAACACCAAACTGTAGTTAATTTAGGGTGAATTAAATTCTTCAGGGGACTATTGCATAAGCAACAGGGAGCCACAGCCATTTCCACTGCTTGCTCCTTGAATATATGCGACCAAGGCCTACTGTGCCAGAGAACCCCTGAGGTGGGGCTGTTTATTCTAAAATCATCAGTCCTGATAGTTCTCATATTTATTAGGAAAGATTATAACACTCATTATCAAAAGGCATGATTATTAACTGAATTTTTACAGTAGGATCTATCACCATTTTTCATTCCATATAATGAGATAAACTACAACAAACCTAGCCATATCTCACAATTACCATATTTCCACGAAAGGGTTTTGAGATGAATAATAATTTTTTGTTAAAAAACCTGAACACATGTCATTGTCAGTTCCAATGAAAGAAACAGAATTTATGTTTTCAGGATTCTTAACTATTATTAAATTTTGAATGTTATCTTAAATAATTTGTGAGTTTATGAGGTTGGGATGTACTGAAACTACAGTTCATACATTCTTCACTGACCCCTTTGCTACCTATTTTCCAACTGGATTTAAAGCATGTCAGTTTCTCCGGGATCTATATAGTGCGAGAGATGACTCATTATAGGAAATCAGTTATGTACTCATTTGGTGATAGCTTCAGGCCTCCTTCCCTGGTGGGCTTCTCTGTAAGGGCAGGGTATTCAAGAAAGATGAAGGGGGTCAATTCTCATTAGCCAGTTCTAAATTTGTTATCCCCGTAACAAGCAAAATAAGCAAAAAGTTGATTTATCAATAAATTAACAACTAGGTTACATTTTGTTTATTATAATATAAAATGCCTGCCAGAATCTTAATCCCTGATCCCTTCACCCAACCACCACGTGCTTCTTTCTCTGAAAAGTGCTCTTGGGACTCTTGCAGTTGTTTTTACTTGAAGATCAAACTCTGCAAGTGAAGGCTGCCAACCGATATACACTAGATGCTTTTGTCCCCATCCGCAGGATGGGTTGGGACAAGAAAATGGTAGGAAGGGCTGGCAAGGGGGTCAAAGTGATACGGCAGTCATTTAGAAGTCATTAACTCTAGTATAGAGAAGCAAAGGTTATCACACAGAACATTTTGCAGAACAAACGGTAAAAGGGGAAATGCTATTGTTGCTTGCAGTAATTTGTAGTGTTTTACTAAACGATTTTCATCACCAAAGGGTATTACTTCACATGAAAGAAATGCAATGGTCCTTTAAGTACTGCTAAAGAAGGTTTATTCAATGCTCTTGAAATTACCTTGGTTGAAAATGTCTTTTTAGTTTTTCTTTTTAAAAACATTTCATTGTATTTTTTCATTACCATTTAACCCCCTTATATCCCTTCCCCCCAGCAATCACCACACTGCTGTCCATGCCCACGAGTCCTTTTTCCTTTTTGCTCGATCCCGCCACCCCCTCACCTCCCCACCCTCAGCTGATGTCATCTGCTCTCCATCTATGAGTCTGTCTGTTTTTGCTCGTTAGTTCAGTTTGTTCATTAGACTCTGCATATGAGTGAAATCATATGGTATTTGTCCTTCTCTGACTGGCTTACTTCACTGAACAAAACGTTCTTAGTTTTTCTTAAGTTAATTATCACCTCTCTCTTACCTTTTCTCCTACTCCCTAAACCACGGTTCTATACAAACCCTCTTGAATCAACTGGAAAGACAGTAATTTCCTCTTTGAGGACATTTACTCTCTGAGAGAAATGAGAAAATATTGTGCCATTTGGAGTTTACGACTAATTATTGTGTTGTCTGAAAGCAGATTGGAGCTGTCTAAAGAGTCTAAGAAAGGGATTTTCCCTTTCTTTGAATTTCTTTTTAGGCGATCATGAGAAAGACTACCTTTAATGCAGCGTGGAAGCTGTCACGTCAACAAAGGTACAGGAGCTCATTTCTAAATTGGTTTAGGATCATTGCATCTTGTAGCTGCTCTCATTCCCTGAGAGCCACAATTTCCCATTAACATTGAAAAGCTTGACAAATGGAGAAGGAACATTCTTTCTTAGAAAAGGAACATTCTTTTTCACGGTGAGCAAAACTTCCCCAACACTGTGCCTTGGCCTAAAGTGCCCTCTCTGTCCTGGTCTATCTTTCTGCGTGGCCTTAGTTGATCGATCCTGTAGGGATCAGGCTTCCTGAGAAATCTCTCCAGGCCAGCACATGCAGAGGGAATTACCCTCTCTTTGGGGCCTTTGGTGGACTTGATTCACACCTGCATGAGCTGCCTTTACCACCTGCAACGCCATTATTACTTTGCTCATCAAAACTCTCCCATTACATTATGAACACTGTGAGAACAGGGACTGTCCTTTACTTCTCTTCATATTCTTATAGCCAACAGCAGGTGTTTAATGAATGTCTAATGAGTGAAAGATTCTCCAAACCATTACTTACTAGCTGTGTGATCCTGGAGGAGTTTAACAGGATCGCCTCTCTATGCCTCAGTTGCCTCACATGTGGCCAATAATATAAACCCCATTGGATTGTGGACAGGATTAAAATGTTTATCAAAAAAAAAACATTAAAAAAATAGTCCTGTCCAGTGTGGCTCAGTTGGTTGGAGCATGGTCCCATAAACCAAAAGTTTGTAGGTTCAGCTCCCAGTCAGGGCACTTCCCTGGTTTATGGGTTCGATCCCCCATCAGGGCACTTACAGGAGACTACCAATCAATGTTTCTCACTAACATTGATGTTTCTCTCTCTCTCTCTCTCTGTCTTTCAAACTCACAAGCTTGTCCTAGGGTGAGAATAAAAAAATTTAAAAACGTTAACATAAAATAAAATAAAATGCTTATCAGCACGCTTGGCCCATAGGAGGGTGTGGCAGACAATACTGATTACTGCCCCAAACCATTCCTCTTTCTAATGAATGCTAGATGTTACTCTGGTATAGGGCAGCAATGTGTTTAGAGAAGGTGAACCTGTTATAGAGCAACAGAAGGTCCATTATTGTCTGCCGCCTTATGGAAAGATGCCTCTCAAAGCCAGAGATTTGTGAAAAGGAAAGGGAATGTTTATTTAATGCTATATAGAGTTAAAGTAGTGACTTAACATCTTCATTAAAATATCAAAGTCCTTTAGGACACCCACAGACAGCCACAGTGCTTCCTTTCTCCCTCTGCCCTAATTCAGGGTACCGTACTTGCAAGGAAGAGAAGCACACGTCCGGGATCCAGGCTCTTGACACCGTCAGCTGTGTCGTCGTCCAGGCAGGATCTCTAATTAATCCAAAGCCATGTGGTACCTTCTCATGGCCTACTGGCAAGAGTTCTTTCACCCTTCTTCTAGGCAAAGTCTCTCTTGCCCCCAGGCCACGCAGCCAAAGGGAGCACCCCAAAGCCACGTGGTCCTTCCTCTACCAAAGCTGTGGGGAAGGGGTCCCCACTCTGGCAAAGCCTCGTGGCTCTCCCTCTCCACCAAAGCTGCAGGGGTCTGCACTCTGGTGAAACCACGTGGAATCTCTCCCTCTGGCAAAGCTGTGAGAGGGTCTCCACTCGGGCAAAGCCTAGTGGCAATTCTCTGCTAAAGCCACATGGTGATTTTCCCTCATAGAGCTGTGGGCCCAGCACTCTGGTGAAACCCCATGGATCTCCCCTCAATGGCTGCCACGCCTGGGTTTAAATTTCCGCACCAATCCTCCTCTGCAGCCCTATTTCCGACTCCTCCTACAATCGGCTACACCTGCCAGCATTCCTGTATGTTTCCAAGGTTATTGGGATGCCATCATGAGTCTGGGCAGGCGTGTCCTCATTTTCTGGAGCCAATCTTCTCCAAGCTCCCACGCAGGTGCTTTAACTTGGGGTTCCTCCCCTAGTCACGTCCTGGGGGAAGTCCTTTCCATCTCCCTGGCTCAGAGTATGGCCACAGCTGTTTAACATATCTATGAAACCAGTTAAAGGTTATAGATATGTTAAATGATCATTCTGGAGCTTATCTGCAAAACTGTTGCTATGCAAAACAATTCAATGGCCCTGCTCCATTTGTCCCTTCCCCCAACTCACACCTGAGGGGAAAGGGGTGAGGACATCTTATATGTCTGTCTAATATTTCCTGGACACCCTGAGTTCTGGGCCCCATTCCAGCTCCCTATTTTGGGGCTCCCCCTCCTGGCTGCACCCTGTTACACTAACTTCATACTCAGATACTGGATTCTTTTACAATGACAGGTTTCAGGGTAGGCTTAAGACTCAGTCCCAGTTGATGAAACTTGAGGGAATCCTACTGGGGCTTCTTAGATTTCCTCTTTGACAAAAGACAGACTCAGGAGAAAAAGATCTGTCCCCTTTTGTCTTCCATGGACATGTTTTATGAACTGTGTTTTAGGAGGTCTCCACAGGCCCACCTTGCTTGCCTGAGGGGAAAGCTAAGAGAGTTACAGAGAAGCCAGCTAAAGAAACCTGATATCTTTGAGTTGCTCTATTAATAAACCCTGCTACCACCTTTCTGTAGACATATTAGAGTGTGAAGAAATTAAATACGCTTGTTAAGCCACTTTAATTGACTATTGTTACTTGAAGTACTAAAAGTCCTAAATAATAGAATGCTTAGCAAATGCTAGGCATTTTTACTATTAGTATTTCTGCCAGCATTAATGTTCTCTAGCCTATCTCTGCTACCATAGGATGTAGGCTTTTGTTGAAAATTATCCCATATTTTTCCTGGTGTTGATTACAAAATAGGAATTCCATAAGCCAATACTTTTTGCCTATATAGAAAATAGGTAAGAAAGACACCAGCTACCTACAGTCCCCACTCACTTTCTTACCATTCCTCTGAAAACCATGGAAACATTGTACAAACAAAGATTATTCTGGCTTGTAAAATTTTTCAATGTATAATTAATTTTATAGGACATGGTAGAAAACAGAAGCAGGTTATACCCTATGTCAAGACCAACTCAGAGAAGTTGACCCTGAGTCAACTCAGTCAACAAACTCTTCATGCTCTTCTCAACTGAGCTTTGCCCCCACCTACCCTACTTCTCATCAACTTATATCTCATGGTAAACAGTTTGTAGATTAGCAATAGAGGCAGTTGGGATGGGTTGATATCTGCCCTTGGGGAGACTGTCTTCAAATTCTCATATTCTCCCTATTTATTGGCATCTCCTGTTTCTCTGACACTCCAAAGTGATATAGATATATAGATACAGATATATGTTACTGTTGTACATATGAGATGTTTTATCATGATCGGTAACAAAAACGGAGGGTTTTGGGTGAGCTTTGAGTGTCCCCCACCACTTACACAGCGCATGGATCAGTCAGATCTTAAGAGAAAACAAATGGCACTCTCGGAACTGGAGATAGCCCTGCTGTGGCTGGTGTGACTCAGTGGATTGAGTGCCGGCCTGAGAACCAAAGGATTGCTGGTTCAATTCCCAGTCAGGGCACATGCCTGGGTTATGGGCCTGGTCCCCAGTGCAGGGAGCGCTAGAGGTAACCACACACTGATGTTTCTCTTCCTCTCTCCTTTCTCCTCTCTAAACATAATTAAATAAAATCTTTTTAAAAACATTAAAAAAAGAACTGGAGATAAAATAAAATTTGTGGAAGGTTTATAAGAGACTATGACAAATCTATAAGGGTTAAGGTGACACCAAGGGATAATACAGTAACTGGGATTACAGCAGCAAAGTCATGACCACTCTTAGGACCGAAAGAAGGAAATTGGGGAGAGTAAGCCCAACTAAAGGACACAAGCAGCCCAAAGCAATATTTTATGAAAAGATGTAATACCTTGACCTCACTCTCTTCCTTTTCTCTGACCTTGAGCTGAGTCTCCCCATTGATCATCCCAATCATAATCCATGTAAAGCAACCTTATAATAAAATCTATACATATCAGCTTATTGGAAAGAGAAGGGATAAAAAGTGTGGATAACAGATCTGGATGTGTATATCCCAGGTCCAAAGTATGGCTATTGTGAGAAGAAAGATACTGGGTCAGAGCTGGTTAATTTTCTGGAAAGTTTGTTTTATTGTGTAAATTCTGGCAAGGTCTAATGGGGAGTATGAGAGGAGGGAAAGGCAGAATCAAAAACCTTTTAGCTTTTACCTACATTTGCTTGACCACCAGGTCTTCATATTTCAGCCCAATTATTAGGTCTCTAAACATTAATAGAAATTTGTATTTGAGGGAGAGATGCTGAGAAAGATGTAACTTGAGGGAAAAATAGTGAAAGAAAATGAGAAGCCAACATCTCTCACTGTGGCAGCTGCAGTACCTTTTATTTCTCTTTTCGACTGCTTGAAAAAATACACCTAGATCTTAGCAAGGGAAACGTTTTAAAGCACTCTGTCTTAATTTATCCTCAGCTGGATATTGACCTGGCTGTTCACAAAGCAATGCACATCACTATAGAAAATCCACTTGCATGTGTTTGTGTGAAGAGGGCATTATTCATTTCTATCTCTGTGTATTTATCCACCTGTCTAAATTTTTTTTTAATTCCTCACCAAAGAAAGATATTAGTTTTGTTTTATCCAGAATCTGCCATTGAAAGTAAATGGGCTTTAACACATCAATTGTTCAAAATGTATTATATACAGGGTCTGGCACAAATAACGCCCCTTGCATATTACAAAATCATAAGCATGTAATTCTGTAACATAACAATATCACATTCAAGCATATCACATGACATTTTAGGTGAAATGTTCAAATTAAAATTATAAATTATTACAGCCATACTATTACCCTACCAACCACACTCAAGCAAGCCTTACTTCTGCCAGACCCTGTATTCTTAACTCCTTTTTAGAAAGATTACTTATTTATTTATTTTTAGAGAGAGGGGAAGGGAGGGAGAGAAACATCAATGTATGGTTGCCTTTTACGTGCCCCCCATGGGGGACCAGGCATGTGCCCTGACCAGGAATTGAATCGGTGACCCTTTCATTCACAGACCAGCACCCAATCCACTGGGGCACACCAGCCAGGGCTTGTATTCTTAATTAATTTTTACCTAGTTGAGTAAAAACTTATTTTCCTACCAAAAAAAAAATGAGGCATAACATATAAAGCTAAAATTCCCCCATCTCCATGGGTGATTCTAATCTCTCTCCTATCATCAAACTTTCCATTTTGTAGCATACTTTCTTCCAGTCCACGTGTCCATGTTTTGGGATATATAACTATATATTTACAAGGAGAGACTGCATGGAAATTAGGTAGTATTACATAAATGATGCTATACCGTACATATTATTCTGAAACTCCTTTTTTCCCTCAATAATGTGTGTTGTAAATATACTGATGTTACTTTATGAAGATTTAATACATTCATTTCAGTACTAACATGCATTTATCACCTATTGAAGTTTACTTGTGTATCCACCTATCGATGGATATTTATGTCAATTTGGGGAAGTGAACATAAACAATGCTACAAAAAATATTTGTCTACATGTCTTGTTGAGTAAAAGTGCATTCATTTATATTCAAGCACATTCATTTTTATGGGGCAATTATATCAGCATGGAATTTCTCATTCAGAAGAGTAGTAAATAATTTCTGAAGATGCCAACCACCAATTCCTCACCTCCTTGTAAACTCATGCTGCTCCTTACTTTAATAGGTAGATTATAATACAATTCACCTTGAAAATTACCTGAGGCCCTACTTAGTTAATTGACAAATAGAAGGCAGTGGAACTTAGGTTCTTGAACTTCTGATGCCAGGTCATAAGAAGCCTTGTGGTTTCCACCTGGGGAGAGCCTGTCACTGTGCTGGAAGTATGACTACCCTGTGACACCCATACTGTAATGAAACCCAAGTCTACCATTTGGAAATGTCATGTGGATAGACAGAGAGAACAGCCAACCCACATCTGTTCCGGATATTTAAGCTGTATCACTGTATATGCTATGAGTGAATTGGGGGTGTAAGAAAGGGAAAGCAGGGTCCTCTTGGATGTCTGGCCCAGTCCAGTTTTTGGATGGCTACAGCCCTTAGCGGCATCTGCCTGCAACAACATGAAAGTCTCCAATGAAACCCATCCAGATCTGTCCAGTCAACCCATGGAGCCATAGGAAATAATATTAAATTTTTAATCACTAAATTTGAAGGTTTTTTAATGTAGCAATAAATATCTAAAACAAGAAACTGCGTTAATTTTCATTCTCAGCCGGTGCTGCCCAATTGAGCTCCAAGACAACTGTGCCATTTACCACTTTCCTACCGCTAGTGTATGAAATTTCTTGAGTGCCTACAACCCAAGTTTTTATACTAAGAAAAATTAAAGGGCATTTTTCCAAACTCAACATTTTGTGATGATTCCAAAGCCAAAAAATGAACTTTTATAATTTACATTTGTAATGAGGAGGTTTTGCTACTCTCTTCTGTTTAACACAGAGTGACAGGGTCAGATAGACTCTCCTTCCTGTATTAAATACATGAAGAGAGCTTTTTTATACTCAAAACTGTAAAAACCACTCACGGTAATTGCAATGTTGGGTTATCTGGGAACCCAGGTTTGCAGACCATGATATTGAAAAGCAGTTTGAAAAATGACTCTGGATCACTTCCCACTGGTGAGTCTGAGAATGACTCCAGGCCCACAGGTGCCCGGAGGGAGCTCACCTCAAGGTCGACAGGGGTTTAAATATATAACTCCATTTCTTTCTCCCCTCCAATTCAACTAAATACAAGCAACACAACCACTGTCAGAAAATGACTGTAGAGAATTGGGTCAGTGCACCTCTGTGAGTTTCTTCTCGGCCGACTGGAGGGTCAGTCCAGTTATTTTCAGTGGTTTGGAGGGTGACAGAAAGTCTATCCTTCAATTCTGTCACTTAACTGCCCACAGCCAGAAAGTGCAGTGCTAAGCCCGTAGGAGATGGTGCTCCCAGCACGGACAGAGTGTGCATCTAACAGTGGCCCTGGCCAGGAAAACCTGCCCTTCCCTTGCCACTCTGTCTATGTCCCCAGAGAACTCCATCGCTCAGTGTCCGCAGTCCTTTCTGTAAAAGAGCCCCTGAATGGCTTTGTTTTACTAAAAATGTACTTCCTGTTTGTTTCATAAAGTCATACAATGAAGAATTATGTATTTCTCAAGTGTTTGAGAAATACTCCTTGGTTTTCTTCCCCAATTAGAGCAGGCAGGGTAATTTTTCTTTCAGATACATACCTATGCATTGTTGCATTGTTATTTCTATGTGTTGTTGTTTCACCAACATGAGATCAAAGTACTATTTTTCAACTACCATTGTCCACTTAATCATGTGCCATGCCATGGACTCCTGCCATAGGTACAATATTTCCACCTTGTTTGTCTTTTCTTAACAACTGCATGGGGTTCCACTGTCTCACTTCTTTTTAATGGCAATTATTGAGAAAAGTGGGCTCTCACTTTTTCATTCCAATGTCTCACCCCAAAATAGGATCAGTAAGGGCTGCAAAGCAAGGTAGAGCAACAAATAGTTTGCAAATGAAAACAATAAACAATGGCAAAACAATGGGGAAGCATGGTCTCTGTGTAAATCCTGTGGTTCTTGAGTCAGATCAGGGAGAAAAATGAATGAATGATGCTACACACTGACAATTTCATATTAATATCAGCATGTTTTCAGCTGGAGCTTAAGAACACTGATAAGAACATCTTTTTTCTAAGACTATAGCAGTGCTGTTATTTAAATGAATATGGTGGAACCCCATTAAAGCACACTAATTATTATAAATTTTCTTACATTGAGATATACTATGCGTTGAATTGTTTTCCACAAAATGGGAACTGAATACAGGCAAATCCTTGTTGTTAGAAGACCTGGCAGTAAGACATCTATTAGGCTTCACTGATGTCACATTATTTAAAATGCTAGTAATAGGTGAATCTACCTCTCAACATTATAAAGTCATCAAAAATTATCTTTACCTCTGAAAGACATTTACTTAGCACAGCTCATATTAACAACAAAACAAGGAAATAGCACCATGGATTTGGGCTGAGAGTCTTTGGAATATTTTAGGTATCATGAGAGAAACAATAAATTATAACCACCAATTATCAGAAGAAGCTTCTTCTGAATAAATTTGAGACCCATTTGATGACTTCAGTAAACCAAAAATAATTTAGTGACTCTGAAAAAAATATCTGGGTCCTCAAGACAAATGAATCCCAGTCAAAAGGAAGCAGAAAAATAATGGGAATTGCATGTCCCTGAGTATGTCTCTCTCACAGACGACCACAGTGAAAGGTGCCCTGGTCCCTGGGAGAATTAAGGTAGCAAACTCCACTGCCCAAGAGGGAGACAAGAACCAGAAAGTAAGTGAAAAAACTCTGAGCATCCAAAATACTTAATATTTTGAGCACAAAATCAAAATATGAAGTATGGTGCCATACATTCAGGGGCAATCAAGGTCTTCGAGTGGAATTGTGTCATTTGAGGCCAGTGTGTGAAAGTTTGCTTATCTGGTTTCTCATTTAATAACATTAGAAATGGCAATTAAGGAAGGTAGAAAAGACTGGCTGCTAATGATAGACAAATTGACATTAGCGGGAAGTACAAGAAAGGCAGAAAACATGGAGGAAGACAGGTACCATTTCTAAATCCCTGCATGATGGGGCCACACAGGACAGGGACATGCAGCCCCAGAGTTCTCACGGCAGGGAGAAAAGTTTGCTCATATTTCTCCTTACTCTATACTGTGTATGAAGGCAGAAATCCATGGAACACATTTCCAAAGCACTTTCAGTTCAATATTTCATATATATACTTGGTCATTAAGTTTTCAGAAATTTTTACTAAGGTTCTACTCCATGTGATATCTCATGAGGTGCTGAGTTTCCATATCTCATTTATTTGAAAAAAAATGAAGAAACTTTTCACCTAAAGAGAGGTAACCTACTATTGTCTTCTATTTTTCCAAGCACTCTATTAGCCTGTTGTATAAATCATTTATCTGGATGTCACAGTGCCTATCTTTGTCAGCTGAAATAAGGACCTTGCCCACTCACTCCTTTAATATGTGTTCAGAGTCCTGAGTGGATCCACTGAAGACATCAAAACCAGACCTTGCTCAACAAAGGTCAATTGGCACAACAAAAGCTCAGATAAACTAAAGTGTACGCAGTGATGCTGCTTAACTATGGGAATACAGTCTTCGAAATGCATCATCAGGCAATTTTATCACTGTGTGAACATCACAGAGGCACTTGCACAAACCTAGATGGCAAAGCCTACTACACACCTAGGCTGCGTGGTACAGCCTATTGCTCCCAGGTCTAAACCTGTACAGCATGTTACTGTACTGAAAACTGTAATCAATTATAACACACCAGTAAGTATTTGTGTATATAAACATGGAAAAGGTACAATTAAAATGTGGTATAAAAAGCTTAAAAAATAGTACGCCTGTATAGGCAACTGAATGGAGCTTACAAGAATTGAAGTTGCTCTGGGCGAGTCATGCGTACCTGATGAGTGAAGGTGAAGGCCTAGGACATTAACTGTACGTTACTGCAGACTTTATGAACACGGCACACTTAGGCCACACTAAACTTGCAAAACAACATGAGACTGAATCAAGCACAAGAGAAAATAATGCGATCAGGAGAGACAGTAAACACAAGGCTACTGCCGGTGTGATGCAACCCTGTTTCACAGCAAACGCTTTCGTCCTAAGTAGAAAGAGCACCCTCTCATATAAACTAGTGATGGTTGTTGATTATCACTGTCGAGTATTATGTACTATACACGATAGTGTGTGCTGTATTTTTATGCGAATGACAGCACAGTAGGTTTATTTATACCAGCATCACTGCAAAAATGTAAATAATGCATTATGCTACAATGTTAAGATGGCTGCTGAATGATAGGAATTCTTCAGCTTCTTTGTAATCTTATGGCACCATTGTTTACACACATACACACACACACACACACACACACACACACAGAGTCATGGGGTGGGCATGACTATCCTGCATTTGTAAAAAGCTAGATCCTGGAAAAGGAGTGGGAAGGTGAGGTTTGGAAAGCTTCTGGTACGAGAGTTTGCATATTATGTCCCAAAGCACCCTCCATTCAGAAGAGGTGCTTCAGGAACCACTTCAGAGAAAGAAATGAAGAGAAAGCAGATTGCATGAGGCTTCAAACCCCCCACCCACCCTCTCCAGCCAAAAAAGCAGCCCTGCTTTCATTTGTCTGCACTGCCTGATGGTCTATATACTTTTATTCCAACAAAGAATGCTACGGCCAAGAGCAAAAGCTTTAAAACCACTAATTATGAACTAGATATAATATGTATTGGGAGTAAATAGGTAGCATCAAATGTCCAAAGCAAGAAACTAAATGAGATCAGTAAATAACACCATTTTTTGCACAATTAAAGCACATGTATTCATAAAGTCTACACATTTGATAAGAATACATGCAAATTTAAGGATAATTTTGGTACACTTGAGTGAGTACTTTAGGAGAATGAGAGACAGGTGAGGATTGGGGCAGAAACAGAAGGCCAAATGAAATAAAATAAAATTGGAAAAATGCAGACTTTTGAGTGGATGATAATGACCCAATGCTGTGACTTAAGGAGCATGAGCTCTGAACCTGAAATCCAAAGAATAATAACAAAGATAAAATAAACCACTAATCTATTTCCAACATCCTCATGGCAAAACATCTTTAAGCACAGCTCTCGCTCAGTAACACAGACTCTTCCTGACTATCCTCAACTGCAGTGACCCACAAGGCCCAGAGCTGTGACCTGCCAGTTTCCCCCTTAGAAAGTTTCTCTGTATTTCAATTCTTTGCACTTTAGCTCATTGGCAAGAGTTTTGAGGGATGAAGTAATATTTCTAAAAGCCTTGTTGCCAAGAGAACATTATTTTAGGTTGAAAACAAAATGCATTATTTAGCAAAATGTTATACCTCAGCTTAAAAAAGAAATCAACTATGTAAATAGATGTGTAAACCGTTTTTGGACTCACAGTTTGCTGGTAGCCATTCAGTGATGATACCGACATGATTTATGTCAGGGAGACATGATTGTCTTGTGTCCTGGAAACACATGAACTGTGAAGAAAAAGTGAAAATTACACTCAAGGGATACAAAAATAGTAAGAAGTGTACAAAAACTTCTGAAAGCTTCAGAACATCATGGAACATCTAGGCTTTCTAAGGCAAGGAAAGAACAAACTTAGAAATGCAGAAAATTATATCTGTCAAAAAGTTTTCCTTATGCATAAGGTAGGCCCATCTACTTTTGTACATATGTGTGTATTATTTATTATATACATTATTAAAAGTTACCTCTGTGCTCTCAGAAACTCTTCTCTAAATAAGCAATTTTTCTAATTTTGCAGTGAATTAAACCAAGAAGAAATAACAATCTTATCTTTAAAAGCTTGTCTTCCCTAATTTAAATTATCAAATTTTCAGATATAAAATGTTGAAACTGAAAACACTCATTAATTGCCTTGATTCTCATATTTTTTAAGATTATCTTGAATAGAAAGTGTGAGTAAGAAACATAATAAACATCATGTCATTATGCCCAAGAAAATTCCTCATTAAGTCTCTCGGTACTTGTAAATAAATCATCACTATTGCTTCTTCTCTTTCTTCTTTTATTAATATCACAGGTGCTTCGTACTTTCTAATTTCTTGCACCTGAGTTTACTATTAGATTAGCCAAAGGAAAATATTGGTCATTTATATCTCTGGTTGGATTTTTGCCTTTTACTCGTGAGATGATCTCCTTTCTTTCCCTATGAATTGTTTGTTACAGATGAAAGTATAAAATCTCCTTAGTCACCCCAAACATTTCTAGCTCATTTTCTTGGAGATTTTGATAACTAGAGAGAATACCACCCAGAGACTTCAGTATTTATCCTTCATTAAGATATTTCTTAAATATAAAGGTATTTTCTTAAACTTTAATATCATAATGAAATCCTGTATTTCATTGTAGAGAATAGACCCTAATAATACCAACCAAAGGCTGGGGATTTTCAGTTTTCTTAATCAAAGGACTTTTCAGAGCTGACACACCATCCAAATCGAATCCATAATTTGTGTTTATTTTCATTTAGTAAATCTTATTTAACACTAGAAGATTAGAATAGAAAAAGATATTGTATGTGTTTTTCTTTAAAATTCAATAATCCTTTCCATGGGTGGCCATAATACTGACTTTGAGAAGCTGTCCTTGAAACTGGGCTCCATCACTCTTACGGTACTTTGAATACTTTCACTTATTACACTAGATAGTCCAGATAAAACAGAATTAAATTTCATAAATAATGGACTGACTGCACATATTCGTTAAATTTCCAGGTTCTCACTTTTTGTGTGGAAGTAGCTCACCAGAAAACAGTTTGGAGAAAGGGGTACAGTAACAGCAGCCCATGATGGAGCCTATGGGGGGGTATGGATATTAAGGTCAGGTTTGAACAAGTAGGTCTGGAAAGCAAAAGCTTAGCAAACTTTTAGATAGAGACCATTGCTAAATCTAGTTACTGCATTTCTGGAACCAAATACAGTGAGTAGCACACAGTAGACACGCAATAAATGTTGCATATGTTTATAGGCTATAAAATAGAGCATATGGCATTCTGTTTGAGAGACTGAAAAGTGAAAATTACTTCAATCCTTCCTACCAGGCGCTTGGTATACTTGAACCCCAGGATAACACTAAATGGTGGTTAATTAGGTGAGAAATCAGTGTCAAAGGCAGAATTAATCAAGGGTTAAGAAGAAAATATGCCCCGGGGATAGAGTGTGTTTTGGAGGAGGAGGATACTTCCAACACCTGTCTGAATCTTTGAAAGAGTGGTAAGTAGGAATACAAAAATTCAGAATCAGGAATGAGTATGGTGTTCCACAAAGACAGGACATCAGCCTAGAGAGATACAGAGGAGTCACACTGGAGTGTGTGTGTGTGCACATGCACATGCGTTTGTGTGGAAGGGCTAAGGCTTCGATGGAAATCTAGTGAGTTATGCTCTGCTTTAACCATAAGGCTTGAGTGTATTTGTGAGGTTTCCTAGCAGGGAAATGACAGATGCAAAGAAGGTTTAAGCAAGATTAACCTATTAGACTGAAAAATGGATTGGGGAGCAAAGAGACTGCAGAGGCAAGAGTACAGGGCTGGGAATATTATAAGAACCCCTTGCATACTTACTCAGTTCTTGCAGGAAGCCCAAGAGATGCTCTCCAAGCAATGCTGATTGGCCAGACTCATTAAACATCTTTACAGCCTTTGAATCAGTACTTTAGCTTCTACAAATGTATCCTGTAGAAAAAAATAAAGATATGAGAGGGGATTTGTCTACCAGCCTGCAAACTGAACTTTTATTTAGACAATGGTTAATTAAATTACAAAAAATAATACAACAGCTAAAAATAATATAAATGTAAATATTGAAAAGGAAAAGTATTCATGATACATGAAGTAAAAAAAGCAGATTTACAAATGATATACATGATCCAAAAATAAGTATTCATAATATCCACCCTGTGCAATAAAGCATTTATGTTGGGTCTAACCAGCTGACGGAATTAGAGGTGAATAGTCTCTTTTTCTTCTAAGGTTTATTTTCTGATGTTTCTACATTAACAAATTTTAATTAAAATTAATTATTTTTACAAAATAATAATCATTGTATAAAAATCTAAAGTTGGGGACTAGGTGAATAGAAGTTAAAATGAAAGGAAGATGCCCCATAATTTATTATGTATTTATTTGTTTTCCATGGAGTTGGGTGGTAATCAGCGGGGGGAAAATGGTGCTGGCCCTTGGCAGCAAGCTCAAGTCCAAATGTGAGTGACATTTGCATAGATACATGTTTTTGTGCTATTAAAAAACTATGTAATAAAAAAAAGATTTAAAAGCAAAAAAGAAAAAATAAAGGAAATGGAGAACTAAAGATGTCCAAAGCTGAAGAAAAGAAAAGGAAATTGAATGCCTGAGGGAAAAGCATCTTACTCTTGAATAAGATGGTGGAAGAGGTCCTGAGAGATACAAGAATTTCGAGAAATAATAGGTAGAAAATAGAGCCAATACAATAGAGAGATGTATGTGAATTGAGCAAGAGTCTCTAAATTTGAAATTATCAGTCTTATATATAGTCTAGGGATCTTCAAGAGTATAATATTTGTAAAGCTGGATGAGGATCATAATTTCAGGAATTTCAACAAAAGTTAATGGTTATAAAAAGACAAAGAAACAGTGGAATTTTTACTCTAGAAGTTTGCCATTCATCTGATCATTTTTTTAAAATTATTTTATTGTTGTTCAAGTACAGCTGTCTGCATTTCCCCCCATGACACCCCCCCCACCATGGCCATCCCCACCTCCATCCCCTGATTCCACTCCCCCTTGGTTTTGTCCATGTGACCTTTATAGTTGTTCCTGAAAACCCTTCCCCCTTTTCCCCCTCATTTAATTCACAAACATAAGTGGAAGAACCATTAGGAGGCTTGAGAGAGCAGGGACAAATGAAGGTGGTAGATCTAGCAAGTATTCTGCAATGGTGTTAATTTTGTAAGGCATGGTCTCATAAGAGAGCAGCACCTCTTTCTCCAACAAAGAAAAAAAATAGGAATGCAAGATAAGAGAGTTACTACAGGCTTTTTGGTAAAGGAAAAAGTAGGTGAAAATTTTTCCTTTCAATAACCTTCAGCTTAAAAGGTCTACTGAGAGATCAACCATCTATCAAGAGTTGCAAGGTAAAGAGGATTATAACTTAAGGACAGTAAAGAACATTGGGAAAATTTTTTGCCGAAGTGATGAAAGAGAAACAGAAAGATTCCCATCCTCAAAGCACAATGACACAAGATTATCAGGCAGCACTGGGAGGCTGGCTAACACTGGGGTGCAGGAAATAAATCAAGAGCCACCATTTCATCAGCCATTACTTTATTCTGCAGCTGGGGGAAAATGGGGAACAAGGGGCCCTGGAGATAACTCAAGCTTACACCACCAAGATTGCTGAGCAAGTACAACAGATAATCCTTGGAGCAAGGGAAGTGTGTTATCAAGGAACAAGAGCTCTGATGAAGCCCACCAGATTGGTGTTCAGGTGTAGCCAAGAGGTAGATAGAGCCAGAAGAAAGCTAGATGTCTGGATGGCCTGATGTATTGAGGGGCTGAGTCTGGCAGAGACTATTACCAAAAACCCTTTCTCTTTTTCAAATAGCTACGCAGCTAGACTGCATTTTCCAACCTGACTTACAGTTAGGTGTGGTCTGTGACTGAGTGTTGGATAATGGAATGAGAAGTTCTTTTATATGCCACTTTTAAGTTAAGATGTTTAAAGTGAATGTACCTCCTCCATGGTCTCTTTGTCCATTCATCATTTTAAAAGCATGTACTTCAAGGACTTAGAGAAGAATGAGACCACAAAATGAAAGGAATCTGGGTCCCATGGATAATATGAAAGTTGTCTAATCAAAATAAAAATTATGCATATGGACAGACAATGATATGTATGAAAAATGAACTTCTACTTTTTAAGAAGTCACGGACAATTATCATTGCATGTATTACAGGAGCTAGCATCACTTTAACAAGGATATTATGCTACTGATGATCCATGTTCGCTGACTGGTAGAATCAGCAGATTTAGAAAGAAAAGTAGGAGGAGGAAGAGCCAGACTGGAGCTGCTGGAGGTAGAAGAATGACTGGGAAAAAGTTTAACAAAGACTGGAAACGTGTGTAGCTCTGCTGGTGAGAGACACAGCAGTTGTCCTGAAGGAACTGTCATGTCAACCTACTAGACTTGAGCATCAGCAGAAATAAGTGCAGGCATACTGGGTCAGAGGAACTGAGGGTTACCTAGATGTCTCACAAAGGAGGAAGCTGAGGCTCAGTTTGAAAACACTTGCCCAATGAGAGGTCTTGGATCAGATGAAGAGGATTTCTAGCTGTAATACACCACCTTTTTCTGGGTGACTTGCAAGAGAGGACACAAAATATTTTAGAGCAGTGTTTCTCAATCACGTGGTAATTTTGCCCCTCCAAGGAACATTTGGTACTCTCTGGAGATATTTTTGGTTGTCACACTGGTGGCTGGGGTGCTATTGGCCTCTAGTGGGTACAGTCTAGGTGATGCTGCTGAACATCCTAAATGTGCAGGCTAGCTCCCCAGGGGACATGATTACCCAACTCCAAGTAGCAGTAATAACAAGATTGAGAAACTGTTTGAAAGTATTATGTGACCATTCATAATAAAAATCTGGTTTCCAATTTTAATAAAAACTAATTGTGAAGCTAATCTAAAGTTGGTTTGACCTTAACATTAGACCATCATTTTAGTGGACTTTTTTTCCCCAAAATCTCATTTTATCTAAAGTGAAGTCCTATGGAGAAAGACAAGCTTCCCAATAAAGTAGGTATTAATTGATGAAAGGCCCCAAGAGTTTGGCTTATGTTTACAAAATTGCACACCACTGAAAATTGAGATTTGCCGAGGACAAAAGTCACTGCACAAATCAATAATCCCATGGGGTAAAAAAATGCTCAGCTCTGCATAGATATTCTGCTTTCCCCTGAAAATTCATAATTGTTTGCAATATTGGTGACCCCTTTAGAGATGAAACAGAGAAAAAACCTGTGGTGTCAAAAGGAGCCATAGAGTTTTCTGGCTGCCTTGAACGACACTGAGATGAAAGTGGCTGTAAGACTCTGTTTGACAGGTAGAGGTAGATTACAGAGCATAGATTATCAGCAATCAAATTCTAGGTTAGGTAGACTTCATGCTGCTTTCTTGAAAACTTCATTCTGTTTTTCTTAATGCCCATTATTAATCTCAGCTTGACAGAGAGAATTTTATTTTTCCTCTTTTCACTTTGCCTTCATTTTTACTGGCAAGAAAACATATTGTTTAACATATTAATCCTGATAGGAGCATATATTTAAATACCACATTGGGGTTTACATACATGTATATTCAGACTGTATATACATGCATGTAGGCATAGAGTGAATGCCCTAACGCTATGTTAGTAGTAACATATCGTTCTTCTGTTAATAATTTCAAAAGAGATCCTAACATCTATGGAATGTTCTGATTATGGCTCTATAGACACATATTAAAAAAATTAATTATGATTTCACTTAACTTGCTGAATGCTTGCTTAAGATATATACTGTATTTTCTAGGTTTCCACAAACTTTTGAAGTATCTCCCCTTTATTAAATTAGGCCATCAGACATGTCTAAAATATTTTTACTGAGGTAACATTTAATGGTATAACTTACATGATTACAATGTCATTAGAAAACCAGGTTGTTTGAACAATATTTACAGATCATTTACAAATTTATAAGTCAAGATGTTATTCACTTATCACTGAATATCCTTTAGCTTTATGATAAATCCATATTTATGATTAGTTTCAAAGTTTATCTACAGACAAATATTATGCAACATTTGTTCAGGTTATAAAATGTTTGTTTTCATATTCAATTCAATAAACATGTATGTGATTGTGAAACACATGCATTAATAGGTTCACAAAAGAAAGAAAAGAAAGAAAGAGGAAACGATAAAAATGAAAGAGAAAAGGAAGAGAAGGGGCTTTTAAGGACGAATTAAGGCAACATGGCTTGTTACTAAAATATCTCTGATTGCTTGAAACTCATGGCAACTCTAAAAGCTACTTTATTTTCTAAATAAGGAACAAAGGTAGAAAAAATTGAGAATTTAAAGAGTACTGTAAGAAAGTGACAAAAATGTTTGCAAAAAAATACAATCTTCACTCTAGAAATTGATAAGGATCCAAAGAAAGTATGTTCAGCCCATTCTATATCAGAGATACTTAATTGATATAAGGTAAAAATGAAACTTAGTGGAAACTCCCTTAATTCTGATTATAAAAAAGCAGGGGGCAGGGGGATGGGCAGAGGGTTCATCAACAGATGTGCAAGGGGCTTGAGTGAATGAGTCCGTTTTGAAGAAAAAATTAATACAAATGAAGTAAGAAACAATTTTAGGTTGCTTTATGATTTAAAATATGACCATATTTTAAAATCTGTTTATTATTTATTAATTATTATAAAAGCTAGATATTGAAATGATCCATATGTGATTAGATTTGGTGCATAACTGAACAATATCTTAATCATTGCTTTGAGTTATTTCCAAAAATTGATTTCACCTAAATTATTCAAGCACCTGTGCTGAAGTCAGAGCTCAGAATCCTGTCACCATGGTCACTTGGAAGCATTCTTAGTTAAATTTTAATGATCCAACCACGTTAACTTTCTTAAAATATAAATTATTTGCACTTGTCAGGAGGGGCTACTCAAAGATCTAAATCAAGGATTAAAAATGCATGATAACTTGACCGTGCATTTCAAGACCTTTTAGTTCTTTAGCCACTTTGAATTTACAGTCAAACTTAGTGCCTAATTGAAGTAACCATCTTACCATAGGTGACTCTTAACATTTATTTCTGTTTCCTTGAGTTTTCTTGGGCTTATTTTTGATTACTATATTTAAGTACATAAACTACCTCATGTACAAAACAAATGAAATAAATACTACATATGCTGTTTTTAAGGAAGCAATTGTATTCAGATAGTGATCCATTAGTGATAATAATTCAGAAATAATCAGTATCCCCATTCATATTAATGCAAATTAGTGATACATATCAATAAGTTCCACAGATTCAATATCCAAGAAAAAATTGGTTATACCTAAAGTAAATTATACTCTGAAAGTATAGGATATGAATAATAATTCAAATTATGACCCAGAGCAATAATACTATAATTCCCTGGCTCTTAACATTCACTTCCACAAGATACACCATAACTAGGATATAGTAGGTAAACTAGAAAGCCAAGTGGAAAAAAAAAATCATACACTGGTTAAATTATTTTGCACCATAATTAATTTTTAATTTTTTTGCAAATTTGTTCATGTTTACATATAGTAGAATCTCACAAATTCAACTACATGTGTGCAGAAGAACTACCTAAACTGCAAAAACATATATAACAGAAATATTTAAATGGGTGAGCCCAAGTATGTGTGGTAACTACAAGAACAACAATAAACTGTCTTTTAAAAGTCCCAAAGGAGACTTGTATTTTTAATGACTTGGAGAGAAAGATTTGCAATTAGCATATCCATTATTTGTATGTAAATTAATGATCTCAACAGCTGCTTAAGGGTGTTAAAATACAATTTGTTCTATTAAGCAGTTTAAGCAGTCTCCTTAAAATCTTGTTTACCTGTTTAATTTGCTAAAAATGTCTTTCCTTAGAGGACCAGAGGAGAAGAAAGATTAAGGCTATCTGTCCCTGATATCTCTTCTCGGTCAATATCCTTTCGTAAAAAGGAAGAGGAGAGGCCATTGTTCAATGTGAATATTATGGTGACTTTCTATGTTCTTTAAGTGCTGCAGCATTTTCTGGTTTGGGCAAGGACGTGTTGTGCAGCAGTAAAGATCACCTTTCTACACAGCTTTATGTCTTCCATAGTCATGGATCCTTTAGTGAAGCTCAGAGTAAAAAGGTAGAACATTTAAGACAAAGTAAAGTTTTTTCTGAAGAATGACTGATACATAATCATCGATGATCTTCATCCTGGCACCCGATCAGCTTGTCTCACACTGGATGCTGTGGGAGGACTGAAGGGGATTCCAATTATGAGAGCCTTTCATTTCATTGCTCAGTAAACATGAATGAGAGTTTTAAACACAAAGCCAAGCTGTAGGCTCTAGTATTTGCTCTAAGATCCCTCATCATCTCCAGGGTTCCTCTCCATGCAGGGAAACCAGGGCAACCCACCCCCTCTGCAGGCTCCTGTCAGCCCACAAAAACAACCCAGTGTTAGATCTTGTTCAGCACACTGATTTAAATCCTTCAGCCTTCACTCCATATGCATTCCCTTCTCTCTCTCTCTCTCTGTTGTTTGATTTAGATCAGGGCTTTCCAAACTTCAGCGTGCACACGAGTCAAGCAAAGGACCTTATGAAAATGAAGATTCTGAAACAGAAGGATGGGGTGGAGCCTGAGATTCTGCATTTCTAATATGCTTCCAGGTGAGGCTGCTGTTGACAGACCATACTTGACTAGTAAAGGAGCTAGAACTTGTCTCACGTCCCTGGTTTTACCCCAGGTGCGGTAATATAGATAATAATAATACTAACAGTAACGGTTAACACATATATGCTATACATATATATCATTGAATTTGTTGTTATTTTCTTCCATGAGTGTGGCATCTGAGGTAGAGTAATTAATAATATGACCACAGTGACACAACTAAGGACAGAGGCAGGATTTAAACCCAACTAGTCCAGCCCCAGACCTGCTTTTGAACTTCAGCCAAACTGTGATTCCCTTTCAGCCTTTGGGCTTCAGCTTTCCCACAGGTTTTCTGATTCTCTTGTGCTTCTGCCTCCCAGCATCCCCAGTTCTCTGGTGAAACACACCTATTCAGGCATCCAGGCCTACTGAACCAACTATTCCAAGGGGATTGGTTCAGACTCACTTCCATTTAGACTGAGACATTCGATAAACCTTTAGGATCTCCAAACATATACTTCTTAGCAGCAGTAATCAGACACAAATTAAATAAATACAATCAACGAGTTCACAGTTTCTACTCCAAAGCTGTATCAGCCCACCCAGCACACCAAGTCTGGGGTTTACTGGACAATACACTGGAAGCCCAACACGCCCAGTTGCTGACAGAAGCCTTTAATGGCATCGACAGTTGTGATGGCCCAAGAGAAGACTTTAAGAAGGATGATTATGTCACCTAGCAAGTGCTAGTAAAGACAGAGCTCTCAGTGACACTTAGGCTGACAGTATGACCTATGAGAGATAAATACCATGACACAAAATAGACAGCACTAGTCAACAGGCATGAAAAAGGCACATCTCACCATATCCACAGTTGTGCTCAGATTGGAAGGCTAATATCCATGGTCTACATGCTGACTCCAGGATGTAGACTGATGTTACATGAGAAGCAGAGTCATCTAAGAAGCTATATTAATTTTTAAAAATCATAATTAAGGAGCCATAGCACTTCCCTTATAAGGCACGACATGACCTTGAGTGTTCTTGTGATGGTGAAGGAGTGTTCTACACAAAGTGCCTCTGGTTCTGGGATATTTGCTATGGAGTTCATAAGAACACCTGCTGTGAAAGACAGAAGGAGTCTCTCACTTTGGTATAAAAATAATCAGCAAAAGAGTTTTCTGCCTTATTTTCCATCAGGATTTTTTGCCTGTTGTCGTAATTCTAATGGACTATGTTTGTTGTCCTCCACCTGTTCTTAGCACCTCCAGTCTACCATCGCATTGTTCTTCATGCCAAGGGGAATATGTTTGCAAACCTGAACTTTGACCACGATGCTTTCTTCATTGCCACTTGAAAAATTATATTACATGCGCAAAGACTCGACTCTTTGGTTGAAAAGTTCTGTGATCCCAGAAGTATTCCAGTTGTTCATGGTCTTTTTAAAAACCATAATCCCAAGACTAATATTGTGTTTCAATAATATCCCAAGTGTGGCAGCAACACAAAGTGAAATGAAGGACAGGCTTTAAACATCCCAAACTATTTTCAGCTATCTCAAAAAGAAGAAAGGGAAAGAGATGAAAGGAGGGAGGAAAGAAGGGAACAAAAATGAAATGTTTCTTCCAGAGTCATTTTCTTAGACAATACAGCTGCGATTGGGACAATCCTCCCCAGAGATATAAAGTTTGTGCCTTCACTCAGTGAATCTTTATGGAGGGCATTCTACATTGAGGATACTACATGGGGCACTAAGGGTACTTACTGCAGTGAACAAGACAGACATGATCCTTGCCTTCAGGAAACATATGGAATAGTAATTTATGCAACCCATCTTCAACATGTGATAAAACCACTTCCAATGTTTTTAAAAACTACTTTAGTTCTCCTAGGGTTTTTACTTTCTACCACCCTTTTCTTTTATGAGAGAGTTATTCTGTAAATCCTTAAAGAGTTTCACAAATATTGAATAGCACATTGGAATTAATGCATTATTATTAAACCTATCCCATTTGGGTAATTAGCAGGGAAACAGACTGGGAGCCCTTGAAGTTGGTAAGGAAGAATTAGAATAGCAAAGTTGATAAAAGAATATGGTTCAATATTATATACTTAAAAGAACTTAACAACAACAGCAATAATAATAAAGGCTGTTTTTTTAGCATTTTGCATAAGGTATCAATCTTTTTCAAGTATATAACAATCTCTTGAGCAAGTACATTTATTAAAATCACTTTTCAAATAATACAAAATGATGCTCAGAAAGCCTGAATAATTTGTCCCAGCCAAAGCTGAGCTCAAATCCAAGTAGTCTAACCCACAAATAATGCTCCCAGATGCCTTGATATGCTGGCCTCCTAGAACCTGGCACATGGTGAGGGAAAGTGGAATGCTGGCCAAATCATTTCTAAGTCAATTAAAAGAAGATTCCAAATTCAAGTGTGGTTGAGAATAATGAATTAGATACTAATAGCTAATCCAAAATCATAGGTGATGGAGTTTAGGGAAGGAGTAAGGTGAATAGCAAACCAAGGGTCCAGACAAATTTGATGGGAAAACACTCTCTGATAAGACCCGGTCAGAAGAGCAGAGGTGTTAACCCTGAGCATGCATTTCAAACAATCTCTAAGGCTGCATATTCCTGCCCCAGCATCTGATAAATCCACAGTTCCTTACCACTAATGTTTCACCTTATGATATTGCCACTTGTCTTAGTCACAAAGTACCATCAGCACTGAAGTAGCCCCCACTTGTCCCACAACAGAGTCATTTACTAAAAGACAGTGGGGTGCAAATGGACTCTTCTGTTGCAAAAGATGAGAGGGTCCCTGACAGACTCTACAACTGCCTTTAAAATCTGCACCGATCATTAGTCTATGATAATAATTTTTTTTGGCTGGGGAGATAATTCCTTACCCTTAACTATGTCACTGTATTTGCAGGCCTGAGGACATTTCCATGTACTTCGGATAATGCACTTCTCCAGGAACTTGGAAAAGAAATATAATCTTGACTCATCTAGAGCATTTTTCTAGCAACTTTAATGTATAGACACTTCTCTGATACCTTTTTTGATCGAGCAAATGCTATAAATAACTGTCTGGAATCTTAGATAGGCCTTAAATTATTTGCGGAAAGGGTGACCAAGAGTGAAATTTACTGAGAAATTCAAGAAAACGTATAAAGTATCAACATGAGTTACTTGCTTACAAGGATGCCTTTCAAAGAATAATCACATTATTCCACAAAACATCATCTTGGTCATAGTAAATGCTGCATATCCAAAAATAGACAACACAAAAATACTGACAGACCACAAGGTTTTCTGGTGAGAAATTTAGCCACCCTCAAGTCTTTCTAACTCCAAACCCTTTACTCTTAGTCTTTACTCTCTCTGATCTGACAAGGTGAGAAATTTAGACTATATTCTGTAGACATGGCTGAGTGAGCAGAGTACAGTATTGTGAGGTAACAGAGGAGTTGACTGAGCTGAGTTCAGATAATTGTGTAAGGTTAGAACTGGGAAAGATTATCGGAGGGAAGACGGGAATGGAGACAAGATCTGAAGCTATTGCAAAGATGTAATATCTTATTTACAGTTGCCTTTAGTTGAAATTTTCCCACCAGCTTGAACTTGGCCCCAATCCTTCCCTATCTAGCCTCCTGAAAACTCTTTTTATCAGTTTTGCTCAGTTTCTAGTTAGTCCTGGGTGAGACTGTTAAAGTTCTTCTAGGCACTAAGGTATGTATCATTCCTCCTCTATTTTTCTTGCCCTAGGTGCAGGGGTGTCCAACTGGCGACCCATGGGCTGCACGTGGCGCAGGATGGCTATGAACGTGGCCCAACACAAAATCATAAATTTACTCAAACCTTTTTTTTTTTGCTCATCAGTTTTCATTAGTGTTTGTGTATTTAATGTGCACCCAAGACAACTCTTCTTTTTCCAGTGTTGTCAAGAGATGCCAAAAGGAAGGCTGGACACCCCTACTAGGGCAAAGGGTTACCCTGTGGTTAAAAGATGTTCCATTTCCTACTGCTATATAACAAACTTCTACAGATTTAGTATAGCTCATGGTTCTATGGGTCAAGAATGTGGGCAGGGCTTGACTAGACTAGTCTGCTTCAAATGGAGTTGACTGGGCTCACTCAACGGTACTTAGGGGTGTCTACGCTGCTTTGGAGAAAGCAAGATGGCTTCACATACATGACTGTGTGTGCTGGCGGGAACGGCAGGAAGGCTGGGCCAGCTAGAACTGTTGACAAGAGCGTTTAATACGGTCTTTCTAAGATGGCAGGATCAGGGTAGTCTTTTACCATAGGAACTAGCTTCCCGCAGCACATGCATCCCAAGAAGCTTGCATGGGCTTTGGGCCTTTCCTGATCAAGCCTCGGAGCTCGTGCGGCGTCATTTCCTCCATATTCCATTGGTTACAAGTGACTCATAGGCCAGCCCAGATTCTCAGGGAGGGGAATTAGACACCGCCTCTTGATGGGGAATGGACAGATAACATTGTAGGAGAGCCTGGATGAGAGATGATGTCATGGCTTTCTTTGCAAAATACCTTCTGCCATAGTAGCAAAGAGTTCAAGTCAGAGATATGACTTCAAATCCCATGTCATTCCTTTGTTAATTGTGCAAACAATTCATAGCAAGTTACATAACCTCACTGAGATTTCTGTTATTTTCTTATGTCTTGTGAAATGGGATTAAAAATGCTACCTGTCATGGTCAGATGAGAAAGTTAAAATAAGAAGATACATACAAAGCAGCCTACCCGCAGTAACTGCTCAAATATGTGTTTCTCTCGCCCCTCTGAAGAACCCGATGCTGCGAGCTGCAGCCCTAAATGACCCTCATAAAGCAGGAGTCTCCACTGCTTTCTTATTTCTACTGCTTCCTAATAGCTGACTCATGTCCACTTCCTTCTTCTTTTTTTATCTCACCTTGTTTTCTCCACATCTTTTTTATCACCTGGGATGCTGACAGATGGACCATTCACTACAAATCAGCCCACGCAAACATCCATTTCCTCAGAATCTTGTCAGTACTCTTGGATCATTGGAAAAAGTAATGTTCAAGAGCTTATTTTCAGAATGAGGAATCTGTTTATACACTGAAAGAGCAAAATTTCAGACCAGTCTTTATCTAACTCACCACGAATTCTAAATATATGGATGTACATTCCTAAAGTATACATAACGATGATTGTTCCTCAGTATGTGGTAAAGAATAAATTTCACCTTTAATATTGAATGTAATTATAAAATTATGGTATGAGTTATATATAAAATTTCAAATCTGGGCCTTAAAAAACATGGACAGTAAACTTGTTTGGGTAGGTTTATGAATCTTTTATAATAGCACCATGCTCATCTATTTCTATTGCATATTGACACAGTGTTTATTTTATCCTCTTTCCTACCTCCCTTTCTTGTTATCATTCTTTTTTTCACCCTTCATGGTTGTGCCATTATGCCTCATTGTCAATTATGTATTTATATTCACTCAGTCTCTGGAACACATGAAATTGTGATGAAGTACAAAATCTGGGCCAGCCCAACATGGGGTGACCCCACACTGGTTTTTCTTTTATTTGAATAAATACAGCAAGAAGCTGTGGTGGAAGGAGGTCTCGCAGGATTTGGCTCTTTAAATGTTCTATAACATAGCGGGAAACCTGAGTGAAATGATGCTGATCGATACAACTGTCCTAGGAGAGTGTTGTGATGTTTTTTTTTGCTGTCACCCATGAAACAAGCTTAAATTTATTGATGACTCTTTTTTGCTGGAGGCACGAAGCTGCATTCAGTTACTTTGCAGGGGGTGGGGCGAGAACACAGAGAAAACTGACTAGGGAAGTGACTCTAGATATCTTGAATCTTATTCTTCACAAAACAGCATGGGCTCTAAATAGCAATCAGATCAAAAACTGACTTCACTGCTGGAGGGTCTCATGCCCAGACATGTTCAAGGCTATCAGGAACATTACTTGGCAGTGCCCTCTGTGGCACATGCCATGAACAGCCATGTAAACATCTACATTCTCTGCCATCTCAGTGTTCTCCTAAGAAAGGCAAAGGTATCCACGCTTGTTTCCATGGCTTGTTTGCATCTCATCCCTTCAGAGGGTGTTGGCAGTCCTGTTTAAACAGACATGTTGTGGCCTCAGACAGACCAAGAATAATTGGAAGCTAATTTACCATGGAAAGCTTAATGATATTTGAAATCACAGCTGAGTGCTTTTGGGAGCTAACAGGAGCAATACTCAGATCGAGCAAGGAGGCACATCACAGGTGACAATCATCTACCTGGCTTTCCTCGTGAGCTGCAACTAGCCCCCAGCAACACTTCCCTTCAGGCAAAGCTCCTGTGCCCAAATTCTTCCAAAATGAGTAAAAACTATGTTTAAACTATGTCTTTTTAAACTACGTTTGTGTTCATTGTACATGCATGTGGAAAAGGAAGGGTGAAGTATTAGACAAGAGAGACACTTTGGTTCCCTTTACATTTTGTTCACCAGGTTTAGTCTTTAGTCACTCAGGGATCCAGAAGTAAACTAAAATGGCTGTCCCTTTCTGCTTTTAAATATAGTAATCCCACAGGTTGAGAAGGGCCTCAAAAGTGAGGCTTGCTCAGGTATGACCTCCATGCAGCTTAGTTGTTTTACTTATCCTCAGCTAACAGCATGCCAGCAGAGTTAAGTCTTGAATTGCTCAAGGCTTACCAGTGAGTACTGGAACGGAGGCCAGATCCAAGGGCTCCACTTCCCTCTCATTCCATGGGGATTCTCCATCCTAATTGCTCCATGTTAGATGTATTTACCCTGAAAACCAGAACCACCTTTTGCAATGCAGTTTGCTTAATTACCACATCTCAGCATTGGAGGAAGAAAAAATAAATCCATGTGTGGTGTTGCATCTCAGAATTTCTTTCAGCAGCCTTTTTATAACACTTCTGTCCTTCTTTATACTTTTCGTACCTCATAAAAAATGAACTAGAAGCAGGGGCTCCCCCTTACTGACTCAGCTTTTCTTTTCCTTTGTCCTACCAAAGGAAGTCCAGATATGACTTCCTGAGAGATTTTATGTGATATGAGATCTGCCTTTTTATTAAGCAGAAGCCAAGATGCTAAATAAGTATGGGTTGTTAATATGATAGAGTTTGCTCAGTGTGTCAGTATTGTCAAGTGGTTAAGGGTTTAGGGTCTGAACTTAGTCTACTCAGGTTCAAACCTGGGTCCTCCTCTTTACTAGTAACCGGCAAATTATTTCATCTCTTCTGTCTCAGTTTCATTATATGAAACACAGGGATAATAAGGGATAATAATGTTGTCTTGTGGGGTTATTGAGAGCACTCAATGAGAATGCTTGTAAAATCTTGTCAGAGTACATGACATGTGATACGTGGTCAATAATTTTTTATCATGGAGTGGGTTCACAGCACATTTTGTGGGTTGTGACAAATACATGAGTACAGTACGTAGGATTTAAAAACAGAAAATGAGGTTTCTCAGTCACCAAATGCTAAGAAAAGGCGTGTGTTGGGATTGGAAGGGTAGGGTGGTAGGCAGGAGGGTGAATAGAAAGGTAAGGGCTGACCTCACACCAGCTCAACCAGATACATCATGGGCCTCAGACATCACCCTTCAGCCAATGCCCCAAGTGTCCCCTGAAGAAAATACCACCTACAAAATGCACATGTCTGATCATCTGGGACATAGGCTACCACAAGGAAAGTTCTGCCCAGTCACAAACTTACAAAGATGGATGTTCATACAATACTTGGTTTCCCCTCCCATCCAGATTAAACAGAGGGTCTTTCAACCAGCAAGGGCTTTCTAAAAAGGGTATAGGAGTCCACATTTCACATACTCCCACCCACAAAGTTATTCTTCCCAATGTGGCATTGTGGGTGAGGATGGAGGAGAAGCAATTTCTCCTGGACTTCCTTAGTGGGACAGAGGAAGGATAAATTTTGCCTTAATATTAAAGATAAAACAAACTTATCAAAGACTATCAGGGCAAATTGCTGTGGAATGATGCAATATTATGAGTCACATTTTAATTTCCTTGCTACTTTAACTAAACCATAAAAAAAACAGAAGAAAACAAAAATAACCCTTAACTTAGCTCCCTTGTCTAGGCAACTGAAGGGTAAAAGGACTCCTATAGACATTGTCTCAGCTCTTGCCCCCTTTACAAACAAGTGATTCATTTATTTTTTCTCTTCTTATGCAGACAAAGATAATATCTCAAGCCATGCCTACTAGAATATATGTGTTCAGATGTTTCTAACATTAAAGCTAGCTAATAGCCACAGCAGAAGACAAATTATTTATTTGCTCTTGTTATAATTTTATTTCTAAAGATAATGTCTAAACCTGCACAGCTACCTTTATCACAAGCCTTTTGAATATGAAAAATTGTATTCTCTGTGTTATACCACATCTCTACAAACCAAATTGATCAAGTATTTCCAAGTGTTAATAATATGCTTTAATTTGACAAATACACATTTAGTTTTGCATCCAAAAATGGATAATATAGCACCACACTAAAAGTCAAAATGAGTTGTCTTTTTCCTGCTATGGATATTAGAGGTATTTCTTTCATCATATACAACAATGCACATCACTAATTTTATTATTCCTTCAAGAAAAAGAGTCTCAATTATTGAAAAAATCTTGAGCTAAGAATTTATCTACTTAACATAGAATCTATTTTCCTGAATTATAAGGTTGGGATTTCTAAAGACCAACCTCCTTTATACATTTTAGTATTCTTCATTATCTGGCCTCTGCTTACCATCCTAGTCTTATATTTTATACTTGTGCCCCTTGTATTTTCTGCTTTGCCATTTTAACTCCTTAAGTGGGGGTGAGGGTGGATCCTGAGACCAGTGATGCCTGCCTTTGCTGTGAGGCCTATGCACACACATCCTCCCTCTTCCTGAATTACTTGCTTCCACCACAAACCCTTCATTGGTGTTGGTGAAGTCTCCCTTTAGTCTCCAGACAAGTGGGCCTAGTTTTATATCTTTACATGACTTTATACATCAACATTATTTGTTTAATTATTTTATTATCTATCTCCCCCATAAGATTGAATGTTTTATGAGAAAATAGATCTTGTCTGTTTGGCTTATTATTGTAGATGCAGCATCTAACATGGCACCAGACATGCTTAATAGAAGATCAATGGGTGGGGGGGGGGGTGAAATGGAGACAACTGTACTTGACCAATAATAAAAATTATTTTGAAAATAAAAATGTAAAAAAATACTTGTTGAATGAATAAATATCTTTCAATTTTTTGAAAAGTCATCAGTAATCTGGCATTTTCCCAGATAGGAAGTCAAGCAATGGCATTCTAGCTATGCCAGCCTTAGGCAAAAAAAGACAGGCTACAGATTAATACCTATTAAGTCCTGTGAAGTAATATACCATGTAGATCCAAGTTCTTTCTAAATATATCTGTTGTTTAATGATACGAACTTGGTGAGGTCATGGTGTCAGGATTCTAATAGCCTATTTCAAGTGGCACACTGATAGAATTAGCTATTCTGTAGGTAGTAAGCTTCTGTAATAATGTCAACCATGAGACAGAATGTAACACTGAAAGGGGAGAGAAGAACCAGTTCACATGCTAATTCTCTGGGCACTATATGGACTATGGGGAACCCTTAGTGCCAAACAGAATGCTTAGACCTAGATATTCTTCCCTGAACAAGCTGTTCAACCCTGTGCCTCCTGGAGCCTCTTCCACAAGTAGTAAGAATTGTCAACCCACAATCTACTATTTTTGGTAGACCTGCCTCCTGCATGAAAAACCTTCATTAAGTTCACCCCTCCCAGACACATACAAAATTTTCTCATTGTCTTAAAATAATGTCAAACTCTTCCATCCCCTTCTTCTACCACAAAATACATCCACTAACCTTAAAGGAGTATTTCTAACGTATAATGAATCCAGAGAGCTGAGAAATTACACATACTCATTATCACAGAAATGTCGAAAATGATTAAGAAGGAATTCATTTCAGCTTCATAAATCTTTGCTGTTTTTCAACACACTGGAAGAGGTAGCAGAAATAAAATACTTCATGACATTTCTCAAAATATAGAAAAGAAGTATATAAATTTCAAAGAAATAAGAAAGTGTCACCAAGAAAAATCTAGGACAAAAGATTTAAACAGAATTCTGAAACTTAAAAATAAACCCTTTTTAACCTTGGTAACAGAATGACAATATTCAGAATGATTAATAAGAGAGTCAGTACTCAAAAAATGTGACTACTAAGCAAGGTACTCACAGGCAGTGTCATATAATAATAGAGACACAACTCCATCTGGGGTAGAATACTTCTTTTTTAAGAATAAAGCTTTATAGGGTAATCAATTTCATGTCTTCTCAAGACAATTATCCTCTCTTCTTTTTAATCTTAGCTTCACTTATTGTAAACAATTCAAAAATGAAGGAGCACACTATTAAATTTTGTTTTTGCTTTTCTTTGTTGAATTTGTTGTCTCTTCCTAGTTAATACATCATTGAGTTCAAACCTTCATATAGACATAATTTTCAAAGGATGCTCTTCCAAATACATATTTTCATTTCTTGGATGTCTGAATTAAGTACTTTGACAATATCCTTGGGAGATTTAATCATGGGTTTAAACTTCTGACCTGCAGTACCAGTTGAGCCAGTAAGCCATGGCTGTCTGCCCATATTTACTTAATGGGGCAGAATCATCATCTATCACACAATTCTTTGCTTTCTGAAAACAAGTTATGCAAGCAAGAATATCCGCATTTTGCATGTGACAAGATTCACATTGGATTTAGTATTGCAAAACCATCTGGTCATAATCAAGGTCCCCTTAAACATAGGGAGAGCCCCTGATATCCAGGCTAAGAGCTGGCCTACCTTCTTGGCTAAGTCTCCTTATTCTTAGTGAGAGCATCTTGATGAGCTTACTCATCTGTTTGGAGTTTTGGGGAAGAAAGGAAAAGAATTTTTTTCAAGTTTAAAAGATATCCTACAAATCCTAGGATGTCATGACACAAGATGGTAACTCACATCCACAAAAGAAATGAAGAACCAGAAATGAAAAAATATGTGGGTAAATATAAAATAGTCTAAATGCTTATTTTTTCACTTCTTCCTTTAATGCCTATAAAAGACATGAGATTATGTAAAGCAGTGGTTATGACACTGCCTTGTTATATTGATAACAACACATAATATATGTAGTAATAATAGCGCACAGGAGAAGAGGAGAATAGAGCTGCATTGGAAGGAAGTTTCTATATTTTATGAATATCAAATTAGTTATAATCTCTAGGAAACTGATAAATTAAGATGTGTTTTATAATTTCTAGAGAAACTATTGGGAGAATAACTAGAAAAATAGTTTAAAAATCAACAGATTTTGAATGATACACTACAAATATTTTCTTAACAAAAAAGAAAGCAGTAAAAGAATAGAGAAATGAAGAAATAAGCATTCAAAGTGATTATTTGGAGATTTCTATACCTAAGAGTCTATAACTGATAGGGCTGCTTTATTTTTTAAAACTCAACAAGGACATAGAAGACTTAAACTATACCATCAATAGACTCAAATTAATTGACTTATGTAGAATATTTCACTCAATGAATGTAGAATTCAGGGTCTTTTCAAGTGCACATGGAACATTTTCCAAGATGAGACCATATAGTAGGCTGTAAAACAAATCTCAATTAATTTTATTTTTTAAGTATTTTTTAAAAGATTTCATTTATTTATTTTTAGAGAGAGGGGAAGGAAGGGAGAAAGAGAGGGAGAGAAACATCGATGAAGAGTTAGTTGCCTCTCGTGCGCCCTCTACCAGGGACCTGTCCTGCAGCCCAGGCATGTGCCCTGACTGGAAATTGAACCGGCACTCAATCCACTGAACCACACCAGCCAGGGCCCAATTAATTTTAAAAGATTAAAATCATACAAAGTATGTTTTCAACCACAATAGAATCAACTCAGAAATCAACAACGAATAAAATCTAGGAAATCTTCAAGTATTTGGAAATTAAACAACATATCTCTAAATTAAAAAAAATAAAAGATAGTTCTTTAAAATATCACAAAAGTAATAAATCTTAACTAGACTAACCAATAAAAAATGGAGGACACAAGCTACCAAATTCAAGTCATAAAAGAAAACAAAAACACAACATATCAAAAGTTACAGCATGGAGCTAATGCAGTGCTTAGAGACATATTTATAGCTGTTAAGGCACATATTAGAAAACAAGAAGGTCTCTAAATCAGTGATCTGTGCCTCCATGTTAAGAGACTAGTAAAAGAAGAGCAAACAAAGTCCAAAGCCAGCAGAAGATAGGAAATAAGACAGATTAGAGAATAACTCAATAAAATAGAGGGGAAAAAGTAGGAAGATAGCAATGAAACCAAAGGTTGGTTCTTTCAAAAAATCAACCAATGGACAAATCTTTAACTGGACTCACCAAGGGGAAAAAAAAGAGTGAAAACACAAGTTACTAAATTCAGGAATGAAAGAAGTGATATTACTACCATGCTATTAAAATTCAAAAGATTATAAGAGAATTTATAAGAAAAACTTGCCAAAAAATAAAACAAATGATATGAAATGGATAATTTTATAGAAATAATGGACAAAATAATTGAATGGAGATTACATAAAAAACAAGCAATAGCCAATATACCTATGAAAACATGTCCAGTTTTATTAGTCATTAGGAAAATAGAAATTAAAACCACAGTGAGGCCCCACTGCACACCCACTGGAACGGCTGTGATAAAAGAACATGAATCCAAAGTGCAGGTGAAGCTGTGGAGCAACTGCAGCCCTTCGTTATTGCTGGCGGGGAGGTAAGAGGATACAGCCACTTTGTAAAACAGTTTTTGCAGCTTCTTATGAAGTTAAACATACATTTACCATGTAACCCAAGAATTACTATTTGGAACCCACCTAAAAGAAATGAAAACCTATGTCCACATAATATTTGTAAGTGAATGTTCATAGCAGAATTATTCATAACAGCCCAAGACTGGAAACCATCCAAATGTCCAAGTAGTGAGTGAACAAATAAAAGTGATACATCCATACAATGGAAACTACTCAGAAAGGAACAGAGTACTGATACAAGCTACACATGGTCAAACCTCAAAAACATCATGGTAAGTGAAAGAGGTCTGATCCAAAAGGCTATATATTACATAATTCCATTCATATAAAATATCCAGAGAAAGTAAATTTGTGGAGGCAGAAAACAGCTCCATGGTTTCCTAGGGCAGTCAAGGGATGGAAGATTACCTGCAAATAGGCAGGAGACATTTTAGGGTACCAGAAATGTTCTAAAACTCGGTTGTGGTGGTATTTACAGAACTATAAACTGATTAAGTTAACATTGCCTTGAATTACATACTCACACTGGGGAGAATTTTATGGTATGTAAATTATGCTTCAATAAAGCTGTGGATTTTGTAATGACTAATAAATCATATGAAAAAATAATAGCTGTCTGGATGAGAATGCCTGATTTCTTTATAAAGAGCAAATGCAAATTAAAAGTATAATGAGACAGATTTTGCAACTCACACTGACTAAGATGAAAAAGTTTGTAATATTCCCAATTAATAAAGATATGGACAATAGGCAACTTTATTTATGGCTAGGAGAAGTATTGATTTGGAACATCCTCTATGAGGAGCAATTTTGATTTATCTTTCAAAATTTAAAATTACATTCTCCTTGGCTCAGTAATTACATTTTCTCCCACTGAGGCCAAGTGATGAATTTATGTTATATTCCCTACACGCAAAAGATTGCAAACAATCCAAAAGTCCATCATCAGAAGACTAAGATAAATTATGACACAACCAATGAGTAGAATGAAATGCATTTGTAAAAATATACAGCTCTATTTGAACTGTTAGGAAAAGATCTGCAAGTCTAGTGCTAGAAAGCAAAGTAAGACAATGTATTTCATGTCACCACTTGTGAAGTACGAGTTAATATGGTCATACATAACGAGAGCATTTCAGGTATGTTTTATACTTGCCTTCAGGGAATACATATGTGTTCCTTAAAAAAACAGACAAGTAATGGGAGTAAAAGGCAGGAAAATGTACTTGAACAGCAATTAAAATTTTAAAAAATGGCAAAAAAAAAAACCAAATAGTGAAACTTGATTTTCACTGTCTATTCCTTTGTACTTTTTAAATTTTGTATCATGTGCAAAAATTCAAAAACAATGACACTTTGGTGAATTGTCTTTAAAGGGTGGTTTTGAATAAGTTTAAGGTGATATCAAGAGAAACAAAGTACTAGGCCCATGATAACTGGAATAAATTCTAATTATAAATTTAATACATTAAGACATTCATTAATATATTGGTTTAAAAGTTCTTGCTTGTCATTATAGTAATAGCTACAAATTTGACTTTAAAATACTTTTATTTTAAAGAAATTTGTATTTAATTACCCCAAAAGCTATTTAATTTGAAGTTGATTCTTTGCATAGTAGAAATTATTTTCAAAAATCAAGCATGGCATTATAAATGCTTGTTTTTCTTTTTTCAGTTGAGGGTTCATTTTCCTATCATCCGTGGTTTCAAGAAAATCACTCAATTCAGAATATTATTTGAGAATGCCAGAAGTTTAGGGAATAATTAGACTAAAGCCTAAAAATGAGCCCTTGACATGAATTTTAAGAGCAGGAATTATTCCTGTTCCAATAGAATTAACAGTAATTTAACGTACTTGGAGCAAGAATTTCTCCCTGGATCACTGCATACAGGCACGCATTCCCTTTCAAGCCTCATTCCTCATAAGTATTTTTAGGTCTCTTAAGCTTTTTTTGGTTGCCCTTTGTTTCCTTCCAAATTTTTTTTTACTTTGGTGTCAGTACTAACCCTTCTATCAACTTCATTACAACTCCTCAGCACTTGAAAATTTCTGGGTAACTTAACAAGGAATCCAAAGTTGCATGTTCTGAAGAATGTCAGAGAAAATAAAATGTCAAAAACTCACAGAACAGACAGGAAGAAAAGTTGGTATCACCAGCTCCCCAAATGGCCTTTTCTACCACCGAAGCTCCTTACTGTCTCCTGAAGATCTAAGACTGACCACTGACTCTCAGCCCAAAATGGTTTTCTCTTTTAAAGACAGTCAGGTTTACTTAGAGTTTTTCACTGTGCCATTTAGCAAACATTAGTCAAGGGTCTATGTGTCAGAGAAAGTCTGCGTGGCATTAATGGTGGGAATGCAAATAAGTCTGAGCCCCAGCCCGCCAGGAATTCAGAGTCCAGCAGGCAAGACAAACACGTGCACACATAATTATGATTAAGTGCTATTTGGGCATTAACAGAGTGTGTACCAGGTGAAAGGCACTGGCAATTTGGAGGTGATTAATTCTGGAAAGAGGGGGAGTTGCTTGCATGGGAGTGGTGAGGTGTGGATAGGTTTTTAAAGACGAGTAGAGATTTGTTCGGTGCTCAAAGCAGAAAAGCATTCCCGGCAGCAAGCAGGGAGCTGGGAACCAGCATGGCGTGTAAAGGAAAATGCCAGGCAGTGATGCATCTATAAAAAAAATAAACACGAGGGGAGGAAGACACATTGACAGGGACGGGAGTTTGGGGGTTAGCCCCCACTAGGTCTACCACCCTACTGTCTCGTCACTTACCTATGAAGTTGTTATAGAGCCAGACTTTTAGAGGACTTGGGGGAGTTCAATTGTTGTATTTATATGTAGCCTGCAGACTGTAAGTTAATATGCAAACATTCCTTGTAGTACTGTTTGCGGTGGCAAAAGTGTGGAAACGATGTAAATGTTTACCATTGTGGGTCTGACTTAATAAATCATGATAGCTCCATAAAATGTAATAATATAAATTTGTTTTTTAAAATAGTGTAGAGCTACATCTATTAAAATGGATCTCACTCCAGGATACGAAAGGAAGGAAGGAAGGAAGGAAGGAAGGAAGGAAGGAAGGAAGGAAGGAAGGAAGGAAGGAAGGAAGGAAGGAAGGAAGGAAAGGAAGGAAGGAAGGAAAGAAAAACAAACCAAGGGGCTGATCCTGTGTGCACCGCCTTTTGTGGGGGGATCTTTAAGTGTTATATACACATTACTAGGTTATGATCTTTTAAGGACATAATGGTTATCAGTGTTTAAAACGCACAGCTCAAGAACCGATTCCCTTTCCTCATTCCCTTTCTACCATCTGTGAAAATGAACAGGGACAGCGGAAGGATGAGAGAGAGCAGTGAAGAATAAGAACGCATACTCAATTATAGATTTTCCCACAGATACTAAACAGGGTTAACAAAACCTGCTTTTGCCCCACCCTGTATAATACTGTAGTTAGAATTCTTCACCAGTACACTGTTCTTCTGTTCAACACACAAAATTGTGTTTTTATTTCTTCTGGGAACATGCACAGTTGCCGTGGTGTTGGGGCACGAGGCAGAGGCATGGGGACTGTCAAGCTGAAGACTGTCCCCGGAATGGGGAGACCCTGCCTTCCACGCATATCTGACATCCGGGCGGCAGGTACTTTTATTTAACAACATCCTGATGCGAAGTGAGGGCAAAATGAATAGTGTGAATGTTTTTATAAATGCTGCAGGTTGATGCTGTACCATAGATGTGATTGTACTACAGTAATTCCTGTCTTGGCTTTTGCCATTTTGAATTTTGTCCTAGTGAAACATCCTAATATTTGGTATCTGTCATGTACCAAAAAGGTTGAGACTACTGTTACAAACTGTCATCCTAGCCCTGGGCACTACCACTGTTGGGCATGTGACCTATCCTAAATTAATCATGAAGATATCTGTAAGTATCCATGGAAAGAAGCGGAATTTAAAGGAAAAAGGAAAACTGTGTTATGGGCACAGAGCAGGACCTCATCACATAATACACAGGAGTAATTTACAACCATAATGCCTTGAGTTGAAGGTCCAGAGCTCTTTATTCTGCTCTGAAAGAACCAAGAAAAGAAATATATCATGTTCATCCCGCTGAGTACATTTCATAAAGCACTGGTGTAAATGCTCTCAAGAGCTATGGGCTGAAATAACCTGGCAGGCCCCACCTATGAGCCCCCTTAGTTGGAGAGCCCACTTCACGGACATGCAGGGCGGGGACAGTGACTGAGGACCCTGTCTCTGTTCTGGCCTGACAGGGCTCTTTGAGGGTGGTCAGGAAGCCGGATGTAATTGTTTAATCTTCAGCAGTAAGCTTTGGGAGAAGTTCATCATTCTACAGAAATCCTAGGTGCTAACGACTTCATTCTATTTTCTTAGTATCTTTCCTCCATTCCCAGGTTTCAGAGCACACAGAATTTTTCTTGTGTTGACTCATTTAAGTATCATTTCTTGCCCCGGTGGACTCCAGCATCCAGAGGTCGTCCGTACACACTCATTTGTCTATGTGTGCCTTCCTCCTCCTAATGGGTTTCTGGTTATAGACCTCAGTTCACTTTCTGAACCAGTTTCTGTTCATCACCTTAGCTTGAAGACCCAACTGGCTGCCTGTCTGAGCTCCAATTAGGGGTGATCTAAGCCAGGAAATGTTAGGGCCTTTGTCTGCCTGTGCCTAAGGCCACACGCACTTGAGTTTTCCCACGCAAACCGCAAACCGTGCTTCCGTACTTGCTCAGCATTGTGGGCCACACAAAGGACTTTAAAGGCCCTTCTGCCTTGAGTTTCCACCTTGCTCTTTAATCTCAAACCTGGTTTGTTCATCCTCACACCTCACCTCAAACTGCTCATACAGGCAAATTTCAAACATAAAAGGGAGTTGTAGGGGATTGCCTCTGGCTGGGTTCCCCAGAGAGCAGCCTTTGAGACAAGGATTGGGACATAGGATGCATATTGTGAGATGCTGCTGGGATGAATACCTGTAAAGGGGAAAGGAAGGAAGCAGGACTGGACAGAGAGAGAACCTGGGCTGTGATGTAGTCCCAGCGAAGGGGCTCAGTCAACTGCATTCAGAACTCTGTAACTAGGAGGATCCTCAAGACCTGTTCTAAGTTGGAGAAAGGGGACCAAGTCTTTACCCTGCTTTGCTGGTCAGCCATTTAATGAGAGCTGCCCATCTCCAAAAAGGATCGACTGCTGAGGAACATCCTACGGCTTCTTGGAACTTGCCACTCTGGCTGACATAGTGCTTTACTCACTATCGCAGCTGTGCTGTCCCAGGATCCTTTTCGTTCTTGGGACCAGAGAACACCCTCATGTCAAAGGGGAGTTAGGTTATGGATTCTGTGGATCAGCTACGTTAAACTCTGGAAAGTAAAATACCTCCTCCACTGAAGGAACCATTATTTCAGTCACTACAATGGATTGATTACTTCTTTTACTACACGTGGGGGTTAGGTAGAGCAAGGAGGGCAGGTGAATTTCACTTATGGATTTTTGAAGTTCTTGATACACAGCTTAGACCAAGAGACCTACAATTCTGGGACTCTGAATATCTAATAGTCCAAGAGTGAAGCATAAGTTAAGGACAATCTTGAAAATCTGGAAGAGAAATGATAGAGGAATGATTAAGGAGAAAGAATTTGCTGCAAGACCAGGCATAGACAGCATTCAGAAATGTATCCTTTCTTTCAAAAGGTCACCTGCTACTCTCCCTTACTGTTCATTTTCAAATTTACTAAGACAGGTTTCAACCTTTCAGCAAGTATGATGATCTAGAAAAATGCCGTGGCCACAGCTGTCACAAAGCCCATGCATGAGTCGGAAGGAAATACAAACGCAGCTCTGTTGGGTTCAACAAGATGCCAATCTGGAAGTCAGAGATTCACTGCCATTGTTAGGACTGAGATGCAAAACCAGGACACAGAGCTACCTGTATTGAAATGCAATAGACCAGAGGCAATTTGCGTAACATCAAACACTTCAGACGCAACAAGAGCACTGTACTATCAGAGTAAGTGCAAACATTGATGATCACAATAATTTTAAATCATTAAAAAAAATTCACTCTTTTCAGTTGTGCTTTTTAACAGAGGACAGAAACATGGAGTGTTTCAGAAAAGCCCCTGTTTGAAGGGGTTAAAATAAAAGAAATTGTAGAACAAGAGATGACCCTTGGGGATATCCGGAAAACTGGATTCTGGGCAGAGGTAGGGTAAATGAAGTGTTCCTGGGAGTGAACGGAAATGTGTGAGAGTCGTTCGACAGACAAAGGCCAGAGCTCTCAAAGGAGATTCACTTCGAAGCCAGAAAACATGTGCAGCCCAGTCCTACTGCAGGTAAGACAACAGGGAGGTCGCAGGTGACTACCTTGCCTTTGAGCTCTATGCAAAAATGCTCTGTTCCCAGGAGCTTCTCCATAGCCCTCAAGTTCACTAGGTGCTGACAAAGAAAAGATGAGAAACATAGATGGTCATGAACTTATTGAACAGAAATTGGCAGCCACATTTGAGGCATAAAGCATTTTGGTGGGAAAGGGTGAGATCAGAGATGAGAAGTTCCCCCCACTTACGTACAATCCCACTTTTCATGCCTAAATGTACTCTCTGCTCATATGCTCTTCCAAATTCCCTTGGGCCATTGCTCTGCTCAGAGAAGGCCCCCTTCCTGACTCAAACAAGGAGAATGATGCTGAAATAGTAGGGTTGCTGCGATTTTACAAAGATACCACATAAAGTTGCTTGAAGCTGCATTGATGCCTAGAGGGTGTGTCTACACTGGTGACTATGGACTGTAAAGGTAGAAAATCTTACAATGGGCTATAAAATGGTATCGTCCACAGGGACAGAAAATAAATGACAATGGACACCCGCAGCAAGATAGATAAATCCTTCAAACATAAAGCTGATGAAAAAAGTCAGATATTTATATATAGTTACAAAAGAAGCCAGTAAAATTATAGTCAGGATAATGGCTATTAGGGGAAACGGGGTGTAAGGAGGGTTTCTGGAGGTCTAATTCCTGACCTGAATAGTGATTAAATGGGTGTTTTCAATTCGTGTCAATGCATTAAGGTGTACACTGCTGAGGTTTCAATAAAACTTTAACAACAACAGTGTGGACTAACATGCCCAGATAGAAAGTGGTGGAGTTGGGATTTGAACCAGGTCTACAGGACCTGCCGTATCCTCAGGGTGTTCATAGACATTTGCATCATAGTGGGTAGTGAGCTCCAGTATTTGTACCTCAACCCCGTAAAATTTTTGAAAGCTCCTACCTTCTCAGGCTCTCCTCCACCGCTGCACATGGTATTTGCCTCAAGGGGAAAGGGAGGTACCAATGTGGGGGCACACACCCCCCTGAACCTCCTTTCAATGGAGGGTTGTCTCTTTATGGCTTCCCTGAGAACAAGCTGACTCAGTTGCTATCTCTCTCCCTTTCTTTTAACTTCCAACCAATTATTTTGCCAATATTTTATCCAGTTGAAATGTATCAATAATAAGATATTCTACCGTCACCAGAAGTCGGTAGGGGGGGAGGTGGAGGGAAATTTGCTTCATCTCTCTTACCTACAGTTATCGCATCATTTATTTTATGAATTATTCAACAAATATTGATTGGACATCCTCTACATTACAGGTACTATTCTAGAATAAATGTAATGGTGAATAAGAACAAAAGACAACTCTTAAGGGCATTTGCACCAATAAAATTAAAATAATTGCACCTCCTCCATTGAGATTAAATGAAATAATGAATGTAGCATATACAGCACCATGCGGGGGGCAGGCATAGTAAATGTGAAACATATTTTAGCTATTATTTGTGCCTTCTATACCTTCATCAGTTTCCTTTTCATTGCCCTCTGTACATCAGCATAAAATAAAAGAAGAAAGAGGAAGATATTTTTAATCTGGCAGCATTTAGTTCATAAATGATCAAAGCAATAAGACACATCTGAATTCACCCCTAACACATGATGCAGCTAAAAGACCTGAAAAGACTCCTATTCCTACCTCCCCCCAGCTCTACAGAAAATGTGGAAGGCAGAGGTACGTGTCTGGTTGCATTGGGTGTAGGGCTGTTTAATGATGACAAATGAAGACACCAAATGGGGCCATTCCTCCGGGCCCCTTCACCTGCATCTTAGCCACACATTCCTCCGCAAGAGCAACGCTCTGACTCGCCTTTCTTCGGTCGCAGGATTCATGCCTTTATCACCTCAACCCCCACTGCTTAGACCTTCTCAGCAGCCAGCCTGACCTTTGTTTTACATTATAAAACAACTTTGCCGAGCTGAAGTCTGTGGCCCTGTAAACTCTAGAATTATCACGCCTACGGTTCAAAAGGACTTCCCTCACCTGCCTGTGTGGCCTGCTGTTACCTGACAAGAAAGCGGCACTCGGGCTTCCCTCACCCAGCAGCCGCAGTGGGTCCCCATGAGGAAACGTGTCAGAACAGAGGTTTTGCAGGCTAAAAATACATGACCAGGTTTTCAAAAGACCTGTCACAAAGCATTCCACAGCAACCTATTTTGTCCGTCTGAATCACCTAGGAACAAAACATACCCTCCTGTCATTCTTTTCTCACCTCTTGTTCGCACGCAGAAATCAAATTCCTTGAATCAAATTTCTGAGCTCTGAAATACACTGCCAGCATAATAATGTCAAAGGGACACCTTGAGAGGTTATCTGCCAGACATTAGCAAGCCATTTTCCCAAATTATATACTACGGATACTCTAGACAGAACACCGAATTTGCATTCACTTCCCCTCCGTTTGTAAATGGTCTCCTTTCAACCAGGGTCTATTACTCACCGTATCATGGAGCCAAAAAGGCATAATTACCGTCTGCTGCTTCCCCAGAGAAAGGCTCCTGTGAAAGGAAAAAAAAAAAATACATTGAAAAAGCTCAAATTCTTTTAGACCATACAAAATCTGAGAAAATTCTCCGCTGCCATTACAAGTGACACATCGCTGGGCTAAAAATATCTGTTTGGGATGATGGATGTTACTACTCACGATCCCGCTGAAGAGGCAACAGAATGAACCACGTTCAGGATGTCCAACACCTGACACTAGACGGGGACCCAGGGTGGATCCAAGGCTCAGGGAGGTTACCTGAGGCTGGCAGTTAGAGGCCAAGGCCAGTGGGGTCCAATACTCTGTGGGGTCGCAGACAGCAAGGCCTGTACACTGGCCATGCCACACCCCTGACATTAGTACGATGCTCACCGCAGGGCCCCTACTGTACACCTGTTGAATGAAGAATTAATGAATGGCGGCAAGTACCAGTGCCTGGGAAATGAGTGGATTATAATATCTAAAGCAAGAGTTTTGCAACAGTGGCACTGTGGGGAAAAAAACCACATTCTTGTTTTCTGTTACATTAGACACAATCCTCTCTGAATACTACTACACTTCTGACACCAGATTGAGAAAGAGATTCTTTCTTACATATCAACCAATTCTGCGATGGAACTCAATTCTGGCACTGCATACCTGGAGAGAGCAGAAGATCCCAGTGGTTAAGGTCCTGTGATACCCCCTCTCCTCCAATTTAATAGATATCAATCTCAAGTCACCTGTGCTTCTGGCCAACTGACTATAAATCAATGGCTTCCTTGACCCCCTCCTCTGGTTCCATCACAAGAGCAGCTCACAGAGCTGCTAGAGCAGCTCACAGAACTCAGGAAAATAATTCACTTACTACATTGCTTATTATAAGAGGAAATAACTAGGAACCATCCAATGGAAGAGTCGCATAGGGCAAGGTATGTGGGAGGGGGTGTGGAGTTTCCATGTTGTCTGAGGGACACTCTCTTAGCACCTCCAAATGTTCACCAAGGGAAGTTCTCTGAGCGCTGTTCTTTTGGGTTTTTATGGAGACTTCATTACATGGGCATGATTCACTAAATCATTGGCCATTAGAGATTTAGCTTAGTCCAGCCCCTCTCTGCCCGCTAGACGTCAGGGCTGGGGCTGAAAGCTTCAACCCTCTAATCTCTTGGTTGGCTCCACTGGTAACCAGACCCCATCCTTGGGTTACCTAGGGGCTTTCCAAAAGTCACATCATTAACATAACAAAAGACACCCTGATTTAGGAAATTCTAAGAACTCTATTCCAGGAACTGAAAGAGTAAATGTATATTTGTTACTAAAAGTCACAAGATCACAAGCACTACTGACATTTTGCCTGGGTAATTCTTTCTTGTAGGGGTCTTTCTTATGTGTGGTAGGATATTTAACAGCATTCCATGCCTGTCCCCACCTAGCCCCATTCATGACAAGCAAACGTGTCTCCAGATATTGCCACATAACCATTAGGGGGCAAAACCAGCTTTAGTTGAGAACTGCTGATCTAAAGGAGCAGGGTAGAAAGTTTAGGGAGATCCTAAGAATCAAAGAGGCCTGGCAGCAAGATTACAGGCAGGGTGGCTAAGGCTTAGGGACACTTTCAGTCTCTAGAAAAGACTTGATAAGTATATCCATCAAGATCCTGTTACTTGCCAGCAACTTAACCCCAAGTGGCTTAAGCAATGAAAGATAATCTATTAGAATAGTACCTAAAGATTCCAGAGGTATGCTAGCTTCAGTTAAGGCAGGATCTAGGAGCTCCCTGCTTTCCTGCAGGAAGGCTCCTCCATGTGGTGGCAACATTTCCACAACTCCAGGTCTTCATCCTACCAGCTCAGTAACCAGCCCTGATAGGAAGAGAGCATCTCCTTCTCAATAATTCTAGAAAAAAAAAGTATTCTCACACTTTCAGTCTCTTTAGGCCAACTTGAGTCACGTGTCCATCTCTGACTAATCAGAGTTAAGAAATTAATCAGTTGTAAAACACACCAAGTGGCCAGGTCTGAGTCACATGCCCACTCCTAGAACCCGGAGCAAGAAATAGGCTGGTTTCATGCAAAATGTCTGAATTAATATTGAGAGGGGCGGGGAAAGAATAGTTACCTAAAGAAACTCAAGATGATCATAACAGGAAAGGGTAGTAGTAATCACTTTTAGAACAGTATAAGCTAGCAGTCCAGACCTGGACAAATTAAGACACTGACCCAAAAACCAAAGCAAGGGCTCCTGTATCAGCACGCAGAGACCCAGTGCTGGCCTCAGGGTTCAAGCTGCTCAGAGGGGCACGATTCATGACTATTTTCTCTGAAACTTTCTTTCCCAGATCTGCAGGTACTTATTAAACATGAAGAGGTTTATGCATTCAAATAGCAACATTTAATCTTTCCCGGTGCCTGGCTCTATTTGCATACCTTTGCTTTCATTCTGCCCTTTCTGAAGATCCCCTTGGGTAAATTCAGGCTTGGATCAGCTCCTCCCAGCTTGATTACAGACACTTTCTGTTTTCTGTTGCTCTTAGACACCAACCTATGGGTCACAGAGCAGGATCTGCCAACTGCCAAGGCCAGGATGAGGAAACGAAGGGAAATTTTAAATACCTTTCCCTGGAAGTGGGAGGAGGAGGTTTCTTCCTGACTTAGCAAGTGAGCACTTTATGCCCAGACACAGAATAATAGCCTCTAATAATGTTTATAAATTGTGGTCTCCCTGATAAAACCATGGGTGCTATTTTCACTTGTTAAAATTCTACTCCCTTTAATCAGTCTTACTGAGCATTTCTCTACAGACTCTGTCATGTAACATGGGTCTTAAAAGACATGTTATGTGGGGATACGAGAAGACCAGCCACAAGCCCTTTATAATCTCGCAGCCTTTTAATCTCATTGTGTGGCAACCTGGGGGATGTGGAAATGAGTAAATTTAAGGCTGTTTTTCATAGAGGTGATGTGCCTTGAGGCCAGTTCCTTTGATCTGTCTAAGGCAACTGCTGTGTGGAGAGGGACAAGCCTGTGCTGACAACCGTCTGGATTCGGGTCTGCCCTGGAGACCGGAATCTTGGATCCCCAGTGTCCAGTAAGTTCAATACCTTTGGTAAGACCTGAAAGTTTCTTTTAATGTATGCATTCTTAAATGATAAAAGTTAAGTTATTAATTTACAAACATAAGAATATTCAGTCAATTCAAATGCCAGTCCACGTTGTTCCTCTGTCAGGTACCTGATGACAGCTCTGTCCTTCTGTTGTGATCATTTTCTAGTGCGGTTCCCCTTCTGTTTCCCGAGCCTGCTGACCCCCTCAGAGTATCAAATGAAGCCCTGCTCTGCTCTGCTCAGCACAAAATCACTGCATGGCAGCACACACTGCAAAGATTTCAGATCTATGGAGTCATTTTAAACCTTTGATCTGCCTCTTTCAAGTTTGCAACATGGAGTTGATTCCATATCTATTTTCTGATGATTGGAAATGTGGGCACACCTATTTCATAGCATTGTACTGAGGTTCACCGATGAGGCACATGTAATGTTTGTTTGACACAGAGTGGAAACACTACCCAGGTGGCTATTGTATTATGTCAGGGTCTTTGTTTACTATTTGAAAATAATCCTTGGTTTCTGCATCTGTAACTATAAATCATGTTCTTCCAGTGTTATCTTTACAGAAACTTTGTCTCTCCAACACTCTAGGCAAAATGCCGATCACCTGCTTTATTGGCTAACCCAGGAATGACTGACGTATCTCTGCTTGTTCTGCACCCACGTCCAGCAGAGCACTCTCTAGGGCCCAGGATGGCTTCTGACTTTGGGCAATTTTGTTTTGGTCCCTGAGTAATACCATGAAGCAGTCCACAAAAAGAGCGTGATAGAAGCATAAGCATTCCATGCCTGCGGTGACTTTATAATTACTTAATGTGATGTTCACAATCAGTTACACACACACGCATACATTATCTCAGGGATAGAACAGATGCTTTTTCAAGTAAGCACAATGTTCTCTAGGAATTGAGCTCTGTTTGATACAAAGCATTCCGCACCACTAAGCAAAATATATTTGCCAAGACCTCCTCGTCCCATTTCCTTTTTCTTCCTTCTTCATTACTCCCCAGATCACTTTTTAAGAGAATGCCATCATTTGCCCACCGAAGCGCACAAATATCTCAAGTAAAAGGGACCTAGACAAAGCCATGATTCTTTATGGGCTATTTCCATATTTTCTTTACGAATACCCAAACTCTTAGCATCTGATATGAGGATTGATTTTCTGTGGTCAACCTCACCTTTTGTGTGTACATTCAAGTTTAAGCTCACCCCTCACCATCTTATTTTCTGTTCTATACCTCATCTTATGAGATTTCTAAGCAACTCATTGATTTAACAAACATATCAAGCACTTCCTATCATTAAGATTCTATGCTAAGAGTTGAGGATATATGTATAAACAATTCATTGCTAGAACACAGCACAGTGCAGTGGCTGATATAGTAAATGCAGGAGCTATAAGTCACGGAATCATAAAACCAGCGCATCTCATCAGAAACCACACTTGGTGAGCCCCTCATCTCTCCTCTGATGCTAACGTGGCCACAGCTAAACAAATGCAGGGGTGGGAGAGGTGTAATCTTAGATGCATGCTAGACGAACATGACCTCACAGGCATAGGACTAAACCTGTGACCAGAGAACTGGCTCATAATGTGGGGGTGCACGTTCTCAGGGATTCAGCTGGTAAACGAATCAGAAAGGACTATCACACAAGGGTCAAAGGGTTGATTACATATATCTTTACTCATCTAGATCTTAGTTTCAAGGTTGTCACAAGTGATTCCTCACCTGTGAAAGGGATTCATTCATAAGGACTGCATTCATGAGGGTTGCCAGGTGGTTCTCTGGCAGGCATAGGAGACAGACTGAGTGGTGAAAATGACCTCCCTTTGCCCTTTACCAGCCACTCCCTTCCTACTCTTCTATTGCACACCACGACCGTCTTTAACATGGTAATGGCTACGCTTATTATTATCGTCGTGACTTTTCTGAAGGAATAAGAATTTGTTGGTTTCTTTCTTGCTTTGAAATAACAACTCTCTGCCATGTATTTAATAAGCACTAAATTTAAAAAAAGAGTGGAGAGATTAAGACAAGAAACTCTTTTTTTTGGAAATTCTATTTGTAGAAATCCTTAGGTAAATTCAGAATGTAAGAAACTCTCAGGCTAGTCCACATAAAGCCATGACCCTTAAATTGACCACAGCTGAACCTCTACCAGGACTGGGGTTTTTTGTTTGTTTTTTTACCTAACCCACCCCAAGCATTGTTACACTGTCAGCTGAAGTGCAAAAGGTGAGTTCTGGACCTGTCCTTCTACCATCAAAAATCTTTGTGACTCAATAATCTTGTTTGAGTTCCCCCAGAAACAAATTATTTTTTGTTTGGGTCCTGAGACAAGGACAGGAGTGGAGAAAGTTTATTACTTTGAGACATGAAGCAAGCACCAGCAGGGCAATAGGGAAGTGACAGGGAAGGGAAGACAGTCAATAAAAGTGTTACCGAGCAGCTACCACAAGGGATGACCAGAGTTCATCCTATGGAGAAACTCTGGGAAATGGCATGAGATTCATACCAAAGAATGTTCCCCCTCTAAGTGTTGTGGGTTGAATTATGTCCCTTAAAAAGATGCATTGAAGTCCTAATCCTCAGTACCTCAGATTGTGACCTTATTTAGAAATAAGGTCATTGCAAATGTCTTTACCTAAATAGTTAAAGACATGGTCATCATGGAATAGTGTGGGCTCTCAGTTCAATATGCCTGGTGTCATTATAAGAAGACAAGGCAGAACTATGAAGAAAGAATGCATGAGAACATGGGGACAGAGATTGGAGCTATACAGCTGGAGCCAGGGATACCAAGGAGTGATGGAAATCAGCAGAATCTAGAAGAGGAAGGATGTTACTCAAAGTCACAGAAGGAGCATAACCCGCTAACAACTTGATTTTGAACTTCAGTCATCAGAACTATAAAAGAACAAAATTCTGCAATTTTAAGACCCCCGGTTTGCCTTACTTTGCTAAGTAAGTAAAGGGAGTCCTAGGAAGCTAATACACTAAGTGAAGGATCTGCGTTCTTTATCTACTAGTACGTGTCATTGGAAGGATCAGGGGTATGAAAATACTACTATTTGCTCAGCCAGTGGCAACTGAAAGTTAAATCCACACTACTTCTTGACTTCCATTCATTGGGAGAACAACCTTTCAAAGTTCCAGAAAAGTCTCCAGGCATAAAGATATAGATATTGGCAGTTGAAAATCTACTGAGCATACAGAAATGGTCCCAGGGTTGTCCAACTTGTGGCCTGCGGGCCACATGTGGCTTAGAATGGCTACGAATGTGGCCCAACACAAAATCGTAAATTTACTTAAAACATTATGAGATTTTTCGTGATTATGGATGGCAATGTATTTGATGTATGGTCCAAAGAGCTCTTCTTCAGTGTGACCTAGAGACACCGAAAGTTTGGACACCCTTGTAAGGTATATGGACAGGGTTCCACCCCCTCATTGCCTATAAGATAAAGCCCAAGTATTGAGGCCAGTGGCAGAAGATGACAGGAGGACTCAGTGCACTCTTGCTGCTCTAAAGACTGAGGGGGCAACTGCCTCTAGAAGCAGTGAGTGGCTCCTGACTTTCCTTCCTCCAACGAGAAAACAGATTCTGCCTACAGTGTGAATGAGCTTAGAAATGGACTCTTCCCTCAAGCCTACAGTTCAGTGCTACCCAGCCAACACCTTGGTTTGGCCTCCTGAGGCCTATTAAGGCCACTAAATTTTGGTATGGTTTTTGGTGCACTATGGATCATTTAAACAGGCCTTTCCTGCCCTTCGTTTAAAAGTACAATGTTTCCCCATATTACGTATGTTGTATACATTATCTCTACCCTCAGAACAACCTTGAAAAGTGAGTTCTGCATAATCAACAAAAGAAAAAAAGCAAAATATAACCGGAGACATTGAAATTAAGAACAGTCTAACAATAGCCAGAGGGGAGGGAGAGGGGGCAGTGGGGAGAAGGGTTTTCAGGAACTACTATAAAAGACACATGGACAAAACCAAGAAGGAGGGTGAAAGCAAAGGAGGAAGGTGGGTTTGGCTGATGTGGGGGGGAGGGGTGGAGAAAATGCGGACAATGGTAATTGAACAACAATAAAGTAATTTAAAAAAAAGCCAAGGGGGAAGAAATGAAAAGTTAGTTCCGTATAATTCTCCCCATTTTACAGACAAGAAAACTGGGCTTCACAGAGGTTGAGCAATCCATGTACATTTACCACTAACGTCCCTGTTATTTCTGCTCAAACTCAAAACGACACTCAAACCTTTGCTTTTATAACATCATCTCCCAGTTTGTGCCATGTAAAGAAACTCTGGTGAAATCACTGACATGAGCTCAGCTTCTTTCCCTTCAGAAAGGGGAGTATCACTGCCTTCAGGGCTTGGACTGACATATGCCCAAGAGCATTCTGACTCCTCCAGGAAAGCAGTGGGGAGCAGATGCCCTGGAGGGAAGCAGGGGTCCGCCTACAGCTCACCATATGTCAAGTGGTGACAGGTCAGCATTCATCTCAAAGGTAAGCACTCCCAGGGTTGTCACCTGGGAGCATATGGCCATTGGAAGAGAAGAAAATGCCCACTAATATGCCAGGTGTTAAATGCCTGTTGCCCAAAAAATATATGTTATTTATGACAGTTTTTCATCTCTGATGAAGGTGAAGAGGCATCTTTTCCTCTAGGCAACTGGTAGAACTATTCAGTTACACTCAATAAGCTGCAACAACTATATACAAGCAAAAATGCCTGGCCCTACTAGAGGGAGATGTTCCATGCTCTTAAAACTATGGGCTCCCAATTATAATCTAGGCAATTAAACATTATCATCCAGAAAACCAAATAGAAAAATGGGCAAAAAGTTAGGACAAACACTTCACAAAAGCAGGCAGTCAAGGGCTCAACGGACATGAAAATGTGCTCAACCTCATCAGACATCAGGGAAATGTGAGTTGAAAGTCCAGTGAGATTTACAATGACCATTCACCAAAGTGGTTAGAATGAATGGGGACTGACTGGAATTTCAAATCCTGCTGCTGAAAGGAGTATGAATTGGCACTTTACGAAAATCTTGAGCAGTATTTACTATGGTTGAATATACCCTTACTATATGACCTACCAATTCCACCGTCAGGTATACCAACAGAAATGTGGGCATATGTTCACCAAAAGATGTGTGAAAGAGCATTCATACATGTGTGGGCTCGAATGTGCTGCTTGAAATGCCCAATTAATAGCTTCCAGGTCGCCGTAAATGGTAACACATTCCCTGTGGTGTGGTGTATGAGAGCTCCAGATTCGAGGTAGGCTCTACCATTTCATTGGCTAATGCTTTAGACCGGTCATTTAAGCATCACTTTTCCTATCTTTAAGATGGAGGCCACAGCCATACCTGCTGCAGAAGATTATAAACATTAATTATGTTAATGCAAATACAGCAATTAGAACAGTGAGGTATAACTGACAAATAAAATTCTAAGATATTTAAAATAGTGATTTGATATATGCATATGTTGTTAATTACATATATTCATCATCTCACATATTTATCTTTTTGTTGTTAGTGTTGTTGAGAATATTTATGCTGTATTCTCTTAGCGAATTTCAATTATACAATACAGGGTAATCAACTGTGTTCATTATGTTTTACATTAGGTCCTCAACCTGTGTCTTACAGGTGAGAGTTTGTACGCTTTGCCAACCTCTCTCTATTTCCCCCACTTCCCAATCCCTGGAAAACACTTTCCTACTCTGTTTCTATGAGTTTGATTTCTTCTCTTTTCTTTCTCTTTTTTTTTTTTTTTGTTTTAGATTATACATGTAAGTGATACCATGCAGTATATATCTTTCTTTGTTTGGCTTATTTCACTTAGCATAAGGTCCTCAAATTTCATTAATTTTGTTACAGAGGGAAGGATTTTCTTCTTTCTCATGGCTGAGTGATATTCCATTGTGTAGATAGACATATATACTCTTAATATACATCACAACTTCTTCATCCATTCATCCATCAATGGGCACCTAGGTTATTTCCATGTCTTGGCTATTGCCTACTAGGCATTTATTTATCTGAGACAAAAGATTTACTTTGGAGCATTCCAGGCTGCACAGTACTCAGCAATTTTGCTCAGTAATCATGGAAAATTGCACCCTCCTGGCTGCAATCTTGTGACCACAAGGGATCAGAAAGTTAGCAAAGTATAGAGAATCACAAAGAGAGAAAGTAGAACCCTGCATAAATTGTGCCTGAGACCTGCCTCATTTCTGAACTTTTTAGTAATATGAGCCAATAAATCCCTTCTATTACTGAAGCCAGTTAGACTCCCATTTTCTTCTCCTTGCAACCACAGCTTCTAACTGACACAGCTCCGAATGGGCTGAGTGCGTGAAGAAGCCAAAGGGTGAGGGAGTTTTGGGCACCAGGACAGAGGATGGAATGCATCTGAAAATAATCCAATTTAAACAGAGTCCAGGAAACAAAGAAAAAATTCAGTGCTGGACACTAGGAGATAATTGCTTAATTGCAGTTTGGGGACAGCATTCATAAAGGGGAACATTTCACCCCAATGGGACTGCAAAGAAGAAAATTACTCATTGTCTCGAATTGGTAAAAGCTGAAATTCCTTGTTTAAGGATTATTATTCTCTGTGATAGTTCCATAATGTTCTGTTAACTTACTTTTTTAAAAGGCAGTGTTTTTTTTTTCTAGAAGCCTTAGAGGAAATGAATAAGGACAACAAGATGGAGAGTTGGCAGTTTAATGAAAGAAACTTAGTGTATATTTTCATATGTATTTTTGGTATGGAAGAATCTTATAATTAGCAGTTATTTTAAATGTTAAAACCTGAATTTCTAGATAAAATAACACAACACAAATTGCTCTTTATGCTACTAAACAAAACTCTCCACTTCAACCTTCTTTCTTTCCAGGTCAAAGCTGGGTCAATCTTTGCCCTTTTTTCCTCTCTCAGCCATAGCTCTCCCTCAGGAAACACCATTAGTATCCCATTTGCTTGTACAGACTAAATTATTCTATGGTAAGAGGACTTTTGATTTGTGTATTGAAACTACACCTTCTCAGGTTGCTTTTAATTTTCAATGCAATACTAAATTACTCATTTTTTCTTACTTGGATTCCTGAGTCAATGACCACATAAAGAATATAACTCTTAAATTCACACTAACTCCTAAATTCACACAAACACACATATTCAGAACTTACTGGATATTTAATTGTTTAGGAAATGCGAAAACCAGATTCTTAGAGAGAATAGACCTGAGAGGGAATTGTTGTACATGAAAAGTAAAAAAAAAAAAAAAAAAAAAAAACACAAAGCCCTGAAGGAATGACTACATTTCATTAAGTCAAAGATTGTAGATCTCAGAAATTGAGCTGCATCTTATGATTGGCCAGGTTACTGTTATGAAGTAGCTCTTTTTGCCTGCTCAGGTGTGAACCTCATCATAGATGTTCACATCATTGGTACTTCAGCACGTTATGTGAATTGTTGGTCCTTTAAATGTTGGGTGAAATTTATTTTCTTCCAGTTTTAGAGACTCCAAGTCCAAGATCAAGGTGCCAGCAAAGTTGGTTTCTTCTGAGACTTCTCTCGATGGCTTGCAGATGGTCATATTCTCTCTAGGTCCTCACATAGTCTTTCCTCTCCACACCAGCACCCAAGTACCCGAGTGTCCCTCTCAGTGGCCACATTTCCTGTTGTTATAAAGCTACATTGGATTATGGCACACCCTAATGGCCTCATTGTATGTTAACCACCTTTTTAAAGAGCTTATCTCCAAATACAGTCACATTGTGAGGTACTGGGGTTAGGTTTTCAATATATGAGGTTGCGTGCGGAGGGCACTCAATTCTGCCCATAACACTGGCTGTTGTTTGAAAACCTTCAATACGCATCTTCTGGTAAGACTATGAAAGCGCTGGTATCAGTGCTTACAGAATAGGTGTCTGCAACGGAGGGGGGAAATCCAAGAGACGATAGCAAAGCACTCTAAAAAATGCTGTTTTACAACACTTCAGTGGAACAGAGGGCAACAATTGGTGGGCAAATTCTAAGGTGTTAAAGCTCTATGCTGTAGTCGTCAGTTTTTCTTCCGTGGGGATAGATGAATGAGCTATCCTGCAATCACTGGCATCTGTGCAGATTATTTCCCTATTCCACTCAGCATCAAACCCACTCTTAGGTACCCTGTGATGCCCGAGGTAGGTAGGGCGTGGGGACCGCAGATGCCACATTCCCCTGACCCATGGCTTCCTGATAGATTCTGTAAATGGACAACCTGACAGGGAGACTGGAAGCTGGGAGAAGAGGAAACAAGACTTATTATTTTTCCAGTTGCTGTTAACATTGCTGCAATACAGAGGATAGTTGTAGCTTCAGCCCTCAGACTCATTCGTTAGCTCCAGTACCAGCCATAGAAGAGTCCCCTAGAGCAATGGCCAGGCATGCCCACATCAGCCACATGGTAGCCCCTCAGAAGTTCAAGCTGCACAGGGCCCAGCTCCTGGTTGGGTGTCTGGGTGGTAAACCTACCTTTTTATCTTCCCTACCATGGTAACCACTTACTGCAACTTCAGTATCTGGGTAACTTTCAGCATCCACTTTTTACACTTTTAGCCATCTTCTGCAAAGCCAGTTACTGTATTAAATTGCCTCCATTAGAAATACCTGCTTTGTTTCATCTATCCCTATATAGACTCCGACTAACATAATATCTTAGGTTAGGTGTAATAAAGTACCTTGAAACATTTAAGTACAATACATCTAAATATTCTGCTTATCTTTACTTATGGGATTTATATAAACCGCTTTATACAGACATTTTGCCTCGATTGCCCACTTCCATTTGGAGTTTTGGAGTTTATTTTCTGTAGATTCTTTTCAGTCTTTACAGTTTCACAATAACAGATTAATTGGCTTCATATTGTCTTTATAGTTACTGACACCCTCATGTACTCATAGGGAAGCAAAAGGGAATTCAGGGTTACCTGAATCATCCAGACCGGCATTTATTTTAGTTAGACTGAAGTACCGTAACTGCTCTATTTAATCTTCATATGCAGTCTCTCTCCTGTATGACACATCAGTTATTAGAAAGAACTTTTATGCTGCCTTTAACAGCTGTCTTTTTTTCCTTTTTTGCAACTTATATTTTTAGAGAGGATTTGTATCACCCATTATTCAAGTAATCATCAGTTTTTGCCGACTTGTTGATTTTCTTAATTAAACTTAGCTAACAACTAATTTTAAAGAGAAAAATGCAACAGTTTTTCCTAGTCCATCTAATTAACTCTTCCTTATTTTATGCTACACCCTCAGACAAAAAGTTAATTGTGTGCAAAACAACACTTCTAATATTACTACTGTCATGTTAGGTTTATGGTTCCAAGTTGCAAAGAAAAAAACTATTTTAGAGTACTCTTATTTATTCCGAGTGGCATAACCAGCTTGTATCTCAAGACAGATGATAAAAATAACTATAAAAGAGAAGCAACTTGGGGAGTTGCAGAAAAATAAAATACAGACTTTCAGAGACACCTCAAATCATTTTGTGAAGGTGAAATTTGTTACAGTGAATATGGAATTTTTTTTATCTTATCATGCTACCTCACTTATTTTCTGCCTTGAAATTGAATACTCTGTCGTTAAAAAAATTCTCTTTCTCTTTTCAAATATTTCTATATGAACAAAAAGCTATTTCTTTTCTCATTTTTCTAAACAAAAAAATCTTTTTCTTTGTAGTATCTCTCAAGCAAATCTATTTTATTCAATTTCATAGATACCAATCTACTCTAGGCCCTTAATTCCTGATCCATGGATGACTGTAATAATCTTCACACTGGGCTCCCTGCCTCCACTCCCCTCCTGAATCCAGTGGTGAAGAGCACACAGTGCCTGGGTTCGAATCCTGACTCCATCGGAATGACTTCACCCTTCTATTCTTCAGTTTTAAATATTCAAGATAGGGTTTTCCTGGTCAGACCTGGACAAACCCTGAGTGATCCTGTACCAAAGAGTGTTATTGGGAGAGTTAAATGAGTTAATATATAAAGACACTGAGAACAGTACTTGGAACTTGATAAATATAAGGGATTGTTAAACATCAATATTATTGTATGTAATTCTCTAAATAACACAAAATACTCTGAGCTTTACTCTTTTGTGGATACAATTAACTTCACATAAATATTAATACTCAAATTCTACAAGCATGGTTACTTTACCTGTGGGAACTCAGAACCTGAAAAAAGATCCTACTCTGTGATACTTCTGCAGGCCCCAAAGGTGACTTACATACACTAATAAACAAACTGACTCCTTCTTCTTTGTAAAATTCATAATCTGGCACAATAACTGACATGTACACTGTATTAGTTCCCCAGGGCTGCTGTAAGAAAGTACAGCAAATCGAGTGGCTTAAAACAAGAAATAGACTCCCTTACAGCTCTGGAAGCTGGGAGTCTACAATCAAATCATCAGCAGGGCCATGTTCCCTCTGACAGCTCTAGGCAAGAATAGTTCTTTGCTTCTTCCTAGCTTCTGGTACCTGCCAGCAGTCATTAGTGGCAGTTCTTGGCATCCATCGGTCTATAGTTGCATCACTCCAATTTCTGCCCTCGTCACCAGATCTTCTTCCTAGTGTATGGCTCCAAATCTCCCCTCTGCTTACAAGGACAGCAGTCATTGAATTAGGGCCTACGTAATGTTAACCTGGCGGTGACATCTACAGTAATTCTATTTCACAATAAGGTACATTCAAAGGTACTTAGGGTCAGGACTTCAACTTGCATTTTGAGGAATACAATTTGACCTACAACATGTATGTTTTGCTTTAGAAGTCCATCTTACCTGTGCAATGCTAGTTAATTATCATAAAATGCCTGAAGCAAGTATTGTTACCCGCTTTTAGAAATGGGGAGGCTGAAGTTAGAGATGTTAAGGGACCTATCCAAAGGGCAACATACAGGTAACATTTAAAAATCAGTACTTGAATTAAGGTTTTCTGGATCCCAGACCATTTCTCTTGAAATTATACCATTGAAACATTGAATTCAATGAGACCACTGATCTTAGTACTTAAAGAAGGTTAAGTTCCTGAGTATTCCACCAAACCCTATCCTGCATTTCCAGATTCAATCAAGCAGCCAAATGAAGGTCTACAAGGTTAACATTTCTGATCTGAGTTAGCTGTGCTTGCATAGCAACCACAACCTCGGCGGCATACAATAGGCATTTATCACTCATTCATCTGGAGTCACCTGGGAGTTATCTATGTAGATATGCTGTCTATGGATAGGATCACTCACATGGGTTTGGGTGATTCTTGACTGATCTAGTCAAGACTCAAGTGATTCAGCCCACCGCTGCTCCACATGTCCTTCATCCTTCCCTTGAGACAAACAAGCTATACTGGACCTGTTTTCATGATGATAGCAGAAGTTCAAGAGACAAGGTAAGCTTCAGTGTGCAGGCCCAAGTCAAGCCTCTTCTGCCTGCACTAGTGCTAATATCACACTGGCCAAAGCAACGTCCATGGCTGACCCCAGTTATCAAGGTGCAGGGCTGGTCATGTGGCCAACATTGGGAGGGAACCCCAAAACAATATGACAAAGGACATGGACAAAGGGAAGTATGAAGAACTGGAGCCCTCATTGCAATTTACGTTGCTACCTTAGGGTAACCATGGTGAGTGGTTTCCTTTTCTCAGCTAGCATCAGGACCACAGAGTCATTGAATACCTGAAGTTTATTGCTTCCCCTCTTCACCCCATAAGTGATCTTCCTGCAGTCCCCCAGTAAATTTTGAATGTTCTTGTAACTGTGTTGCTGACTTTCACATAAGGCTTGAGCCTATTCAAAGTGAAAGGGTCATCATTTTAGAAATATGGAAGTATTTGTAGAATGGAGAAACACATAAAATGTTTTACTACCGCAGATGGGCTCATTTACATTAAATCGTATTTCTCTGTCCTACAGTTCCAATATTCTTCATATTTCAGCAGAAGGTTTCATTTTTCATTTTGACACTGTGATTCAACCTCCTCTTCAATAGCTTATATCTAAAGAAATTATGTTTTAGAAATCTCAGTAACAGATTCTCTTTGTTTTTTACAGAAAAAAAAAAAAAGAAAACCCAGACAGTAACAATATTCCAACTAGTGAGTTCATATGCTCAGTTTTTCTCAGCATTTTTTTCTGATTTCACTCCTTTTCATATAGATTCACAATTACATCCATAAGTTCTATAATCTGGATGGTTTAATAAATGTTTGTTGAATAAATAAATGAATAAGTTAGCTTAGGCCTGAACATCCATTACTTGTCAACCAGTAATGCACCTACAGGAAAGACGTTGGTCATGAAGTTTGCAAACAAAATTATTTCCACCCCAGCTGCAGCAACCAAAAGAAATGTATAGTTTAATGACGTTGGACTGGACATGTCAATTTAGCTCAATTTGGTTCAATAGAAAAATAAGTGTTTAGCTGCACTCCCCATCGAGAAGTTAAACCACCAATCTCTCCCCCATCAGAGTATGGCAAGGCACACATACATGAACCACAGGTGCAGCTAATAAGACTGGTATAAAAAAGAAAGAAAGAAAATCTTTTAAAAAATTAAATTAAAAACAATAAAAAGATTAGCATGGCAGGACAGGTAGCCATGCTTTTGGAATACTCTTGAGGGTATAATCTTAACTTATAATATTCATCCAATTATACATTCAGTTAACAAATATTTTTGACATTCTAATATTTGCCAAGTATAGGAGACCATTCTGTGTGGTGTGGGCCCAGTTCCCACTCAGAAAGGCCAGTGGAAAGTGAGGTCTGGTGCACAGGAGCCACACCCACAGACAGGTTCTCCTGTGGGGAATCAGGCCTGCACTGTGCCTAGGCCATTTTGAGACTTACTTTTGCTAAAACTCCCTCACCCTGAATTGAGGCAGCAAGTGCTTATTGTAACATCGTAAAGTCTGTGCTAAACCTCCCCGGTATGGATTGTAACTGGTTCAACCACTTTTGCCTTTGTTCTGCAACATCCTTCTCTTTGAAGTAATTAACATCATTCTTTCCTTTGTTTGCTGTAAAAGGTAACTACCTAAAGCGAACCTGTGCATGGTAAATGAGGACCCTCCTCAATGTAATGTGCCCAGAAAAGCAACGAAAGCCTGTTAAGGCAAGGGTTGGGGTGCTCTCCCCTTGAGGGAGTAGCCCTGCCATCCCTTTTCCTCCACAGGACTTGGTTAGTCCATGTGAATTTGTCTTGTCTCATCCATAATGCCATGGACCCTAGGAGCTGGGTTCCCATCAGCCAAGTATTGTGCTATGTGCCAAACCTAAAATGGTAAGAAAAAAATTATGTTAAAGGAAAAAAAGAGAGTGACCATTAAAAGAAAAACAAGAATAAAAACGAGTCCTTGTCCTTGTGAAGTTTGTAACTGACTACGGGCATACAGGCATTAATCAAGTAATCACAAATATAAATATAAAATTCAACTTTGATAATTGCTTTGAGAGAAAGCTACATGGTGATGTTAATGGTTATAACAGTAGTTGTGCTTAGTTAGAGAGGTCTGAAGGATAGGCAGAAATTAACTGTGGATATCGAACAATGGGAAAAAGGATAGGAAGGGTGTCCTAGGTCAAAGGAAAAGCAAGTGCAAAAATAGCATTGTGAGAAAAACTAAGCATATTCATTAGAAAAATTAAAAGAGGATTCATAGGTTGATTGCAGTAACAGCCCCAATTTTCACACCTTCCTGTGTCCATGCCCTTTGGTAATACCCTTCCACACTGATCTTGAACTAGGCCACATGACTTGCTTATACTGGAAGTACCAGTTCCAAGCACTGGACTCAAGATACCTTGAACTATGACGACACCATAAAAACAAACCTGTACTAACCTGCTAGACAAGGAGAGGCAGGCTACATGGAGCAGACCTGTGTCATCCCAGCCAAGACTATTCTAGACCAGCAAGCCCTCTGCTGGCCTGACCATAGATGCAAAGAAAGCAAGGGCAGAAACAGTCAAGCCCAACTCAGATCAGTAGACCCACCAAGCGGATCCATGGACTAAAAAGGAATGCTAAATAGTTATGACTTTCAGGCACCAAGTTTGGGGGTGGTTTGTTAAGCAGCCATAGCTATCTGATAGAGGGACTCATGTGGCTGGATTACAGAGAGCAAAGGGAAGGGTTGTGATAGAGAAATAGGAGGAAACAGATAATGTGAAGCCTGATATATAAACATAATACTGAACAATTATATCTCTTCCTCCTCCCAATACATATCTACTCTTCTTAAAGCAAGACTTCCAGTTTTCCTACAGGTATCTATGCTCTCCCCACTGTTAGTCCATATGATTTGTGTGAGGCAGAATCTGCATGAAGCATATGATCCAGCTCTTGGCCAATCAATACATCCTATTCCTACAGCCTCAGCAATTGGTTCATGAATGAATCAATGACCCAAGCCAGTCCAATCAGAGTGAATCCCAGAGGTCTGGTTGAGGACAGCTGAGGTAAGGGTTTATTCCCACAGCACATAAATTGAGTTGCCAGTAGATGTCTTCTGACCACAGAGAAAGATCTCATCTGCAAAGGGTCAACATAGAGGAAGTCAAGCTGGTGAAGCAAAGAAGCAGATCATTATTAAATCTGTTAAAATCCTGAGCTTTAATTATTGAATAGAATTATTCAATAACATTTCCTTTTTTATTGGAATTCAAATTGATTAGGATGTTTGTTACATATAACCAAAGAGTCTGAGCTGGTCCACATTAAGTATTTTTATCTTTGTCTTAGGAACACCTGGAAGACAGGGAAGGGTTTTAATCAGGGGACAATGAGTAAATTTGCACTTCAAAAAGACCCTTTGGCTGCTGTGGGGGAAATAGACTAGGGAACTTCCAGGGTGAATGTTGGAAAAGGGTTAAGAAGGTTTTGCAGGAGTCCAGGTGAGAGCAGACAGTAACTTGGACTAAAAGTCATGTGACGCTAATGCCAACTTTGAGCAATCACTTAACAGAAATGATGGCAGTACTAAAACAAAGGAACATTCCAGGCGGGTTGATTCGCCTCTGTGCCTGCAAACAAAGCCAGGCAGCCCATTGGTTGCATGGACTGCTGCTCTCTGTGGCCCTTACCTCTCTAAGTTCAGTTCTCCTCACCTGTTCAGCTTTGAACAAACTTCTCTCACCTAACATTGAGATAATCTCCCAGATTCCCTTTTCTGAACTTGAGGACCTCCAGCATTTCACATGGTCTGTTGCTCTTAACTCTATCTGCCCCTATCCCTTGCCCTAGTTTCGGCCCAAGATATTTACATGTTTTATACCCAAATTTTGCAACATCATGCTTGCTAACATGAACCCTAGGAAATAAACTTGGTTAAGAGCAAATGTGCTTCATAGGAGCATTTTAGTAACTGTGAAAACCTCCACCAATAGGGAGTTGTTATGTAACTATGGTAACATGTAATAGAATGCACTTTAAAGTAACACCTCTGAAGGCATTGTAGGAAGATGAAATTTTTAAAAAAGCAAAACAGAAAACTATATGTCCAATATATCCATATTAGACAAAATTTTGTATAAAAACTATACATGAGTGTGCAAAACATAATAGCTGTATTTTAGGGTGCTTATACAATAGAGGGAAATTTCCCCTCTTATTCCTAAACTTTCTCTGATTTTATTTCACTTTTTAAAATTTGCAAAATAAGAAAAGAGAAATAGTGCCATTAATCCTCTAATTTATCCCATTAGTTAATTATCTATAAAATTCCAATCTTATAAAAATGTATTGAATTAGACAAAGCGTTACACTTGCTACTTATGTTGTGCCTACTTTATGGATTTGGGAAGTAGCACCTGGGGAGAATAATGTTACTGGAAATGTAGATCCACAATCCCTTATCTGCAAGCCTAAGATCCAAAAATCTAAAAATCTATGAAAACTAAAAGCTTTCTGTAACTCATGCTGTGGCAAAAGCTGCCCTGAACTGACATGAGGCTACTATTCACGACTTAGTGTGAATAGTCATCCATTTCACTGCTAAACAACTGGTGTTTGATACACAGGTGGCAAACACAAGGCCCACGGGATGAATCCGGCCCAGCACCTTGTTTTTACCTGGTGGCAGCACCAAACTCTCACTTAACTGTTAAGGAGTAGTTACATTCGGCCCTTTGAAGGGAACTGCGAGCCTGATGTGGCCCCCAGTGAAAATGAATTTGACACCCCTGGCAGGCAACCTCCATCTTGTATCTCTTCTCTGTCCCTGATTTAGGTCACGTGAATAATTCACCTTGTAAATGGCCACTCTGTAAAGTTCCTGATGTTGAATGTCCTGATCGTTTCTGCTTCGTTGGGAAAGGGAGGTATCATTTACAAAGCACTTTCTGCCTGTCAGACACTCCACTTTCCACGCAGCATGTTTTTCCATCTTCCCAACAGAGATCAAGGGAGGTTTTATTAGTTTTGTTTTTGGTGAAGATACTAAAGCTGACCATGAGGGTGATTTCAGAGTTATTCTTAAAGAAACTACTGCCTGTGGAGTGACAACATAAAATAGGGTCACATCTATCAAAGTGCAGTTCACTGATGAAAGGCATCAGAATCATGGAGATCACTAGCACCACCTCTCCAGACCAAATGAATCAAAATATCTAGAGGTGAACTCCAGGATCTGCACTTAAGAGTGCTCTCCTAGAGAATTCTAACATTGGACAGTCTGAGCCTGGCCTGGCAGAATAGGTGTGGACTTTGGCACAAAGTGCTCTGGATTTGCATTCTCTTATGCTCTGAGCCTCTGTTTGCTTCTGTATGAGGCGGGCCTCCTATGTTGCCTTGCCTCTTGAATTATAGAGGGCCAATGGAGTATGTCGTGCTTTTAGCATGTGATAAGATAGGTATTCAATAATATGTGTTGTAAAATGAATGGAATGACTAGGTAAAAGAAAGAATGAATGAGCTAAAACCTATTTGACTTTTGTGTTTCTGTTAGCTACAAAGGCTACCTTGCTTGGGTCTTTCTTTTTCTAAAAATTTCTTCCATGTCTGTTTGCTGACTTAACCTCAAAGAGGCATATTGGAACTAAATCTCTCTCTTGTACATTTAATGTTTTTTTAGTTGAATAATTTGAGTATAGTTCTTAGTTCACATGTACACACACATATATATACACACAAAAACATTATCAAATCAGATCCAAGAGGAGGTTTGAAGGCACTAATGGTACGAGCTGGCATTTCCAAGCCTTGCTCACAGTGATGCAAACACTCTCAAGAAAATCCTGAAGCTAGACCAACCCCGATCTCACCTCTTTATAATGTTACTTGGTGTCTAGAAAGGACCTTGGAGCATTAGCAGTCTTCTCATACTGATGGATGCAAACCTCTTGCAGTGAGGTAGTCCCTGTGTTTTATCATACTCTTGGTCATAAACGTGACAATTCTGGTCCCAAAAGAAGTCTGTTTCTATGACTGGTTTTGATCATTTTTAAAGTTTCCTTTGACTGTTTTTAGAAGTATATAATCTATTCTGAAACAACTTACATTTAATTCATGTAACAGAGAAATATTGCATACCATCTGTTCATCTTTGTCATGTAAAATGAGCTGGGTTAGGGTTTCCATTCTTCGGATGGGAGAATTTAGGATGTGACTCAAGGTCACGCCCCCTCCACCCCCCACCCTCAATCCTTTCCCCCTTTGCCTTTGTCCATGGCTCCTTTATTTATGTTTTGATTTTTGAAAAAAATTGACAACGTTATGTTACTTAGAGAAGAGAGATTTTTGTCATGATACAATTTCATTCCTGTGGTTGTTGAAATGGCGAGTGCTTTTGTTCACATGCTCAGAGGTTGGGGCTAAACGCTTAGTGGACAGACTTGTTCCCATGTGTGATCTATGATGTAGGTTTCTCCGATCTTCAGGCTGAAACCTTTATGAGAAGCTAATATTTCTGATCCTCTGCCCATGAGTTGGTGTCTAGATCAGAACTCTGTGATTCCCCTTCTCGGAGTCTTCTTTTTTTTTATTTTACCAATATATTGTGCATAACAACCACAACAGAATAAAATACGGAGCACATTTTAATATGTTGAAGAGAAAAACATTTCAAGCAGATTTATTCAGAAGACTGTGTAATATGTTTTGCTTTTTTTTTTTTTTTTAAGTACAAGCTGTGGCATGTCTAGGATGCCTGGGTTTGAACACTAGCCCCCCACTTCCTGTACTGACTAACTGCATAACATTAACAACTTTTATTTACCCCTTGCTAAAAACAAGATAGACCCAAAAGGGAGTCACTATGCTAAGCCCTAGAACACCAAACTGAGATTTAACTTTATTACAGTTTCAGCTATCCAAGAAATGGAATTTCAAACCAGCCAATCAGGAATCACCGGATCCATATTTGTCAGGCAATCTTGCCCCTGCCATTCCCTAAAGGAAAGTAACAATGCAATAACCAACCCGCGTATTTGCTTAGCGTAACTTCCTTGTGCCTTCTGCCTAAAACAGTCTTTTATTTTGTACAGCTTCCCGGAGAAGCCTTCTATATGCTAAATTGATTGCTGCCCAATTCAAATCAACTTTTGCTCAAATAAACTCTTAAAAGTTTTAATATGCCCCATTTTACCTTTTAACACCCTCCATGAAATAGGTACGATACTACTTTCTTCAAAGCTTGCTGGGAGAAACAAACCAGATGATGTATACATGGTATACAGTGGCTCATGGTACGGTCTGCAAATGTTTATTTCATTTCTGAGTCTCTTTCCTTCCTCAGTCTAGAACCTCATGTTCCCAGCCCACAAAACTACTGTGGAATGCTGTGGCTGAGGGCCTGGCATCTGGCCTTAGATGACCTGACTTTAGGTCCCTCTCTGCTACTTACCTGTTGTGTGGCTTCAAATGAGTTAATTCACCTCTCAGTGCCTCAGTTCCTGTCTGTAAAATGTACATAATAACAGCACCTACTTCACAGGGTTGCAGTTAGATGTTGATGAATTAACCCATGTAATGCACTCACTGGGCATGGATCAGAGCGAGTGTCCTAGTCAGTGTTGGTTATTACCGCATCATCCTCTCTAGACAGAACTTTTACATTGTTGGCGATTGTTTTTAACCCAGTAGAATACTACTGTGATATTTAATAAAGTATTGCTTCATGGCACCTTTGTTTTAAAAAGTTTCAAATGCAGTGTGCAGATGTTTTATTGAGTTGGACACTTGAAACCTGTATGGTTTTATTAACCATCATCACCTGAATAAATTCAATTAAAAAATTTTAAAGTTTCCCCCCCAAAAGAGGGTCTAAATTATAGTTGCAGATTACCTACTGAAAGGATCTACTCGATTGTTTATAAATTCCAAAGCAATTCAGAAAATTTTTTACAAATCTGTCCCCTCCATCCAAATTTTGAACCCTCAGAGTACAGACTGTTTTTAGAACAACACAAAACAAGAGAAGAAAAAGATATTTCAACAATTGACACTATTGCTTAGCGGTATCATAGAGAAAATATGGAAACTTTTTGTTTGGTCAAGGCGTTCAGGATCAAAGACGATCTTCAGCTTTCTGAATTTTCCTACCACAATCCCAGGGCTAATAAAAGCACTTTCCTCTGTGGGGATTCTGCCTTGAGTGAGGATTTAAAAGGAACCGGGGCTTTGCAGGGCTCCTGTCTCTCCAGGCTCAACCTCATTTTTGCCCTTTACTAACACCAATTTCATTTTTCATAAACTGGAAAAAGGACGCAAAACCCATGCTTTTTTTTTTTTTTTTTTGAAAGGCAAAGTCAGCATCTGGGCCTGACGTGTTCTCCCCATATGCTGTGATCTGGAGTCTCATTGGCTTTTCCCATTGCTTGATACTGAGGCTGCTGCGCATGGGAAAGGAGGGGCAGTAATAAACCCAGTGGACTAACCAGAGGATCCCTGCACAGGCCAGCCTCCCTCGGAATCATGCAGCAACTCCTGCTGCCCAGGGCCCAGCTCCGTCCTGTGTTCCCTCTTTAGTTATCAGCTCTGCCTTAAATTCTCTGACTGTCCCAATCATCTTCCTAATCCACTTCTCCTTTTTCCTTAAATTAGTGCACATTTGAGCAAAAACTGTAATCTTAACAAATATATTTATTGAACATTTATTATAAGCCTCACATTGAACCAAGTGCTTTTATCTCCTCACATCCACCACACGGTGCTATTATTATCAGCCTATATTTCACAGATGGGAAAACTGAGACAGAGAGAGATTATGCTTCTTTCCTAAAGTCGCACAGCTAGTTGGTGGGAAAGCCCTGATTTGAATTGAAGTAGACTGGTTCCTGCACTCAATGAACCCCCATGCTGCGCCCCTTTGGGGGATGCCTCTGGGCAAAAAGCAGTTTTAACATTAATTAGGCCTAGAGAGACTGGTGAAATTACAATTGAGATGAGAACAACGTGCTGGTTTTTTTTTTGTTTTTGTTTTTTACTGAGTGAAATTAAAAAGATGTTATTTCCATTAATTAAAAAACAAAAACAAGAGAAGCGAGAATATCCATATCCACAGACCGAATTCAGGCAGAAATAAAATGCAGCCAGCTTTCCGCTAACAGAATCAGCGAGAGTATAGCTGAAATAACAGAAGACTCCATTCCAATTAGGACAGATTCTAAACTGCCTCCAAACCTCCACCAGCCATTCTCTGCTCACCATTCATTCCCAGAAGACACTTCCAGCTTCCTCACAGCTCTCCTCTCTGCCAGTTTCCTCACTGCTCTTGAGGTTCTGACTCGATTCTACTTTTACCACTCCTATCTTTTCTTAATGAATCCAGGCTGCCAGGTCACCTCTGAAGGAGGAATGTGAACTCGGAGGGGCTCAGAATGGAATCACCCCCAGGCAGAGCTTGAGTAGAAAACATTCATCATGATCATAACTACCCTTAATTGGGTCTCCCCTGAGCGGGGCACTGTGCCAAACTCATTACCGTGCCATCTCATTTCTCCCATACCCCACTCTGTCAGGGAGGCATTATTTCTTCCATTTTAGAAATACAGAGTGGAAGAATAAGAGAGATTTAAGTAACTGGCCCACAGGTGCATCAGCCTGGATTTCTTTGTTTGCCAGTTACGGAAACCTACTCTGGCCAAAAGAAGCAGAAAGGGAATTCTGTTGACATGATGTTGGTAGCTCCCGGCAGTTGGAGAGAACCAGAACATAAGACAAAAATGCGGCAACTCCCAGCATCAGGAATTACTCACACATCTTATCCAATATTTCTGTTGGGATAAATGGGCTCTACCATTTGGTCAGACCTACTCCTAACTCAGGACTCAAGTCCTAGGGCAGATGGTCCCAGGTTGCCTAGGAAAGGGAAGCACACCTAGATTTGTATTGCCATCAAGAGAGGCCACAAGGGGAAAGATGTTCCTTTCAAGGGAAACCATGTATTGGTTGGAGGGAAAGTGGGGGAACAATACAATCTACTTCTCTGATATTGCAAAATGGCAGAAACTGAATTAAAACCCACGTCCCTCTGACAGCAAAGCTAAAGCACTTTTCCGGATGTTGGCTGAGGAGTGAGATGTAGGTTTGGAGAACTGATAAGAATTTCTAGGGGCTCAACATCTTTAACTAAACTGATGAGAAACAAAGGAAGAGCTTGATAAGTTTGTATTGCACGAGTAAATTAAAAAAATGCAGAAGAAAGCCAGGAAAGCTGACATTCTGAATCCCATTCTCCTTACCTCCTACCATGAGGAGAATAGGCACCTGTTTGTCATCCTTAAAGCTTATCTGTCTGAACCATACATTGCCTTAGGGTCCCAGTAGAATTAAAAACCTGAGCTCTTTTCTTTCTTTTCTTTGTGAAACCAAACATCATCCGCACAGCCCTCATGGAACTGAACTACAAGCAGATAATCTGATCTCCCTGGATCTAGGCAGACGCACCATCCTCTTTGGGTGGGGAGGAGGGAGGAGGTCAACCACAGTGCTCAGGTACTGCCACCCACTTTCAGAAGCAACCTGGATGATTCTTGCAAAAAAGTGCTATGAACCTGGTACCTTACTCTTTCTTCCCCATTCAGAATCTCAGAGCCTACTGTGAGAATCAGTACAAAGAGACATCCTGTTGTGGTGAAACAGGGAGGATGGATCATATAACTGGGGGTCAAAAGGAGAGTGCCGTTCGCACATCAGATTTCTCTGTTGGAGCTTCCATGGCTCTGGAGGTCTAAGAGGGGACTTTTCATCTTCAAAGCACTACTTGTGCTTACTGTAAAAAATAAACACTGGAGGCACCATACCTTTTCTGTTGACCCCCATTGATTCTGTGACCAGTGGTATTCACAGGGTCATACGTCATTGGAGTGGGAGCAATTTGATGTTCATTTAGGTTCAAAATGAGACTTCAGCTGTGAGATTAAGAGGCTCAGAAAACCACTAAGTTCATTTTTGTCATTTGCAAGGTCAAGCTCTAACAGTAATAGCTCAAAATAGTTCATTGCTGAATGAATAAGGAAGCTGCTAAGAAGAACAAAGATGAGGGTGTTGCCAGAAAACAGCAGCCCATCAAAGAAAGCTGAATCTTTCTCCAGGAGAGAATAAATTTTTTTTAAAGACGAATCATGTGCTTGTAAGATATTCAAAGTAGAACTATGATTCAGAGCTTTATATACTTGGATATACTTGGTGGGGTTTTTTGGTCCCCCCCCCCAGCACAGGGCTTGGGAGAAACAAACTAGACTTCCTCTTTCTTATGAATTAAAAAGTATATTATGTCTGCTCACAGAAAGGAGAAAAGGTGATAATGCTCCATAATCTTGACATAGAGCATCCTTCAACCTCAGAGACATCATAAGTTCTACCATTCTTTTTTACTAATGAGAACTATAGGTAGGGAGACTATAACTTGGATAATCCAAAGATCATTATTATTTTTCCAGTAATGTACTTAAACCAAGATCACCTCACAAGGAGTATGTTATAGACATAATGATTAAGTTCCATTAGGAAAGTCCAATTAGAGAAAACTGGAGAATTTCTCAGTGTCCCATAGTTTGTGAAATGCTTATCCGCATACCCCTTCTCACCACATGGTAAAAAGAGACCATGTCTCAACTCGAAGCACAGGTTTCAGCAGAAATATTCTCTCTCCTGAGCTTGCTATCAGCTGTCTGTTTGCATGTTTGAAAAGACAGAAACGGCAATGAGTAGTTTTCATTGGAAAGAAAGTTGGGTTCTTAAATGCCTGATGATTAGTTTACAACTAACTCGCGGAGTTTGGAAAGCAGTAACTTCTTACTAAACTCTCTTTGAAATAGGGAATGTAAAGTAAGTTTTGAAAAACACTGAGAAAAAACCCAAACCATATTTAAGAACTATCTTAACTAACTAGAAAACTACCCAGCTACACAACATTCAGTAATCCATTTATTTAGCAGAATCTTGGCAAGCTCGTGCCATGTGCAGGAGCAAGGCCCTCTCCTACCAGACACTGAGTGTACAGCAACAAAGGAGACAGTCTCTACCTTCATGGGCTCACACTCCAGAGGGAAGACAGACAATGGGCATGTTACCAACCCAATGACACTACCTTTTATGTCTTGAAAAGAGCACTGAACAGATTAACATGACAAAGTACATGAATACTTACCATATATACTTCAATAGAATAAATCTTGATTTCATTTTTCATTCTTTTTTCCACTATCATTTCCCTTTTTTGTCATTTTAGCCATTCACTTTGTTTTTCTGACCTGCGTAAACATGAGCAATGACTGTATTTCTTCTGGGCTGGACTGTATGAGTCTAAGTTAATGTCAAAGTCCTTTAGTACTTCTTATTCCAGAACTCATGCCTTAGCAAATTACGACTTTTAGAGTCAATGATTCAGTGGTGCAGAAGCTTGATTGCAAGCTTTGCTTTCACAAATAATACAACAGAAACATCTATTTTTACTAGTGCAGCCAAGAAAATATATGTTTTTAACGACTGTAATAAACTGTGGGAATAGTGCTTAAAGCATACCATACAAAGTCACAAAGCCATGAAAATGAAAAAGCAAAGTAGTGGCTGAGAAATTCAATCCTAACTAAAGAATTGGATGTTGATTTGGCCACATGCAATGGGAAGAGTAACTCTAAGCCATGACAGACTCTCCAGTTCTTTCTGTTAGTGGCAGCATCAACTTTTGATTGACAGTTCTTATAAAAACCATGTTTTGAACTGACACTAACTCCTTAAATTCCTTATGTGCTTTATTTATTTAAACACAACTCACTCCCGGGAACAAGGAGATTCTGGAAAAGAAAAAAATCAGGTGCAATCCACAAACCTAAGTTTTGCTGGAGATTCAGTCACTACCAACTCTGACCAGGGCTGCCAATAAAATAAGGGAATGCACAGGTACATATGCTTCACTTCCTCACACAACCAAAAGAAGGATAGCAACTAATTTAAAAACAAAAAACAACCGGAACTGCCAGAAAATCTAACTATATGGAAATCTGAAAATCAAGGAGTTAAAAAAGAAACATTCACCTAGACTGGTAGGAGGGGCAGAGACAGGAGCTAGGGTGGAGAGAATGCATGACAAGGTGGTAGCTGGAAGACCAGGTGGGTGAGGCAGCCTCTGGTGAACTGGGTTGTCTCACATTCACATGCAGATAAACCAGGAGGAACAACTGGGGAACAAGACAGACTGCACAATCCAGGGTTCCAGTGTGGTAAAAGAAAATCTCAAAACCTCTTGCTGTAAAAACCTCAACCGGGGAGTTGAGACAGCAGGAGAAACTCCAAGTCTCACAGAAGAGTCTGTTGGAGGAGCCCACAAGATCCTAGAATGAATACAAACGCACCCACCCAGGAATCAGCAACACAACAGCACAGTTTGCTTGTGGGTAGTGGGGGAAGTGACTGAAAGTGGAGCAAAAGCCAAGTAAGCAGCATTGTTCCCTCTCTGACTCCTCCCTCACATAGAATACACCAACATGCAAAGTGGGTTGCCCTGCTCTGGCAGATACCTAAGGCTCTACCCCTTACAACACAACCAGTATGCCAAAACAAAGAAATATAGCTCAAATAAAAGAACATCAAAATGCCAGAAAAAGAACTAAGCAACGAGGAGATAGTCAACCTATCAGATGCAGAGTTCAAAATGCTGGTAATCAGGATGCTCACAGAAATGACTGAGTATAGCCACAAAATAAAGGAAGAAGTGAAGGCTATATAAAGTGAAGTAAAGAAAAATATACAGGGAATCAATAGTGAAGGGAAGGAAACTGGGACTCAAATCAATGATTTGGAACAAAAGAAAGAAATAAACATTCAACCGGAACAGAATAAAGAAACAAGAATTCTAAAAATGAAGAGAAGTTTAGGAACCTCTGGGACAACTTTAAATGTTCCAACATCTGAACCATAGGGGTGTCAGAAAAAGAGGAAGAGCAAGAAATTGAAAATTTATTTTAAAAATAATGGAGAACTTCCCCAATCTGGTAAAGAAAATAGACATGCAAGTCCAGGAAGTTCAGAGAGTCCCAAAGAAGTTGGATCTAAGAAGGAACTCACCAAGACACACTATAATTAAATCACCCAAGATTAAAGACAAGGAGAGAATCTTAAAAGCAGCGAGAGAAAAGAAGTTATTTACAAAGGAGTTCCCATATGACTATCAGCTGATTTATCAAAAGAAACCTTGCAGGCAAGAAGGGACTGGAAAACAGAATTCAAAGTCATGAAAAGCTAGGACCTACATCCAAGATTACTCTATCCAGCAAGGCTATCATTTAGAATGGAAGGACAGATAAAGTGTTTCCCAGATAAGGTCAAGTTAAAGCAGTTCATCATTACCAAGCCCTTATTATATGATATGTTAAAGGGATTTAGCTAAGAAAAAGAAGATCAAAACTATGAACAGTAAAATGACAACAAACACAACTGTGAACAACTGAACCTAAAAAAATAAATAACAAAAACAAACTAAACAAAGACTAGAATAGGAACAGAATCACAAAAATAGAGATCACATGGAGGGTTATTGGCAGGGAGGAACAGGGGGAGAATTCAGGAAAAGGTACAGGGAATAAAAAACATAATTAGTAGGTACAAAATAGATAGGGGGGCCCTGGCTGGTGTAGCTCAATGGATTGATTGAGCACGGGCCTGTGAACCAAAGGGTCACCAGTTCTATTTCCAGTCAGGGCACATGCCTGGGTTGCAGGCCAGGTCCCCAGTAGGGGATGTGTGAAAGGCAACCACACATTCCTATTTCTCTCTCTCTTTCTCCCTCCCTTCCCTTCTCTATAAATAAATGAATGAATAAATAAATGGATAAATAAAATATTTTTAAAAATAGACAGGGGGTGGTTAAGAATAGTATAGGAAATGGAGAAACCAAATAACTTGTATGTAGGATCTGTGGACATGAACTAAGTGGGGGGAATGCTGGAGGGAGGGTAGGGTGCAGGACAGAGGGGGATAAAGGGGAGAGAAAAAAGAAGACAACTGCAATCGTATAATCAATAAAATATACTTTAAAAGAAACAAAATAAGGGAGTGCTATTCAATTTTCTTTCTTCTGATTTTTATCTTTGCCAAAATACTTGTCACTGAAATGGCCTGGAGGCAGACAGAAGAAAAGGAGAGAAGCAAAATCTCTGCATAATCCCCTGGCCGAACAAACAATCCCAGATTAGAACTGATTATATTGCCACAGCCTTCAGGACTATTACTTTTCAAAAAGAACTCCCAGAAAAGTGAGCAGGATTGGTGTGCCAGTAGGAAGAAAATGCACTCAATTTTCCTAAAATTCCCATCTCTAAATGAAACCACTTAGTCTCATTCTGTAACATTAGAGTATTCGGAGAGGGTGTGGGGGGAGGGGTGCGGGTGGCATGGAGGGAGAGGGAGAAGGAATGGAAAATGCTACTTTCTGCCAGAAAGTCTCCCAATGACATTAGCAGCACTCATATACTTTAATTCAACAGGAAGCAATATGCTCTACTATGTTATAAATAGGAGTGAAGACATGGTCTTCTCTCATTATACAGTAGGTAATATTAGTGAATCATCATTGATTTTTTTAGGTGTTATCATTGAATGATGGTTGTAAGATAGTTTTCCCTTATTTTGAGAACTGTATGCTGAATAGTGGTAAAGTGTCACGATGTCTGACACATTTAAATGACTCTGGAAATAAAACACACATCACATAAAGTAAATGTGACAACATGACAACAAATGTTGAATAAAAGTGGTGGGTTTGTGGATTGTATTTCTTGTTCTATTCCTTCAGCTTCTCTTCATGTTTGAAAATTCTCACACTAGAATTGGAAATACTGCAATACAAAAATATTATTGTGGTGTAATGGTGTGCAGGGTGAGGGGTGCCTGGGAATATAGGAGAAACACCCACAAAACTTGGTTGGGGATAGGAGAGAGTGGATGACAGGATTAAGATACCTTGCATATCTATGGCAACTTGGCAGCTAGTTTAATAGCTGTGTTAATAACTGTGCTACCTCCTGGAGCAAGGTGGGTGTGACTTTAAGGGCGTTTCCTGACTCCTAATGTACCCCGGCATGTGCCCTGACTGGGGATGGAAGTTGAATGAATCTAAACTATACAGAAGAATTCAGAAATGTCACTCACTGTAGGAGGAGTCAGAGATGAGGTCACACAGGAGGCTCTGGGTCAGGATTTAAACGAAGGGTGGGCAGCCTCAAGGGATTCAGCTTGGAAGGGAGTAGAAGAGCCATGAGGGAGGAATGAGGCAGCAGGCATGTGAGAGGGAGAAGTAAGGAAGCAACTATGTAGTTGGCAGTCAGGGTCTGGGCATGCTGCCCTGTGTGGTAAGGAAGAAGATGTGCTGCTCTGATCAAGCGCCTCTCTAGCTGACTCTGAAGACTCTCCTTTGCAAGACACTGACCTGCTTTGCAAACCCGGACTTTATCTGGACTCTTAAGACTTGTGCCTTTC
>PVKU01001894.1:152384-261539 GCA_004027475.1 Anoura caudifer | reverse complement strand
CTCAGTCCTCATCCAAGAGATGTTTCGGTTTGCATATTACAGACTTTTAAAGTAAGTTAAATATTTGTTGACCTTTTTTCCAGTTAATTTGAATTATGATTTAGTAATTTGAAACAATGTAATAGGGTACTTGAGGTTCCATGCCTTCCTTCATAGTTTGAGGCCAAGGGATTAGAACATTCCAACTTGAAAATACTGAGTGGTTTAGCTCGTGGATATTCCTTCCTTCATTCACTCATTTAGAAATACTTTTTGAGAGTTTACCCAATGCCAGTCGTCATTCTAGGGACTGGGAATATATCATGATTAAAAGACAATTTCTGACCTCATGGAGGTTATAGTGAAAAGAAACAGACAACAAAAGAATGAATAAGAAAGTACATTGTATTTTAAAAGATAATAAGTACCATGAAGCAAAAAAAAAAAGCTAGAGAAATACAGAAACAATAAAAAAAGTTCCACCTTAGAATTTACATCAGTTTCCCTTTGTCACCTACTAAAATAAAGAATACTTAAAGAGATTATACCTACCATTATTTTGATTGTATTAGGGAAAATAGGGGTTTATTTTGTGATATTTAATGTGATTTCATAGCTGTAATAGAAAAACACATTAAAAAAAAAAATAATCCGTATGAGCTCTCTTTAGGGAATGTTAGGCCAGAAAGTAGGTCATCTGGGATTCATGAGGACCTCACGTGAAACCAGTGATTTGAAACACAGCTTGAACTTAGAACCATATTTTCTTTCAGGCAGTCACGAGATTGGCTTTGATTGTGTAGTAACATTTAAAATGATAAATGTACTATCTCTTAACATTTCAGCAAATGAGATAGTTTAACCACTCCATGAATTTTGTGGATGTAACCAAGATAGAACCTCAACAATGTCTCTTATAATAACTTCTGGCAATTTGTTCTTGTTGATATGCTAGCCTTTCAACATTTTTTACTTACTGCTTTTAATAACAGGTATAGAAATGTAATAATGAAGCAATTTAAATTCAAATTGAAAACCATGACGCCATTGCTTACAAGCAAAAGGTGTATCTTAGAAAAGGTTTAAAAATGAAATTTCCGTTAGTCCTTAGAAATATTAAAAAGCAACCAACAAATATCAAAGATAAAATTTAAGTTTCCATGGGAACACAATATCCTTGACAGATGGACATTCATCTGGTATGCAGCAGTTACTACTGTTCCAAAATTAAATTTTACTGTAGAATATTATTAAGATAATCAAAATCTCCCTCTTCCTGACCTCTGCCCCACTCAAGATCCACACAGTTGAATGAAGTCTCTGTCACATGGTAGTCATCTTGTCTCCTTCACATCTAACCATTCCTCATTTCTTCACCTGGCCCTCAAAAGACATGTCTATGGCTTCCACATGTTTTATAGTCTCTGTTTTTATGTCAGTAGCCACGTCCCTTTTGTTGGTGCCTGGAGTTTACCAGTGCTCAGGACCCAGCAGAGTTCTCTGCTGTGATCGAAGTAGTTCAGAGGACAGTGGCCCTTCCCTCCCTTGCCTGGAGCTGTACTCTTTAAGAACTCAGCCAGAGGCTGCACTGGGTTTTCCTGTCAGCAACATCTTTGGCTCATGTTGGTTGCATTTTCACATATGATGGTTCTAATTTTGAAGCAAAAGTTTGAATACATTTTCACAGTTTAGGACGTGGATTTAGTAAGCCTTTAGGACTTTAGGTTCTAACACCTGACTTTCCTAGAGTAGCTGAATTTCTGCTTGTTTCTTCACAGTTCCTATCTGAAATGCAACCCTTTATTAGCACTACCCGGTGGTTCCAGAGGGCTGCACACTGAAAATTGGTTGACGTTTTACTGAAGGCAGTGAGGGAACAGGGCCACACCCAGAAGGAATTACAGCTGTCAGCCTGCAGGCTCTCATGCCAGCAAGTTCAGAGATACTTGTGCGGCTTTCTGGAAAACCATGTTTACTGCTCCCAAAGGATCTTTGGAAATTTGCAAAAAGATATTAGGATAAACCTGTATTAACAGGTGCCTTTGGTTGCCTTTGCAAAATGCATCTTTAAGCAAGCCTTTGGAATATTGTACAATATCTTTCTAGTAGATTTTAAAAATGTTGGATGTTATGTAGTTATGTGTTAAAACAAATTTGAGAATTGGAATACTGTATTCATGGCTAACATTTATGTAGATACATTTAAGTTCCTTCTTATGCTATGCTACATTCAAATATAGGCACTCATTTAATCAATATTTTAAGAATTCCACTGCCAAAGTACATTTTGAACATTTAAATTTAAAGTACTGCCTCAATAAAATTTTTGCTACCTGAATTTGATGCCAGGAAGGAAATGTGGAGAGTTTGTACCAGTATTTTTTTACACATATTGACTTGAATCAAAATATTTATCATTGCAAGTTTAATATAAATTTTTTTATGGGTCAGGCCTTGAGAATAGTACTTCATCTTGAATGAGTGAAATGTAACTTTCAGCCTTACAAAGAGTTGCACTGTGAGAAATTGGCTTGTGGCCACAGGTGATAGCCATTTCTACCTTAGTTTCTTTTCAAAAAATCCAAGTTATGATCCTGTATGTACATTGCCTAAAACATTAGAATTTTTTTGCTTGGATTGAAGCTTTTGCAGTTTTTAATTTTGTTTTGTAATGCTAATACTATAAAAATTTGATAATTTTAGGAAATCTGCCATTTATTGAAAGAGTTAAGATAATCATTGCTATAATTTCTTAAAAGGCATAAGTAATTTTAGCCCTGGCCAGGTGGCTCAGTTGGTTGGAGCATGGTCCCATACACGAAAAGGTTGCAGGTTCGATTCCTAGTCAGGGCACATACCTAGGTTGCGGGTTTGATTCCCAGTCAGGGCATGTGCAGGAGGCAGTCCACTGATGTTTCTCTCTCTCTCTCCCCCCCACTCTCCGTCTCTCTCCCTCCCCCTCCCTCTCTGTCTAAAATCAATGAACATATCCTTGGGTGAGGATTTAAAAAAAAATGGTCAAAAGGCATAAGTAATTTTAAAAGTTTCTAGAATGGTGTATTTAATTTATATGTACATTTCTTGGTACTGTACCTCTTTTACCCCCACATGCAAAAAAGAATCAGAACAAATGAGAAAGATAGAATGATTTACCAGTAGTTTTTCAAAGATTGCATGTAAAAAACTTGGGCTTTTTCTTTTTGGTTCTTGTAAACTATAATAAGTGAAAACAAAGAATTTTCCACTTCAGTACAACGGTCATATTAAGAACACTGTCTCTTACGTCATCGGTTATATGTTCTGTCTGCCAGGAACACGGAAGCTGATGGTGTTGTGTACTTTTCACTGCCTAACCTCGACGTAGAGAACTGTTAGTGCCGTAGACCTTTCCTTCCACAAACTTGTAATGAGGAACTTTATTAACTTTTGAGTTTATATATTTAATATATTTGTCATAGCAGTACTTTGCTATACCAAATAGCAAAAAGCTGGACAATTCATTACTGAACAATTTATGTAAAACAAATCCTACAAAGTTTATTGTTTCTTTTATATCATTATATTCATTTGTTGATAAGGTTATTACTATTATCTATGTTTCTAAGCTCTAATTAGCATTTAGCAACATTCAGTGACAGTTAAGTTTATTTTTTAGGAAAATTGGACATTTTAGGTGGTTACTGCTCCAGAGAAAGAAGTTGACAAGTCATTGGCTTGTGTCCATGCTACCAAACGACCCTACCAAATGGAGAACACTGAAATGGCCAATTGTTTCTTTTGAGTCTAGAAAAACAAAAGACCTTTTTTGTTCTGCTTATTACTATTTTTGTTGAACTCTGCATTGCCTTTAATTTAATGATACTTATATTTATAGTCGATATAATTTAACTATCCTTTGAGTCAGGATCCTTGTTGCAGGTATCTAGCCAACAAGGGTTAGTGATGGTGACAGCAGTGGAACCGACCAGCGGCACCTCGCATCCCTGACACATCTGTGTTGTCCACAACAGAGACGCAGATATGACCACTCTGAGTGTCATTTCTTTTTAAACAGTATTTTAATCCTTCATTCAGGTATTCATTTAGCTTCTTTTCTAAGGGTAGCATTTTCTTTTTTTGAGATTTATTCATTTATTTTTATTTTATTTATTTATTTATATTGTTCAGGTACAGTTGTCTCTATTTTCCCGCCACCACTCCCCCCACCTTCACCTCCCACCCTCAATCCTTCCCCCTTTGGCTTTGTCCTTGGGTCTTTTATACATGTTTCTTGATGACCCTACCCTTCTTTTTCCCCATTATCCCCTACCCCCTCCCCTCTGGTTACTGTCAGTTTGTTCTTTATTTCAATGTCTCTGGTTATATTTTGCTTGCTTATTTTGTTGATTAGGTTCCACTTACAGGTGAGATCATATGGTATTTGTCTTCCACTGCCTTGCTTATTTCAGTTAACATCATGCTCTCCAGTTCTACCCATGCTGTTGCAAAGGGTAGGGGTTCCTTCTTTCTTTCTGCTGCATAGAATTACATTGTGTAAAGGTACCATAGTTTTTTGATCCACTCACTCATTGATGGGTGCTTAGGGTGTTTCCAGCACTTGGCTATTATAAATAGGTTCTTTTGAGTTGGTGATTCAGGATTCTTAGGGTATAATCCCAGCAGTGGAACTGCCAGATCAAAAGGCAATTCCATTTTAGTTTTTTGAAGAAAATTCCATACTGTTTTCCATAGTGGCTGCACCAATCTGCATTCCCACCAACAATATACCAGGTATCCCTTTTCTCCACAACCTTGCCAGCACTTATCATTTGTTAATTTGTTTATGATGACCATTCTGACCAGAGTGAAGTGGCATCTCATTGTGGTTTTAATTTGCATCTCTCTGATGGCTAGTGATGCTGAGCCTCCTAGCATATGTCACTGGGCCCTTTGCATGTCCTTCATGGAGAAGTGTCTCTTCAGGCCTTTTGCCCATTTTTTGATTGGATTGTCTGTCTTCCTGGAGTGCACTCGAGTGAGTTCTTTTTATATTTTGGAAATCAAACCCTTGTCTGCAGTATCATTTTCAAATATATTTTCCCGTATGGTTGGTTCTCTTTTCACTTTGCTGATGCAGAAGCTTTTTATTTTTTTTTTAAAAAAGGTTTTATTTATTTATTTTTAGAGAGAGGGGAAGGGAAGGAGAAAGAGAGGGAGAGAAACATCAATGTGTGGTTGCTTACTGGGGACCTGGTCCGCAACCCAGGCATGTGTCCTGACTGGGAATTGAACTGGCAGCCCTTTGATTTGCAGGCCCATGTTCAATCCACTGAGCTACACCAGCCAGGGCAGAAGCTTTTTATTTTGATGTAGTCCTATTTGTTTATTTTTTCCCTTATGTCCCTTGCTCTAGGGATATAACAATGAAAATATAGAATATCTGAGACTTTCCTGCCTGTGTCTGCTCTAGGACTTTTATGGTGTTGTGACTTATATTTAAGTCTTTTATCCATCTTGAGTTTATTTTTGTTTATGGTGTAAGTTGGTAGTTGAGTTTCTTTCTTTCTTTCTTTTTTTTTTTTTTTTTTTTGCACATAGCTGTCCTATTCATTTATTTTTAGAGAGAGGGAAAGGGAAGGAGAAAGAGAGGGAGAAAAACATTGATATGAGAGAGAAACATGGATTGGTTGCCTCTCGTACATGCCCCAACCAGGGACCCAAACCACAACCCAGGCATGTGCCCTGACCAGGAATTGAACAGGTGACTTTTTGCTTTGTGAGATGATGTCCAACCAACTGATTCACACTGGTCAGGGCCTGAGGGTAGCATTTTATTTTCCCCTAAAGCCTGTTTGGGGCAGGAGGATATGAAACAAATGTAAAATAGATGACCATATGATTAAATGCCCATGTAGGAGTTCATCAGTATTGTAGGATTTAAGAGAAAGGAGAGATAGTGATTACCCATCATTGGTAAAGGTGGTTTCTTTGAGAAGCTGCTGCCGGAGCTAGACTTTGAAGGTTAAGTACAATTGAGGTTCTATAGAGTGGAAGCTAGAAGGGAGGGAGGGTGGCAGAATAAGTACAGTCCAGGTGGAAGACAAAACAAAATACCAACACAGTGAGAGTGAAGATATATTTCTTTGGGAATAGGAAAAAATTCAGGATGGTAGATGCCACAGGATATTGAATGAAGTATATAGCTGGAAAAATAGAAGTATTGCCTTTTTCCTGATGGCTTGTTTACTTGTATTTTTCATATTTTTCTCTTTTATGTAAAAGTCAGATAAAAGGCAAAAGTGAGTTGGAAATTATGGTTGATTTTAGATAATTGAAAATTTGCTGTATTTTTGTCTAAATGGATTTTACATTTAGAGTATGACCTTGTCAAATGCCTCAGTAAGTATCTGGATTTTGAAGTATCTTGTGTATTTTCCTGACATATTACTTTTTCTTTTAAAAAAATTATCTGTAATTATTTTAGAAAAGCCAATGAGGGTTTGAAGATTGTAAACCCAGATGAGCCACCACCTTCCATGCGATTGCTGGCCTATGGTAAGTTAGAATTGCATGGCATCATTAGGGAAAAAAATGAAATTTGGCATAAAAGCCATTTTTATCTTTTATATCTTTGCAGGTACAGTATTTTATTAGTGTCTTGGTCTGTTGGTGTACATTGTTTGTTTTTCTAGTTTTTCAGGCACTTAGGTAAAGGGAAGTGATCACAGGTGTGTGTCCATTAAATATAGCCAGGATTGAAAGTTAGGTTTTTAACACTCTAATTAATGAACAATTTCTAAGTAAGGTTACTGCTACCTTCTCTGAGTGGTTACCAGGACTTTGGTTTTACTAGGAGAACTCTTTGTATTACTACAGTTGATACCTCTGCATATTCTCGTTTAGAATTGTGTTTTAAAGACTGGATCTGGGTCTGTAAGTTGGATCACCCAGTTTGGCCCAGGGATCTCTCCTTACAGTGCACAGTCACCCTTCAAGTGCAGGTTCCGGGTCCACACTTTCACACTGAACTCTGCAGGCTCTGTTGTGGTGAACTAAAGCCAGAGCCTCAGCATCGTACACTTCTCTACCTCACCTGTTGCTTCTGTGCCTGCTAGCTGTTTTTTCTCTTGTCTTTTCTCTCTGCTACATTCTATTATTCATTTCCTTTCCTCTCTACCCCCTTCTCACTCCATTCATCATTTAGCCAAACACTGGCCACTTCTGAGGCTGCATTCCACTGTTTTTCCAATGGCATGTGCACCCTTTCCCCTCCAACAAAATAGTATTTCCTAGTCCTTTGGGAGTTTTATTTGAAAACAAATCATGGCATGAAAGGGTTTAACAGTGTTTTTATGTCTCTTTAGTTTCTGGCCTGGGCTTTGGAATCATGAGTGGAGTATTTTCCTTTGTAAATACCCTGTCTGACTCCTTGGGACCAGGCACAGTGGGCATTCATGGAGACTCTCCCCAGTTCTTCCTAAATTCAGGTAGGTGCCTGGTAGCTGTGGGTGTTCAGGCTTCTGGTCTAAATGATCATTTCCTATTGGAGTTCCCTGGCTTAGGAATTCAAGTGAATAGAAATTTATGTTATACTTTGTAAAGGCAAAATACTGTTAGACATCAAATGGTAAAGGACCTAGGAAAATAAAAAGTTTGGTTAGAGTATTTTAGAATTTTAGAGTGGAATTTATCTTGTATAAAGTTTATTTTTATTTTATTATATTATTAACAGTGTTGCTGTATAGTTGATATATTACAAGTGAATTTTTATAGGCTATATGCTCTTTTTTGATTTTTTAGTTTATATTTATCTCAATATAAGCCCTAATCTTTTTTAAATTGTATTTCATTGATTATGCTATTACAGTCATCCTGAATTTTCCCCCTTTGCCTTTCTCTACCCAGCAATCTGCACTCCCTCAGGCAATCCCCCTACCTTTGTTCATGTCCATGGGTCATGCATGTAGGTTCTTTGGACTACTCCATTTCCTATACTGTACTCTACATCCCCTCAGCTGTTCTGTGACTACCTATTTGTACTTCTTAATTCCCTCACCTCTTTACCCATTCCCCCACACACCCCTCCCATCTGACAACCATCAAAATGCTCTCCATAGCCATGATTCTGTCTCTGTTCTTCTTGTTTGCTTAGTTTGTTTTTTAGATTCAACTGTTGATAGATATGTGTTTTTGCCATTTTATTGTTTATAGTTTTGATCTTTTTCTTAAATAAGTCCCTTTAACATTTCATATAATAATGGTTTGGTGATGATGAACTCCTTTAGTTGATCTTGTCTGGGAAGCTCTTTATTTGCCCTTTCATTCTAAATGATGGCTTTGCTGGGTAGAGCAATCTTGGCTGTAGGTCCCTACTTTTCATGACTTTGAATATTTCTTGCCAATCCCTTCTAGCCTGCAAAGTTTCTTTTGAGAAATCAGCTGAAAGTCTAATGGGACCTCCCTGTAGGTAACTGTCTGCTTTCTCTTGCTGCTTTTAAGATTCTCTTTTTATCTTTAGCCTTTGGCATTTCAATTATGAGATCTTGGAGTGGGCCTCCTTGCATCCATCTTGTTTGGGATTCTCTGTGCTTCCTGGACTTGCATGTCTATTTCCTTCACCAAATTAGGGAAGTTTTCTTTCACTGTTTTTTTTTTTTAAATAGATTTCCAATTCCTTGCTCTTTCTCTTCTCTTTCTGGCACCCCTCTGATGTGCATGTTGAACCTCTTGAAATTGTCCTGGAGGCTGCTTATACTGTCCTCATTTGGGGAAGATTCTTTTTTCTTCTTGTTGTTCTGATAGGTTGTTTTTTGCTTCCTTATATTCCAAATCATTGATTTGATTCTCAGCTTCACCCACTCTACTATTGTTTCCCTGTTAATTATTCTTTATTTCAATTAGTGTATCCTTCATTTCTGACTGAATCTTTTTTTATGCTGTTGAGGTTATCACTAAGTTCCTTGAACATCCTTATAATGAATATTGTAAACTCTGCATCTGATGAATTGCTTATCTCCATTTTGTTTAATTAGCTCTTTTTCTGGAGCTTTGATCTGTTTTTGGGTCATGTTTCATTGTCTCTTTGTTTTGGAAGCCTCCCTGTGTTTGTCTATGTATTAGGTAGAGCTGCTTTGATTCCATGTCTTGGTAGTGTGGCCTAATGTATTAGGTGTCCTATAGGGTCTAGTGGCACAACCTCCCATATCACCCAAGCTGGGTACTTAAGGTGCACCCTTTGTATGGGCTGAGTATACCCTCCTTTTGTAGTTGAGCCTTGGTTGCTGTTGGCAGATCAATGGGAGGGATTTACCCAGACCAGTCAGCTGCAAGGTTTTGCTGTGACCATTGACCACCACCCTCCACCCTCCATGGAGGATCAGTTGTGCAGGGGCAGGTTGGTAGTGCTCCAGCCTGGTCTGTAGCTGTGAACTGGAGGTGCACTGTCCCTGGGTTTCAGGGTGGTGCAGGCCAGGGTCAGCCCCAGCCTATGTTTTGCTTGGGGCTACCCTGCCTGAGCTATAGAGCAATCTGAGATGGCTGCTACTTATACTGGGCTTAAAGATTCCCAGGAAAGCCAAACTGTGAATCAAGGTTGGCTGCTACTAGTGCCAGGCCTGGGGCTCACTGAGGCCAGCTGTTGCTTATCTGAAAGGGTTTAGCCATTCATATGGAAAAGGGACTTGGGTGGGCCCTTAAGTTGGGTGGGGTGGAGTCTCTGGGGATCTCCAAGGCAGGTCAAATTGTGTTAGCCAGATTGATGGAGTCTCAGATATGGCACCAGCTTGCTGGTTCTGTGGCTCTGTTGGGGGAGGGTTTAGAAAAGGGACAATGGCCTCTGCAGTTTCTCCCTGTATGCCACGGGTTCATTCCAGCTGCTACCCTGATGCTGGAGCTCCGAGGGAATAAGTCCAAGTAGGTGAATCTCTGTGAGTCCTTTAAGAGGAACTGCTTAAGGCTCCAGCAGATTCTTCCACTAACTTAATCCCCACTGTTTTTGGTTTTTTTTTTTCAGCCAGAAGTTGTGGGGACTTCTCTTCTTGGCACTAGAACTTGGGCTGGGGGGTGGGCCTGGTGTGTATCTGAGACTCCTCGCTCCTGAGATTTCCATTCTGAATTTTTATTCACCACACATGGGTATGGGACCAGCCCTATTCCATGTCTGTGCCCCTGGATGGATGTGGTTTCTTTAATTCCATAGTTGTCAGACTTCTATTCAACTTGATTTCTGACAGGAACTGATGATAATTGTTGTACGTTTTAGTTGTGATTTTGATGAGGTTGTGAGAAGAGGCAAGCCATGTCTGCCTACATCTCCAGCTCTAATCTTTAATTAATTTGTTACCTTGGCCCCTTTTTGGGATAGTCAGTATAATTTAATCTTGAAATTGAGAGGAAAAAAATGGTTCTTGTATAATGTGAAGTAATGTAATATATCAAAAAATACGTAATTAAACATCTACGTATCATTTAAAGAATAACAACTCATCTTCACTGTTCCTTAAAAACTAGAACATTAGCAAGATCTTAGAGTCCTTTGTTCCTCATTACTCCTCCCTCACTGGTAACCGTTGTCCTGCTTTTGGGTTATTAATTCCCTAGGTTAATCAGATTTGAAAGTTAGGTTTTTAACATGTATACATGTTTGTTGTGAAGGTAGTGGGTCAGCCAAAATGTTCGTTTAGTTTTTTTCTGAACGACGGCTCTAGTAGTGCTTAGTTTCTTTAACTTCATTTGAAACAATTTTGTTCCATTGTGTTGTGGCAGCTGTCATTCAGAGTGCATTTAAAAACTTTATCAAAATTGGTAATTTTTGTGCAACCATTTTAATAATTGAAGATGGAAGAAAATACACAACATTTTTGGCATAGTATGCTTTATTATTTCAAGAAAGGTAAAAATGCAACTGCAGTGCAAAAAAAAAGATTTCTGCAGTGTATGGAGAAGGTGCTGTGACTGATTGAATGAGGTTTGCGAATTTTCTTGGTACTATTGACATTTTGGCCAAATAATTCTTTTCTGTGGGGCTGTCTTATGCATTGGAAGATGTTTAACCTCACCCTTGGCCTCTACCTACTAGAAGTCAATCATGGGAGATAGCCAACATGCTCAAAATATCCAAATCAATAAAGTTATTGGTGAAAATAAAAAATATACCTTTTATTTTATGGAAAAAACCATATGGACTTTTTGGCCAACCCAATAAAACATGAAAGTTTTACCTTCATGTATGTATCTGAAAGAAAATTCATATTTAATTTTCCTGCTTTTGAATATTTAAAAATAAATCACACTATATTCTTTAGAAAGTGAGAGGAAAAAATGATAATAGATGAGTTGACCCTTTTATCCAGAGGTGCAGCATAAAAAGATCATGTTATTTAAAAGTGCTTCTTTTCACAAGATAAAAATTGTCATCATCATGCAGTGATCACACATTTGAGAGTTGGTAATGTGCATAATTAACATATGATTTCTCCTGAATTTTACAAGGAGAATCTTTTAAAAGTAATTTTTAAAACCCCTACTGTATGATTTGTTATCTGCACAAGTTATATAATTGAAATAAGTGACCTCATTACATATTCTTAAAATTAAATAATTATTTATTTAATTTCTATACTGAAGTAATTTCTATCCTCAAGGAAGTTAGCCTTTAGTAGGGAAAATAAGACCCTAAAAAAGTGATTAAGCATTTCACTACAGTTTAATAATAGAAAAGATATCAGGAGGTATGGTGAAATTTTAAAGAATATTGCTGCAGAAGTGTAGACACATTCTGCACGCCGTAGTGATCCCTAAACCCACTGGACACTGTTCACCGTTTCAGTTCTGGCTTTAGCATTTCTTGCATTGATGATTACCTTCCACCCCCAACCCGTTAGTCTTTCCTCAACACGCTTTCCATGTGTGACCATCCTATGCATAGCCACAAAACTGATCTCCCCTGTACAACTGTGTAATGGCTGCCCAGAGGTCTGTAGGATAAAGGCAAAGCCCTTTACATCTGGCTGCAAGTTAAAGGATGGGAAAGTGTATTAAGGGGTCATACGTACTTAGCGGTGCTTCCAACATAGCAAATTATCTTTTTTTTAAACATTCCATACTTAGAATTTTTTTGAAATGATTACTGTCAGGTTTTTAGAACAAATGTAATATTAATAGCTAAAGTCTGTTAGAGTCCAATATAAATGAACAAAACATAATCTGAGGGGGTTTTACTGGTACAGATCTCTATATATTCTTAAATCTGCCTGTTATACCACTTACATCAGCCACTTCCTTTTGGTTTTGAAGTGGCATTCTCTTAGTGGAACTTACTTTTCTGCTTCTTTCACTAGATGGTGCTAATCCACCTTGGTGAACTAGGTTGTTTTCCTAGGACCAGCTTTAAATGATTCTTTGGGAAGAAAGTAAATGAAACATATGCTAGCAGTTTGAGGATTGTATTTGTAATTTCTGTAAATTCACAGGAAAATTTACATAAAATAAAATATTCACCGTCTAGCAAAGTCAGGGAGGCAGGCTGACCAGGCTGGGAACACGCACCTACGAAGTGAAAGAAGAGCTGTTACTTCACTGTGTGCAGGAGTTTCTCTTATTTGTTACAATATTGTTCTTTGGAGCATACACTTTGAATTCTACATTTAAGAAATTACTTTTTTTTTGCATTTAAAAATAATCCATTATTTGTATATATTATTGTTTGTTATTTGTGATTGCTGTTGTTACCATTTATTTAGGCATGAGCTCATTTTTAATTTTTCAGTTAAATCTGTTAAATTTATATGTCAGTTTAACATGTTCCACTATAACTGCCTAAGTGATAAAATAAATAAGGAATACAGGGGTTATTAATTAGTATACCTATGTTAGTATAAGATATTACTATATGATAGCTGTATGTACGTGGGTTTTCATGGTGTAGGTAGGTATAGTTTATAGATAACATATGTAAGTTAATTCTGTTTTATTTGTCATGGTGTAGTAGACTAGCATTAACTTATAATAGAATCCTTACCATTACTTGATAATGCTAAATAGAGGCAAAACTGTGGGACGTGGAATTCTAAGTTCAGGTCTTACCCTGGCTCATTAATTTAGTATTTTTAATGAGTCCATTTGATCATTTAATCACTCATCTCAAATAATTGTTAAGCATTTTTATTCTGTGGGGGTTATACCAAGATGTGGAAAATACATCTCAGTAAATGTCTGTACCTTTCACTCATAGTAGGGAATAAAGACAACAGCTAATTATAATGAAGAGTGATAAATACTGTGATGAGGAAGAACCATGAGTACACTCTAACCCATGCTCAGATGGTATTGTACTTCTCCTTTGTAGTACTTACTGTGGTTGTAGTAATTGGTCAACTGTGTAGTGATTTGTTTAGGTCTTTCTCTCTAACCAGATGCTGAGGACTGTCTGTCTTGTTCATTGCAGTAACCCTAGCACCTTGTGGAATATTTTGTTTCTAGATGGACTCATAAATACTTGTTTTAAAAAATGAAGGCTAGACACAGCTTATGGAAGAAGTGCTGTTTGAGTAGAGACTTAATGGATGAATGAAGTCACGCCCAGGGAATATGTGCTGAGAAATGTCTCACTGGGCAATTTTGTCCTTACGTGAATATCAGGGTGCACTTACACGAACCTAGATGGTATAGCCTGCTGCACGCCTAGGCTGTCTGGTATAGCCTATTGCTCTTAGGCTACAAGTCTGTACAGTGTAATAATCTGAAAGGGGAAAATAAGCCACCCTGTTTTCAACTTCATTGATCAGTCTGGCCTTCCTCAGCAACCTCAGCTTGCTTCAGTGCAGCTCCATGGCTATGTTGCGACTCCTGGCATTTACTGACCTGCTTCATGCCCACCACGGATGTTCTTCACCAAGGGGGCCACTTGCACCAGCTCACTTTTCTATCTCCGTAGCTCTGCTGCAGAGAATCAGGATGTTCGCATCAGGGCCGCTGCATTGCACAATCTGGGGAAATTGTAACACTGTAACATATTTTATTGGTGCACTCTGAGGTTTTCCAACACAATTCCTGAAATGGGTTTTAGCCAAATTTCCCAGAACTAGAACTTTTCTTATTATATACATAAATGTTTGGAAATCTTTATGATTCTTTTAAGAAATTAATCAACCTTGAGATTTATTTTAAAGGATAGATCTTTTTCACCTTTTTCATTATCCTGAAGTTTTTCAACAAAGATTTACTTGAATATTTTGATTTGCAAAGGTTTACTTGGATATCAGTCTTGAGATTAAAGTCTCTTGAGATTCAAGTCCCCATAGCAGGCTGCTTTTCCATCTCTAGGAGGACTTTCTCCTACTTCAGTAGGACAATGACTGGAAGTGCTGCTGACTGCTCATCAGAAATTCTGGAGGACAGAAGACAGTGGGACAACATTTCCTCATCTGAGCTGACACACTTCCATCCTTACTGTGGCTCAGGTCAAGAACTGGAGTCATTTCTAATTCTTTTCTTTTTCTCAAAATTCACATTCAACTAAACAACAAATCTTATCTCCAGCTTCTATTTAAATCTCCACCCAAGTTCTTCTGGGCTTGCTTTTGATTTATATATGACAGCAGCAATAGATGATTTGGGAGCTGGTTTGGAACACACATTTAAAGAAAAGTAAAATCTGCTGGTGCTGAAACTATTCCAGACCTGAGGTAAATGCGGAAGTTCCTAGTTAATTTCAAGAACTCAGTGAAGCGTTAATACAAAGTGATGACATTCTGAGAGCCCACACTCACTGTCTGCTGCCAGAAAGTGGGTCCCCCATTAGGGATTTATACATACCCCAGGTTCCTGTGAGCACAACCTAGAGCCCTGCTCCCGATGGCAACTCCAGCCACTGAGTTTTGGCGTGGTTTATTATGTAGCATTTTTGTGACAACAGCTGACTGATACAGAGTTGTGAGTATTTTTTAACATGTTACTTGTGGGAAAAGAAGAGTTGATTTGTGATTATTCAAAGAACCTTCATTGGATCAACAAGGATCCTAAGCTTTCTCAGCATTATTGGGGTCAGATAATACTTCGTTGCAGGGTGGAGGTTGTCTTGGGTGTGGTAGGACGCTCAGCAGTGCCCCTGACTTCTGCGAACTATATGCTGGAGGCACCCCACCCCCAGTTGTGGCAACCACAAATGTCCACAGGCATGACTAATGCCCTCTGGGGGCAGATTACCCCATCTGAGAATCACTGAGTCAGAAGGCAGATTGGGGTTTAGAATGCAAATGAATTTTCCTACAGTGACTGTTTGAATGAAGTAAACTCCTAAAATGAAAGTATTTGAAGTGGACCCTGTGGGATCTACTTTTTCATTGCATAGGGGATTAAATCTACAGCGTGTAACAGGCTTCCCGCTGACGCCACACTATTGAGCTAATTATTGAGGATTTCTATGTTCTTCAACATTTGCTAGAAGGACCTTAAACATAAAATTACATCCTTGGCAGTCTTTTTGGCTCATACACATACTTGGAGGGCATTTTCATAAATATAAAATGGTAAATGCTACTTAAACACCTGTAATCATTCATATGCTTTCAGGAAATGTGCTTTATGGTCTGATTGATATTAAGTACTATGCCTTTCTTATGGCTATGTAATGTGAGATGATTTTCAAAATGTCTCTTTTTAATCTTGGGGAATGTTGTTTGATTAGTAATATATGTACACCTGTATTACAATAAACTAGGTCACAGAAGTCTCTTACATTTTTTAAAATGAAAGTTTAAAGTTAAACCTCTTTTACAGGAAAGGCATTTTCAGAAACATTAATTTAGTTCTGTGGCCTGACTTCTACTTGGGCTAGGCCATTAGAGATTGCTCAAGAATCCAGAGAGTTTCTGCATTCAAGAGGGATGGAGGAGAGTGTCTCACTTTACAAAACCCTGACACCCTAGACCCTTCTCTTATTCGGGAAAAAAAAGCCAGAAGCCCATTGTTAATCACATGTCGTGTGTTGCTGCCACCACCCAACAGCAGCCCTTGGCGCTCTCTGGCATGGTTAGAGGTACTCTGAAGTCATGGGAAGCCAGGAGATAGCAGTCTCTGTGCTGGCAGTACCCAATGTTAGAATTAGCTGCTATCCTAGGCTATTGCTGTTGCAAGGTCAGGAATGAGGGAGAGAGGGACAGATGTGAAAATGAGGATATTTATGAATCTGGGCTACAGTATTTGGGGTATATTCAGGAAAGATAAAAGAATCAAATAGTTAAATATAGCCTCTTAGAGATAACACTGAAACATTTTGCTTAGGAATGGGTTAGATTGAAACATTCTATACCAAGAGAATTTGATTTAAAAGATTATTAGAAGAGGAAGTCCATTATTGAACTTGACAACACAATTTCACACATACAGTACTTACTAGAATTGTTCAGCTTTCTGATTAGTGTTTTAAAACATTACAAATTATAGAAACTCCTTTCATTAATCTAGATTATAAACTAATTTTGATAATTTTATGGTTAATTTAGGGAAGTTTTTTCTACTTTTAAGAGTATTAGAACAAAACAAATTTTAGGGTTAGAGTCACTGAAGGACTTTTAAAATTTTCTATTTAGGAACATGAAATGAGAAATGTTTTGTAATTAAAAGATAATACCCTATAGATACTATTAGCAAATCTTCATTTCTAGTTGGAGTTAATTCCATTCACTAGAGAGAAGTATCAGAATGCTATGTTTGCAGCTCTGGCTCTATGTATATGGCAGAATAGTTTAGATATCCATGTCCTGGTTTCTATTGGACTGCTAACCAGTTGCGGAGAGAATAAACAATAAAATCCCAGTGTTCCAAGTAGCACATTATAATAGTATAAAGACTTAAAATGACCATGGAAGCCAGCCAGAAAATAGTGCTAGCTGAATAAATAAGCTGTCAAGTAGAAGTGTACAGTGCTTCAGTAATTATCCAAGAGGTCCCGTTAGATACTATGTTGATAAGACAGTAAACTGAAAAGATGGGGCAGAATTCCATGAGACTGTGTTTTGTGCACCACGATACCCCCAGTACCTAGAACAGTGCCTGGCATAGACAGGTGTAGACATAGACTTGACTTTGGAGACAGGGTCAATCCATCAAAGGTCTTTTTTAGCAGGAAATAGCCTTGCAAGCAGAAATATGGACTTAGAATTTGAAAGAAAGGTTGGGGCTAATGATATCTTGAGGATCCTTGTCTGAAGCTCACAGACAAAGGTGAGAGTGAACTGGAAATTCCCGAGGTTAGAGCATTTCCCAAGTAGCTGAACTCCAGGACTTGACCGTAGGAGCATGATTGGCTGTTTTCAGCATTCGTTTCGTGGTAATGCATCGACAGAAGGACCAATGTAAGCTGACAGACAGATGACACATTTATGGTGTCATTGCTTTCTATTGACATTTAATTGACATCTAGGTTTTAGAAAAACCTTAGCGTGTGAGCATTTGTGCCTGTGTGGATTATAGTTTCTAACCTGGTCTTTTCTAATATAAACTTAACTCATGAGTGTCTTCAGTGATCTCAACTCTGTACCGCCACATCACCAGACAGATGAAGCAACTTAAGGACAGCTTCCCTTTCTGGGATCATCACTGGGATTGAAATACGTCATTTTAGTTTAGTCTGCCATTGTCCCAAAGTTAAAAAAAAAAAAAAAATCCCTCTTCTACTTTAGTTAAAGCATTTACCATCATTTCCAGAAATGGTGGCATGCTGTCATGAGATGCAATGACTTTTCTCCAGCCACAACGGTTTTGTCTTTTTAATATTGTTTTGTGTGTTTTTGGCTTTGTATAAGTGAAGTAATAGTCATTTTTTCACAAGGTGCTTTTTTCTTTCACTCAGCATTATATTCTTAAGATCATTTATACTGCAGATCATATAGTATTCCATTTGTGGATGCACTACAGTTTATGTATTCTGGTAATGATGGACATTTTTTGTTGTTGCAAATAGTGCTGATGTAAATACTCACATGCATATCTCATCATGCATATGTATGGGAGTTTCTCCAAGGCAGCAGTTCTCAAACTTGACTGCATCGGAATCAACTGGAGGGCTGTTTAAACAGTTCCTGGGCTCATTGCACCTCCTTCTGCAAGTCTGGGCAGGGTCTCAAGAATTTGCATTTCTAACAAGTTCTCAGGTGCTAACCATCTATTGATTCCAGAACTAACTGCTTCAGAGCATAGATTTACCTGCAGAATTGCCAGAGTGAAATAGAGAATGCAGATTTTAACTTTAGTAGATAATGCTAGATTGTTTTCCTCCCAGCAGTGTGAAAGAGAATCATCAGACTTAAGTTTTTGCCAGACTGGTAGATGTTAATGGTATCTTGTTAAATGGCCAAAAAAAGGGAGATCTATATGTTTTTATTTTTTTATGTTAAAGCTTTCAGAATGTGTGGACCATTTTAAGTGGAAGAAAGTTATCCAGGACACATACAGTATTCCACAGGAAAAGCTGTGTGTGCTAATCAAATTCAGTTTCAGTTGCTAAACAAGAATCTTCGGTAATTATTGTAATGTTTAATAATTTTTATTTTTCCTTTGGCCTTTTAAAAAAAATCCAAGGAGAAATTTCAGTTCAGTGAAAAGACTTGTTTAAACTGAAAATACTCCTTTTAAAAGAGACTTTGAGAAAAGTCTCTGTTAATGAGTGCAGAAGGCTAATTTAGAAAGAGTGGATTAGATATCACATATTGCATCCTTCCTCAGAGGAACTCCTTGAAAGCCAGATTCAAGTTGTCTTTTTAACAGGTTCACAGTCTAGAGAAGCTCTTGCAGAGATGACCTCTTACTCAGAAATGTTGCTTTCTAAGTTGCTGTTGGAGCGAATGTGTGTCACGGTCCTGCTTCCGCCTGTTGGTAAACCCTCACAGTGGTGTGGTCTACCCCAAGGGCCTGTGTATCATGACCAGGTGTTCAGTGGGCTTCGCATCGGTTGTTTGTATAACTAGGCACTAACGGGTGACTGTCTTTCAGCTTTCATGACGCTGGTTATCATATTGCTGCACATGTTCTGGGGCATTGTATTTTTTGATGGCTGTGAGAAGAAAAATTGGTACACCCTTCTGGTAGTTCTTCTGACCCACCTGCTGGTGTCAGCCCTGGTGAGTATCGCCACTGTGCTCAAACTGTTCTTCTGAGCTCAAGTCCACATGTCTCAAATGGTAGCTTCCACTCTAAATGGAATGCATGCTCATGGGAAAATGAGGAAATTCAGAAAAGTTGTTTAAAAGAATGGATGAATACCCTGGCTGGTGTGGTTCAGTGGATTGAGCGCTGGTCTGTGAATCCAAAGGTCACTGGTTCAATCCCGTCAGGGCACATGCCTGGGTTGTGGGCCAGGTCCCCAGTTGGGTGTTCAAGAGGCAACCACTTATTGATGTTTCTCTCCCTCTTTTTCTCCCTCCCTTCTCCTCTCTCTCAAAATAAATAAATAAACTCTTAAAAAAAAGAATGGATGAATGGTAGGTAAATCATCTAAGTCTTATTACAGAAAAACAACTATTAATTTGTTGGTTGATCTCATTAAAGATTTTTTTCTAGTGTCTTTCTCTTTTAATGGGTATAGTCAAACCTAAAATAGTCTTGCGTTAAAGTTTGCCATGTAACATGTCTTAAGCAATTTGCATGTTCTTGTAAATCCTTTTGACATATAAATTTTAATGGCTTTATATCATTACATAAAGATTGTATTATAGAGTGCTTAAGTGACTGATCCCTTCTGTTTCTACTTTTGGTTATTATAATGCTGTCTTGGACATTTTGTACATGAAACTTTTTCAGTATGTTGTTCCAAGGAATGGAATTATGAAGTCAAATGGCATGAATGTTTTTAAAGCCCCTGATACAAATTGCTAAAATACTGTCCACAGGGTGTGCCACTTTTACTCCATCTGATCAGTAACAGGAGTGACCATTGCACTCCCTTCTCTCTGACATTACAGTAATGCCAGTTTTTAAAAGAAATATTTAAAAATAAAACTTGACTAGATGCATTATAAGTACTATCGAATGCCTTGGGTCTGACTTTTGTTACAGTTTGTCAGATATTTACATCCGAATTCTCCCCATCACTGCCTTATCCAGACTCTTACTATTTTTCATCTAAAGAATTTAAAAGCTTTCTTCTGATGGTGTCCTGCCTCATGTTGCTCTCTTCTCCATCCCCTTAGAATTTATATCAGGTGTTCTTATAGCAGCCTCCTTTTCCTCTTATCCAATCTGATTGCCTCTCCCACCTAAAGCCTTTCAGTGATGCAGGCTACTAATGTTCCCCTTAATATGATGGCGACTGTAAAGTCAAATCTTCATGAAAAAAGACTGGAAAGAAAGCATTAAATATTAACAGCATTTATCTCTGGTGGATTCTTTTATTCTACATAGTTTTTGGCATGTACCAAATTTTCTACAACATACATTTTGTTTATTAATTAATTTATTTAAAGGTTTTATTTATTTATTTTTAGAGAGGGGAAGGAAGGGAGAAAGGGGGAGAAACATCACTGTGTGGTTGCTTCTCGCACACCCCCAACTGGGGACCTGGCCCACAACCCAGGCATGTGCCTTGACTGGGAATTGAACTGGTAACCCCTTGCTTCGCAGGCTGGTACTCAGTCCACTGAGCCACTCCCAGAGCTGCTCCCACACCTGAGGCCAGCCTGCTACACGAGCCACCTCACATGCCCTCCCTGCTCAGGCCCCTCCTCTGAGCCACACTGCACCTGCGCCTGCTTCTGTGGCTGCATGCCACCTCCCTGTAAGCCCGGGGCAGGGCTGTCGCTGTATTCCCTCCACCACTCGGGGTCCAGGGTCCATCCTGGGGAAGGCCTCGCCCTGTCCTGGTTGTCAGGAGGAATGGGGACTCAGGGCAGCCTCCTGGAGGCAGGGCAACCACAAGCAACATACGTTTTATAATCAGAAAGGAAGTTACATGGAAAAGCAAATGTCTTTCTTATGGATCCAGTTGACCATTCATTTGACAAATAATTTGTTGAGTGCTTTCTATGTTCCAGGTACTGTTGTAGGTGAACAGAACAGTTTAGTGACTGAACTAAAGATCCCTATCTTTATAATCTAGTGGGGGGAAAGAGGCAATAAGGAAGAGACATAATCAGCAATTATATAGTGTACTAGAAATTGATAGGTACTGTGGAAGAAAGGAGGGGCAGAGAAGGTTATAAGGGATCCAGAGTGTAGGAGATGGAGGGCTGTCGAATTTTTTGAATTTGGCAGTCAGAGTAGGCTTCATCGTGTTAGTGACTTTTGAGCAAAGACATGAAACAGAGTTGGTTACTTAGCTGTCTGGAAAAAGAGTATTGTGAATTGAGCAGCGAGAGGTAGAAGGTTGAGCACATCTTTATTTATTGGACATTTGGATAATCCTTTTGTAAAGTGCCTGTTCAAGTCCTTTGCCCATCATTCTGTTGGGTTGTCTCTTTTTTTGTTTTGATTTTTAGGGGGTCTTTATTATTTAAAAGAGGCGTTTGTCAGGTGTAGGTATGGCAAATAACTTCTTCTGCAAGGTGGTTTGTCTATATTCTCAATATCTTTTTATGAACAAAATTTTTAGTCAAATCAATTTTTCTTTATGGTTTACATTTAAAATTTAACAGATTTGATGTATAGAATTATTCTGAAAAAGAATCCAGAAAATGTTCAGTGCCTACCATGCCTACAGATGCCTCTTGAGAAAAATATTCTTTCTACATAAGGTGCTACCTGTGAAATTAGCCCGTTTCTACAGCCAGAGCTGACAGGCAGGGCTGGTGCTTAGCCAGAGACATGTGCAGGGAGGGGGAGCATGAGGAAAGTGAGGAGCTTTGGAGGCACTCCCCTGTCCCCAATACACAGAGGTGTATGGTGACAAACTGACCCAATGAGATCCTGTCCTTTGATTTTTAAAAAATATTTTATTTTTAGAGAGAGAGAAAGGGAGGCAGAAACAGGGAGAGAAACTGTGTGAGAGAAACATGAATCAATCTGTTGCCTCTCACACACCCCACACTGGGAACCTGGCCTGCAACCCAGGCATGTGCAACCTGGGATCAAACCAGAGGTCTTTCAGTTCTCAGCTCGCTGAGCCATACCAGCCAGGGCAATCGTCTCCTTTGTTAAGTGGCTAGACGGGAACCTGTCTCCCCACCTTATCCTGTCCCAGCAGAGGATCCCTCTGTCAAAGGTCAATTCCCCGACTTGGGGCTAGACCTAATTCTTTCCTACTTAATGATTTCACTTCTTCAATTGTGTCCTCTTTCCTACATCACCAGCTTTTCCATCTCCTCATCAGCATACTGCCTTTTCCCCACCACCCTTTTCTTCCTGTTCCCCATCACAGTAAAACTCAGCGTTGTCCCCACAAATTCTGTCTTCACTTCTTTACCTCTCATACTTCTAGTTCAGTCTGGCATCTTCTCAGCCACCCCTTTAAATCTGCACTTGTCAGGGTCAAAAGGACCTCCTTTTTTCCAGATCTAACGGACGTTGCTCTTTTTTCATCCCAGCAACCTGAAAAAGAGTTCACCACCCTCTCTTTGAAATGGTGTTCTCTTTTGGTTTCCGCATCACACTGTCCTGATTTGCCTCCCACCTCTCTGTTTGCTCTTCTCAGACTCCTTTGCTCGCTCTTGTTCACTTAGTCAAGCCACGAGAGTGGTGTTGACGCCTCTAATTTGCTCCTGCGATGGCACAGATAATTTATAAGTGTTCTCAGGCCTTGGTCTTGAATTCTCTTTTCCCTTCTCTCTAGATTAGCTCCATGGGTAATCGCACTCATAGCTGTGACTTTAAATGCCAAGCGTGGACTGTGCCTCTGTATCCCTTTCTCGAGTCCAGACTTCTCCTCCCCCATGCTCTTATATCTAACTTCTTACCTGACACCTGCCTTTTGAAATCTCACAGGTAAGTCACTCTTAGCATGTCTTTGAACTTGATTCTCACCCACCACTCCATGCTTGGTCTTCTTCAAGTCTTTGTTATCTCATTAAATAGCACCACCGTTTACCTAAAGCCAGAAACATGGAAGTTATTCTTGGCCTCTCACTATCCCTCACACTCCCTCCATTAGCAAGCCCTGTCAGTTCTTACCATCCACTCTCCCTCTGTACCTCCACCACTGTGGTCTGACTCACCCTCATGTGCTCTCCCCATCCAGTGAAAAAGTCTTCCTAACTAGCCTTGCTGCTTTCATCACAGCCTCCCTTAACCCTTCTCTGCAGTTTTAAAAATCTAAGTCCTTCAGCTCCCCACCTAAAACACTTTGTGACACTCCATTGCCCTACGTGTACAATCCACATTCCTTACCAGCATGCTTTGTAGCTGGCCCCTGCCTTCCTCTCTGACCTCACATGATGATATTGATGCTTCCCAAGTTCTCAGCTGACCAAGCTCCTTCGGTTCCCTCCCTCAGTCTCACAGGCTGGCTCACTGCACCTCCTGTATGTCTCTGTTTAAATGCCACTTCCTCAGGGCTTTGCTTGACCACCCTGGGTATGTCAATGTTATTCTTACCTATCCTATCACCATCACAATTATAATTATTCTGATCTGGTATTCATTATAATTTGTGATTATGTAATTTATTTATTTCTTCATTTATTACCTATCTGCCTAACTAGTGTATGAGCTCCATTAGGATGGACACTGTGGTCCTTCCCCATTGTGTAACACAGTCCTCTCGGCCTCCCATCCCGTCCGTGTTCTTCAGGTGAACTTGTGGAACCCACAACACTTGTGCAGTGAAAGAAGAGATGCTGTTCCTTCCTGTTCCCTTGGGTACTAAGGATTCATCCTAAAGTAACTTGGACTTGTCTGGCTTTCTTCCAAATTCTAAGAGCCAGCTAACACAGAAATGATTATAAATTGGGCCCGGTTATATAACATGTTTCATCCGTTGGGTATTCCATTAGGTCTGGCTTCTGGTTACATTCTAGGGCTGCCATTTGAATACCACAAAGCACAGACCTATGGACTGGTGTCTGTTGACTAGTTTAGCGTGCGCATCTTTGTGTGTTTTGATCTTCGTCAAGACATGACATACCTCGTATGTTTGGTGAAGCACACCCCAGCTATTAAAAGTATTTCACATTTGCCTGTATCTTCCGTTGCTCCACGTGTTTAATAAGCTCGCCGTCATCACCCACGCTGATTCATTTTTCCTTTGCAGACCTTCATCAGTCCTCACTATGCAGTAAGTCTGGTGTCGGCATATGTGATCATGGCGCTCATGGGCCTCTGGGCGTTCTCCGTGGCTGGAGGCAGCTGCCGAAGCCTGAAAATGTGCCTGCTCTGCCAAGACAGGGACTTCCTCCTTTTCAACCCTCGCTCCACGTAACCGCTGAGAACCAGCACCTCTCAAACAGTAAGCTGTGTCTTTGGAGGAAGCACAACTGTGCCTTTTTCTAAAATTCCCTTTTCCCAGTGGAATTTAGTAAAAAACAAAACTGTCTAGATGTGGCTTTCAGGCAACACTCTCCGAGAGGGAGTGGTGTGACCGGGCTGCATGTGAGACCCACTCAGTGGGGGAGCATAAAGAATACTGATGTGCGGCCTTCACCCTCCCGTTTTAATTGGTCTAGGCATTTGGCAATTCTTTTACATTTTAAATTTTTATTTATTTTCATTTGGCAGTTTTTAAAAGCTTCCTAGATGACTCTGATGTGCAGCCAGGCTGAGAACCATTGGTGTCCAAATAGGAACGTCCTGAGACTGCCACAGGTGAATAAGAATCAGATCATCTGTTTCCTAACTCACCTTGTGCTGAATGTCAAATCCTGGTCAGCCTTTGTCTTTTTGAGTTCTGAAGTCACAGAGGACTGAAGGGCTAGCCTCTCTGTAAACGGTTTTCGTGTACTTCACTACTCCGTTTGATGAGAACATGATAGGCTGTGCTTCTAAATACAGTAATAAAGTGCACTGACTTACTATGATAATTTAGCCAAAGTAAACTATTGATTAACAAGCTGTTAATTTGTCTGTAGTTTTTCCGTTCTCGGTTTTGCTTTCTGAGGCATTCATTGTTTTTGAGCATAGATTCAGTTTCTTCAACTAAAAACCAATTATTTTCTGACTTCCTGGGAAAGTATTTTAAAACCAAGAATTTCAGTGCCATTCTAGAAGTCTTCCCCGAGTTTAAGGCCTTTCGTGGGCTCTGCTGCACAGCCGAGTGCTAGCTGCTGGGCTGTGGGGGTGACTCCCGTAGTTCTCTCTCTAGGCAGCACCGCAGGCTGCTGAGCGAGGGAGACTTCGACAGGCCTCACTGGGGCTGGAGGAAGTTTATGGCGAAAACAAACCAAAAGGGTGGTGGTGATGCTTTTAATTTGCTTCCTCCCAAATGGTGTCAGTGTAACATTGGGGATACGACTCAAACTGCCAAATTCAGCCTTTTACATAATCTGTATAGTCTGTGTATCTGGTAAATGTCCCTGGGTTTGGTAGCAGATACAGCATTCCTTTATAGGAATACCCAAGGTGTTTGTTCAGCTTCTAAACATGCTTTTGATTTCCTTATGAAGGGGAAATGCCAGTGAATTGTGCCTTTACTCACTAGAAATTGTTCCCAGTTGATGGCTTTAGGAACCCGATGGTGTGAAATGGAAATTTCCAATCCATTAAAGTGACAGATAACCTCAGCGAGTCCCACCTGTGCTGTAGAACCCCCAAATGAAGTCGGAGCAGCGATAGCAGGGCTCACCCCGTGATGTGACAGATGGAAGAACTTGACAACCCGTAGTGGGGAAGAGTCGTGAGCGTGGTGAAAACGGAAGCACAGCCAGTGTTTGGGGCTAGCCGCTCATCATCACTCCAAGGCCCAGAACCTACACCGGAACCTTTCCCAGTGAAATCCCTTCCCATGTTTAAATTACTGGAATTTCTCAGTCTAGCGATTTGACAGCAGTAGGGTTTCTACCAAGGCTGTAAATAGTCTTATAAGCAATTAAAGTCATTCCCTCGACGTCTACTTCAGTATTTATACTAATGCTTCTGCAGGAGTTTGCAATTCTCCACCTTTATACAAGATTTTCCTTAGACTTGAAGAGTCGTAGGAAATGTCAAGGACATAGAGACTAACTCGTGCAAAATTTACTGTGCAGAGTTGAGGGGAACAAGCTATCTACCGAACTGGGCTTTATTCCTATTGGAACGTGGTATTTTTTGATGAATAGAATAAGAAAAATACATAGTTGGTTATTACTATTGATTTACAAATGTCTTAAATGGATAACATGATAGAATATTTACTGATCTATAAAGTGTGGAAAAATCTAAGAATATTAATATTAGTCATACTTGAGCTCTGAGGATGTCCTCTTTGCTTTGATAGTTTAGTATTAAGTAAAGAAGCTGAGATATTGTAAAATATCACTTATAAAAACCTCTCGGGTAAGAAGAAAACTTTCTTTGATGGTGAGACTGTTGTCTCAGTTCAGGAAGTTATTTGATAACCCTTGATTACCTTTGCATAAAGGAACTTTGTAATCCTGATTTCTCTCAGAATGAGAGCGTTGCCATAGTAGGTTAGGTACTATTGCAAATAGTCTTCTAGCCTTGCTTTGCCTGATGCCAGGGAGGCCCAGAGGGAGAGTATACTCTTCTTCTGTTGCCATATATATGCAGTTTTCAAACATTTGGTATCCGCACTAAGCCTTCTGAATCCTGATAGTGTTTGGAGAGGAGGAGGAGGAGGTGGTGTATGCTGTCCTCCACACAGGACTTCCTCAGTTTGGAGGGACACGTAGGGGTGGTAAAGTTGACCTTGGAATGTGAATTATCATTGCAGCTCTTGAATATGTTGCCATGTGAATAATAGAGATTGATTTCATTGCTCTGTAGTAAATGTGTATTTACTTTTAATTCATTCAGATTGGTAGTAGTAACCGGAGAAGTGTTGTTACCTCGACCCTGGCCTAACTGGCAGGATAGCCTCTTTCTGTGCATCTGAATGAAAATGTAGCTGAAAGGAATAAATGATGGTACCTGCAGACTGCCCAGGAAATGATTTTTGTTCCCAGTGTTAATGTCTTCATTCTCAGACACATTCCAGTGTTTGCTGGGCGTGTTAGGTTCTCTCAGAAGTGCCAGCTACCCTTCTTACCCGTAGAGTTGATAGCGCTCTTGAGCACTTCTTGAGAGTGCTAGCTTTTTGTTAGCTAAGTGTTTCCTGGTCCCAACCATTCCTAAATCTCGGTAGACGGAGTAGCTGTCACAACAAAACAGTTTCAGAGCGCTTTGCTCAGAGCACTTTGTTTATGATGCAGTGTTTACATTTCTCATTTAATAAATGGCTTTTTACTTCATTCTTTTAAATTTTAGTCTTTGGGAGGTGGGTACTCTCTTTATGTACAATGTGTACCATTTTCTGTGTTTCACTTTTGTCGTACGTACTTGCACTGTTAGACTTCACGTTCACTGCACAATGCAATAGACTCCAGACTGGTATTTTTTAGTGCACAATAAAAAGATTGTTTGGCACTACTAGTTTTCCATGTTTCCTCTTTTTTGGAATAATGTATCCTTCAGCATCTGTTATCGTCACAGTTTTTGTCCCTTACAAAACTTGGCTGTACATTCTGTTGTTTATGACTGGTCAGTTCCGAGACCTTTTTTGAAGATAAATCTTTGCTATCTGATGTGAAATCATGAGGCCTTTTCATTGCTCTGTTCTGAACACATTGATGTTCAAAAACACTTTGGGCACAGAAGTTCCTTGAGATATCTTAAAGCTTAAGTGGAGGAGAATCCTCAAAGGTCCCAGAACCTCACCTTGAAAAATCTAATTGTAAAATAGTGAATTTATAAAGTATCATATAATTGTGGCTAAAGACAGGAGTTGATTGACAAGGAGAGCACAGTTTAGTTCCTACCAAGTGACCCTGAGCAGCCTATAGAGTCCTTTGGTTTTTCTTCTCCTCGCTGAGGAGACAGTGCAGCTAAGAGGTCAAGCTTGGTCTTTACCATGAGAAAGACCACACAGAGATTTGTTGTGGCCTGAAACTCAAAACCATGTGATGCCTGTTCATTCTGATTTGAAATGAGACGGCTCCAGGTTTATACTGACTGTGTTATTAAATGAAATACCCTTAGAGACCAAGGGATTTTTTAAAAGATTTTTTAAATTAATTTATTTAGAGAGAGGGGAAGAGAGGGAGAAAGGGAGGGAGAGAAACATCAGTGTGTGGCTGCCTCTCATGCGGCACCTACCGGGGACCCAGCCCACAACCCAGGCATGTGCTCTGATTGGGAATTGAACTGGCAACCTTTTGGTTTGCAGGCTGGCGCTCAATCCACTGAGCCACACCAGCCAGGGTGGGATGAAGGGTTTTTTGTGCCTAACTTGTAAGCCAGTGGAGGAGGTGTGCATTCCTCAGGTAACTGTAATGAATCTACAACAAATGTCTATCCCTAGAGCTTTGCCTCAGAGAGCAGAACACTTCACAGCCTTTAAAAAGAGTGAGTATATTTGGAATATGTGACTGTTTGTGAAGTCTTCCCTGATTAGACTCAGAAAAGCAAGTGGCTTTCTCCATTGTGATTCCCTTGCATGTTTTAAAATCAAGGAATAATTGTACACAGTAAAGTGCACAGATCTGAAGTGTACAGTGGGAGGAGTTTCGACAAATGTGTCCACCTGTGTAACTACCACCCGCATCGAGACATAGAACATTTCCTCTTCCCCAGATGGTTCTCCTCCTTCCACAGAGGACTGCTGGTTCCAGCTTCTGTCACCACAGATTACTGTCACTTGTTTTGAATTTCATATGAATGAAATAACACAAAATGTACTCTTTTCTGACTTCTGTCACCCAGCATAATTTTCTGAGAGTCATCCATGTACTTGCATTTAGCCATACTTTGCAGCTTTTTGCTGAGTAGGGTTCCATCTTATGGCTATACAGTTTGTTTAGCCATTTTTCTATTGGTAGACACCTAGTATCCTCTTCATACTTCTCTTCTGTATATTACGATTCATGGTTTCCGCCTGTCTCCCCAAGTGAGACTGTGATACTAATTACCCTTGAATGTTGGAATTCTATCTAAATCATGGTTGCACCCCCATCACTTAACCTGTGCCTAGCAAACAGAAGTTCATTAAATCTTTGCTTTTCAATAGGAGATAAGAGAAAGAAAGGATTATTCATAATACTTCTGACACCAAATGTGTGGGTTTTTCCACACCAAGCAATTCTCCAATCCTTGTAGACACCAGCTGTGGATGTTTTACAATGTAACTCAGTTCCGACACTAACTGTCCAAAGTTAGTGCAGACCTCACAAATTAGGGGCTCTGTTCCACAAGACTGCCTCCACTTCAGACACCGATTGCAAGTCCAAGGTTGTCACTTGTGCTTCTGACTAACTGGCTTTAAATTGTGGGTTCCTGTGGTCCCTCCTTAGGTCTGATAATGTGCTAGAACAGCTCACATTTACTTGTATTTACCAGTTTACTATAAAAGATACTACAAAAGGATACAGAGGAGCAGCCAGATAAAGAGATGCGGAAGTCAAGATTTGGGAAAGGGGCCAGAGCGTCTGCGCCCTCTCCAGGCTCAGCCCTGCCACATACTACAAGCTCTCTGAAGCTGTAGTGTAAGGTTTTCATGGAGGTTCCATTATGTAGGCCTGATTGATTAGATCATTGGCCACTGCTGATTAAACTAAACTCCCAGCCTCTTTTCCCTCCCTGAGGTTAGGGAGTGGGGCCGAAAGTACCAACCCACTAATCATTTGGTTGGCTCCTGTGGCACGCAGCCCCCCATCCTCCAGCATCACCTCTTTAGCATAAACTTAGGTGTGGCGGAGGGGCTTACTGAGAATAATATTTAGGAACTCTGTGCCAGGGACTGGGGACCAAACATGTATTTCTTAGTATATCACAGTATCACAGGAGATTTTTGCCCAGTTCATTCAGTGGCTAGTGGCAGGGAGTAAGTTCCTGGCCGTGTGTGTTCTCCACAGAAAGGATGTACCATATTCAGGAAAGATGTTCAGATGGTTATGTGTTGGATAGCTGGGAAGGAGAGAAACTGAGATGTGTGAGAGCTGCTGTTGGTTGTCTAGGTAGCTTGGGACACTAGTTTCAGCCCATGGACTGACTGGTTGTGTTGTGTTACCTGCCTCACCAGGGGAGTCTCCGCCGCTTCTTCCAGAGAAGCCAGTTGACTCTGTCATCACTGACATGGAGCTGGTATAGAGGTCTCAGTCTGCCCTTGAACCCATAGGCCCTATGTTTGTTGTCTTCATTGCAGGTAATTAGAAGTTAATATTTGAAATGAGTGAACTCAGGCAGAAATAATGACTTTGACTTAGAGTGCCGAGAGGCCATATCCAGCCAGGTGAATAGAGCTCATGCCCCCCCCTGGGCTTGCCCCCACAGGCTCCTCCTCCTGCATGTACCGGGAGGACAAGCTCTGCATGGAAGTGCCGGAGTGGGGCAGGGCAGCATTTGGCTGTGTGGGGGAGGCATCACTGTATACCTCCTTTTGGGGGCAGCTTTATTGAGGTATCATTGATATAAGATAAATGGCACATATTCAAAGTGTAAAATTTGAACAGTTTGGACATATGTGGAGAAACCATTGCCACAACCAAGATAATGAGTACATCCATCACTTCAGCAATTTCTGGTACCCCTTTGCAGTCCCTTCATCCCCCACCCACCCCCACCTCATCCCCAGGCAACCACTGATCTGCTTTCTGTCACTGTAGTTGAGTTTGCATATTGTAGAATTTTATACAGATGGAATTGTGTGTGTGGGTGTGTGTATTCCTTCTCTCCAGTTCAGCCTTAGGAGAAGAGAAACTTTGAATGTGCCCTTGGGAGATTGTTCTGCCGAATTAGGAGGTGAGGGTAACATCCCAGGAGCCAAGCTGACCCCTTTGCTTCCTTGCAGTTGTCCCTCCTCGGTCAGACTTTCCTGAACAGAGGCCAGGGTTTAGTGTCACCAGTCAGATTGGAGGCAGGGGGTCGTTGCTCATTTTCCAGAAATCATTGGCACAGATGACTTTAGTGCCTTTAGCCTGAGGGGTTTTATGGGGTTGCAGTGTGATTGAGATAAATATAGTAAATTCTGTTGTAAGAAGATGTTTCCATGTCAGTGGAGCTGTGGAAGGTGGACTCCACATTGTCACTGAAGATCCTAGCACTGCAGGAGCTGTGTGACCTTGACTTAGCCCAGAGCCAGAGCCCTTGGTTAGTTTCCCACTTACAAGATAAGGGCAGTGCTCCCTCTTTCCCAGGACTGTTGGAGTGCAGGTGCGTTGAAGCAGTGAAGGGTATACAAGTAGGAGGCAGTACTGACTCCCTGGTTGACCTGCAGCCCTAACTATATTCTGACCTGGCTGCAGTAAGTTTTTATGGTGAATAATTCCATACCACCATGGGCCCTTATCTCTGCGCAGTCATCCTGTAATGAAGGCACGGGCGAGGCACGGGGTCCCTCCTCTGTGGCAGTGTCACACCTTCCCTCTCCTCCCTGGCCATGCATCCCTGCCAGGCCATTTCCAGTGTGGACATGGATGATGAGGCCCGAATGGTGCCATTGCACAGGTGATACCTCCGCTTCCCCACAGGTGGCCCCAAAGGTCCATTTTCCTCTTGTAAGTGGGTCTCAAGACTTCTTCCCACACCTCAAAGGAAGGAAGGAAAGCTGAAGGAAGGGAGGAAGACAGGAATACAGCTTATTTTAATAGGGGCACAGCTAACAATTCGAGAGACTGAGGTTTCAGGTGCTTACCCCTTTGGGGCTGGCTGGCTCCAGAAGAGTGAAGACACCTTATCAAGTGCAGGAAGTTTAGGACTCTGGAGTCACTTGCCTGATTTTTTAAAAAATTATTTTTAGAGAGAGGGGAAGGGAGGGAGAAAGAGAAGGAGAGAAACATCAGTGTGTGGTTTCCTCTACGTACCCCCAGCCAGGCATGTGCCCTGACTGGGAATCAAACCAGTGACCCTTAGGTTTGCAGGCTGGCTCCCAATCCACTGAGCCACACCAGCCAGCCTTGCCTGATTCTTCATTAGCCCTCTTTTCTACCACCCTCCATATCTGCCTTCCTCGATACCCCTATCCTGTACCTCCCATTCCCCATCGCCCACCCCACCCCCTGAGCTTTCTGCCAGGGTTTAAAAAAAAGTCCTCTAGTTTAACCAGCTCAGAGGGTGTCAAAGGGGAAGGTTACTTTTCCCTACCTGCACAGTGGCGGCGCTGGCCCTGGCACATGTGACTGCTGAACACTGACTTGGAAGATGGTTTGTGAAACTTGAGAAACTTAATTTATTTCATTTTAACATGTTTAAATTTAAAAGCTGATTAATTCAATTACTTGGAAAAAGTGTCTTAGGAGCAAGTATGTGAATCTGCTTTTTTGAGTGTAAATTTTATGAAGTCCAAATATAGATCAAATACTTCCAATGAAAATTAGCATCTGAATCGAGATGGGCTAGAAGTGTAAAATACATGCCAGATTTCGGACTTACTATGAAAGAAATGAATGAAAATATTTTGTATTAAAATATTGATTACATACTGAAATTACAGTATTTGGGATCTATTGGGTTATATAAAATATATTAAAATTAATGTTACTGGTTTCTTTTACTTTGGTGGGGCTGCTAGAACTTTGAAATGTCACGTGTCTCACATTATATTTTGTAGCACTTCTGCTGGACTGGGAGCTCTAGACTGCCCTCTTAGCTGGACTTCAGTGAGGAGGTGATGGCCAGACTGAAGGAGGACTTGAGACTCCTCCGCCAGCCCTTGGCCCTGGGCACCACACTTCCTGAGCATCCCTGCAGGTGAATCTTGAGTTCAGGGAATGGCGGGGTGGGGAGGCTGTGGAGAGAGAAGGGAGATGACGTCTTTTGCACCTGTCTCAGTCCTAGGGCCACTGAAGTAAAAGCTGGAAGCTTCTCTAGTTTTCTCTAGGTAACTCAAACAAAAATGTTGATGGGCCTATTTGTAACCTTCAGAAGGCTGCCTCCTTTAGCAAACCAGAATACAAAATCTGGAATCAGACAAAAAAGATCATATAGAGGGTGATAGCGTGTTTTCCAAAAAGGATCCAAAATAAGGTAACAGTCAGGCAACCAAGGAAGGCTGCCAGCCTACTACATACAAAACCCACTAAAGGAACCTAAGACTTGGTTCCTGTACCCATGGCACTGTGGTTAAGAATGTCCCCGTCTTTTCCAAACATCTGTTGAAATCTAACTTTTTTCCCAGGCTCTTTCCCTAACCACCCTAGACTTCCCAGCTCCCCTGAGTATGATCTGTGTGACCCTGGGGCAACACAGCCGCAGGCCTCTGTGCTCAGTGAAGTGATTAAGGACCTTGCTGTGTTTGCCTTTGGAGCCAGGTTCTAAGACCTGGATGCAAATGACATGATTATTCATTCTGATTGATTGCTTATCACCATAGACAGGAAACTTCAAAGTGCTTTGCCAATAGTGGCTCTTTAACCTCACCTCCAAAAACATCAGTCTCACATGAACAACTTTTTATTTATAATTTCTCATATTTACAGTGTACATCTTCATTACAATCATTCGTACAATACACACAGAAGTGCTGAATGGACCTTCATCACAGCGGCCTATAGTCCATCTGGGGCACAGGGACAGAGGGCTGCTGCAGAACCCTGTGTCCCCAGGGGCTGGCCAGGAGGCCTTCAGAGGGCTCATTGCAGGTGGGGAAAGTTTAAGGTCTGAACTTGGAGTGGGTTGAAAGTCAATGCAGCAGAACCTAAAATGTCTGTTAAGAAAACAGGTATCGGTTTATATGGTTTTCACTGGATGATACTAAAGAAACAAAGCAGAGACTCAGGACCCGCATTAGTGAGAGGCAGATCAGCCAGGGCCTTCCTGTGTCCCTCACCTCGGCACTGGTTCCCTTTCGTGGTGACTGATGTCGGTGGAATGAGTGAAACTTGAGGTTTCCCAGTTCCTAAGGTGGAGCCTCAGGAGTCCCTTCAGGGTTAGCAGGGAAGTCACCTATTGATTCAGGGAGCCTTGTGTTCGATTCCTTGGCTTTGCTTTGTCTCAGCCACGAGGGGCAAGGAACAGGGGCCTGGGCTGTGCCGAGGGGGAGGAGGAAAAAAGAAATGCCACTGTTGTCACCAGCCAGCACATCTTCCTTTTTAAGAAAGCCATTGTGCCAGGTACAGTGATCTCTGTTCCCTCACAAAATTTGCCTGTAAAAGGTGTAGAGAGCTTTCTGAGCTAGTCCCTTGGCTCTGGAGCCATTCGGGTTGGTTTCTGATTGGCAACTTTGGGCCAAGGCCAAGAAAGCATTCCCCAATTCACACTGCTCAGTCATGGAGGTAGTCCCTGCCCTCATTTGATAGCATCGGGGGTGCTAAAAGCAGGAGCGGGATGCTGCCCCAGGCCCCAGTGCTGTCAGAGGTCTCGTGAACACTCACAGTTTCGAGTCCCCATGAGGTCAGGTGTAACTCTGCCTAGCAAACAAGCTACAGAGCCATAGGGCTTGCGTCACTACGAAAGGTTGTGACAGTAGAGAAAGACCTCTCAGAGTCAGGGGGAAGAACAGAAGGAAAACAATGACGAAGAAACCGGTGCTTCAAGAGGACATTCGTTGCTGTCAGTCAATACGGGACTGTGAACCAGAAGTTCTCTGGGAGCTGTGCGGTGCTGACTGCGGGAGGTGGCTGGTGGGGGCTCCTCCTCAGTCATGGAACTAACAGGTCTCCACGGGGCTCGTGCATCAGTGGGAGGAGAGCGAAGGAGTTCGGACTTCTCAGAAACTGCCTTTGAGACTTCAGGGGGAGACCACGAGGACTCTATGTAACGTTCCCTTAGTTTGGTCCCTGAATACCATGCTGCCAGCCCCAGCACAGATAACTTCCTGCTGTTATGGCTTAAAAATGTATTTTAAGCAAGCCATGGTTCAGTATCCTCAAGGCCAGAGAAGTAGGTAAGTCCCAGTTCTGGGCTGACAGTAGGGACCCCACAGCGGTGGCGGAAATGAAATTTGGGCACAAGAGACAAAGCTCTTCAATCATTTTGAATCTGCCTATTTTCTCTAGATTCTCAGTACTCATATCTGCTCTAGGAGAGAAAACAACAGCACATTTTCAAGGAGTAGCCTAATTATTTACAAAATCTGTAGGGTATGAAACGTAACTGCCCTACCAGTTGGAGGTTGGGCTTGGGCCTAATACTTGTGCTTATACTCACGGCTCCTGAGAGTGTTCAAATCTTACGTGTCTTCCCATTCTCTCTCTCAGGTCTGTCTGATCTGAAGGACACGACTGAAAATGCCTCTACTGTCTTTTAAAGAATATCTCTTGTTTTCTTTTTGTCTCAGACACCTCGACCCCTCCTATATCAATGCTTCCCGCCCCCACACCCCCCACAACGCCCCAGGTTGCCAGGTCAGACTGGCAAAGGGTTTGTCACAGCAGAAGGAAATGAGAGCGAGACAGCGACACCTTCCCTGAGAAAACACAATTGAGTATCAAAAGCAGAGCCTAAGCAGAGGGCGTACATTCTGGTTTGAAGGCTGGGACAAGGAGCGGAATTTCCAGGACATTTGAAACTACACTTGAGTGAGCCCCTGGATAAAAGTGTTTTTCATTCAATAACAGCCCCGCCAGGCAACATGGTTTGTGTCCCCAGAACCCAAACCTCTGACTGGTCTCACGTGGATGCGGCAGACAGCTCAGAGTCTCTGCCTCCTTGGTGAGCTCTTCCCATCCACGATCGCACTGAGAGTGGCCTTAGCATCCGGATGGTGGGGCGCCCAGCTAGGGGCCCCTCAGGGGTCTGACCTGTCTGTGGGGTGACCTCCATAGAACCCTCAGGTATTTCAAGTGTCCAGGGAGACACAGTGTGTACCATCCAAAGCAAAGTCCTTCCTTGGATGGGCCTGGAGCGCCAGGGCCTCAGGCGTGGGCCTCAGTCTCCTTCTTGATGGCCGGTTTGTAAATGACTCCCTTACTGCTGTCCCCTGTTTTGCTACTAGAACAAGAAGAACACAAGAGTCTTATTAGTCAAAGAGGAGAGAGAGGTAGAGCGCAGCCTGGCTCAGCTGTGGAAAGAGGCAAGTTCTCAGGGTCCAATTCCTCTTGTGGGGGCCTTTCCCCAGTTCTGTTGGTTTAGGAGGGAATGGCTGCAGATAAAGATGAACCAAAATGGAACCTGTCCATTTTCCAACTGTTGTTCTTTAACACCGGATAGTACTAGGCCTGCATTTTGAAGAAGGTCTCATTTCTGCCCCTGCGTCAAACCTTGCACACCATAGCAGGGTTCCTGGCAACTTTTTTTTTCACACCAGGAAAAATAAATTAGGTTTTAGAAAAAAATTAGCATGACAACAAAAACATGAGCAAAGGGCACCGATAACTAATGCAAGTGATAAATCAAGTTTTCCTTTGCTTTCACTTTTGGATTCACAGAAGACAAGTACTGGATGGTTTCACTTACATGTGGGATCTAATGAACAAAATAAAATAGAAACAGACCCACAGATACAGAGAACAGACTGACAGCTGTCGGGTGTCACAGGTTCGGGGGCTGGGTGAAACATGAAGGGATTAAGAAAAGCCTCAGACACAGACATCAGTGGGATGATTATCAGAGGGAAGGGAGGTTGGGGAGGCAGAAGAGGGTAGAGAGGATGAATAGTGATGGAAGCAGACCACACTTTATAGGGGGGTGAACCCAGAGTATTATACCAGGGATGCATTATGGAATTGTACACTCAAAACCTATTTAGTGAACCAAGGTCACCCCAATACAGCTCTTAGAAGGAAGACAGCCTTGCTGCTTATATATAGGCAAGTGGGACCTCCCCGCCAAAGCAAGAGGCTTGTCCAGGGCTTTAGCGGTGACAGCAAGGCTGGCAGACTCACCTCGGCTCTAAGCACAATGACCCTTGAACAACCAGCATCTCATGCAAAGGAACCATGGCTCCTAGGATAAGTGTTGGTATAGGTGACAGGGCTCTTCATCGTGCAGGCTGCCTTCCCAGACAGGTTTTTCCTCATGGGCACGGAAGCCTCCCACTCCCATTCCAAAGCAAAACCAGCTTACCTCCTCTTCCTTCTGAAAAGCCAAATGGATACTGCCAGGACGATGCAGATGCCAAGAGCGCCAGCCAGGGCCACCGAAAGGATGATACCTGGGTGTAAAGTCAAATGACAGCTGCATGATCATCCACCAAAAGGTGTAATTTCTCCACATAATGGTCTCAGGTTCTGGTCTTTGGCTTAGCAGGACTGGCTGGAGTACTTAGAGGGGACCGTTTGCAAAGTGTGGTCATTCTCCAGCAAGGCTTTTCAAATTTGCACCAGGACCATCTGAAGAGCTTGTTTAAAATGTAGACTTCTTTTGAGTCCAACCCTCATAAACCGAGTCAGTCTGGGGTGGAGCTCAGGAATCTGCATTTTAACCAAACACCTCTGGCTGATGCTGATGTGTGTGGTCCATGTACCACACACTGAGAAACCTGGGGTACAGACTAAGAGCTTACTCCATCGCTGCTTGCTGGGCTTAAGGCCCATTAGGTGGCCTCTTTTTCAGGGTCGCCCCCCAAGTTCCATTGCACAGTCCTAGCAGTCCAAAACAACCAGGGGCCCATCCCCAAGGTCAAGTAGCCAGCCACCCCACCTCCACATTGGGCTCAGGCATGTTTTCAGGCAATGGCTTTCCACCATAGCCAACAGAAGATCTTAGATAGGCTCTTTGTACGCATGCTATATAGAGTGATTAGGTCTTTCATTAGGGGAGCATTTGATTGGCAGTTCATCTCTGAATCAGAGAGTGATTTGACAGTAAGGCTCACAGTGAGAAGGTGCCAGGAGCCAGAGCAACAGCACAGAGAAGCACAGAGGATGGGCTGGAAGTATCACAGGCTCAATCACACGGGGAATCACAGCGATCACCAGCTGCACATGCACGGCCAGCCGGCCACATACCCAGACTCAGTCCTGCGTAGGTAGGGTCTTGCACTTCAAAAGGAGAGGAAAAGATTGGAAATTAACCAAGCCAGCCTTGGTAGGTTTGACCAACATTTTGTTTGTTTGGAGGTGCTGGGCTTATGCAGATGGGGTAGAGGGAACTGCCCACCTAGGGGATTCACATAGCAATTCCCTCCTCTGACGTTTATTAGTCACAGCAGTCTCTTGGCTTGGCCAAGACTCCAGCTTTTGATACAAAGTGGCCAAAGTGGAAGGTGAGGAAGGATAAGAATCAGTTCACTTGGGCAGGCTGTTACCTTCCTCTCTGGTACCTACCCCTCTTCCTCAGTGAGGAACCTGCCATGTTCTGGCTGGCTGGGGCAGGCAGAGCTTAGTTGGAACCTGTCACCAGATTTTGCCCTGTTCCATCCAGTCTTGTCATTGTTTGGTTCTATTTTCACTCTGGCCCCACCGAATAAATGGAAGAAACTCCTGCTCCATGCCAGCCTCCCTTCTGTGCTGTGTGGAACCAGAACTGTGGCTTCGCTCAGCAAATTATTGTTGCAGATAAATGGGGTGGGTCAGGAGTCCTCATTGGGGCTGAAATAGTGTCCAGCTATCTAAGGAGAAATCCCATAGTCAAGGACATCCCTGGGAGGGTCAATGGGTGATTCCTTCTTCTTCAGTAAGACGGAGAAGCCCAGTCATGAAGCCCCCCTGGGCTGCCCAGCCTGCTGCTTCCAGATTCTTAGAACTACTCCCTATTCTCCCAATCAGGTCCTCCTTCTGAAGAAAGTCTCTTTATTCATACAGTCTTGTCTGGTGGTTTTCTGACTTTAGTAGAAACTTCTAGTGTGTGCATGTATGTGTGTGTGTGGAGGAGTGCTTGTTCCAGGCCAGAGCTGTGCAGAAGGTGACCACCCAGCCCGGCACTAAGCAGAGCCTGTGTCCTTAGAGCCCGCTGTGGCAACTGACACCCCGAGTGAGCCCTGACCAAGTACGAGCTGCCAGCAGGGGGCCAGGAACTTACCCTTGGGCCACTGGACAACCTAGGGAACAGGCCTGAGACTGCAGGGTGAAGTTTTGCTCACCCCTTCCATTGTGGGGCCAGAGTCTGGCTGATCCCTAGGAGCCATCAGCCCTGTGTGCTTTCCCTACTGTTGTCTTCCACAGTCTCACACTGAGTCTGCAGCCTCTCTGGTTGGCTTCCCTGGGTGGTCCCGGGCTGTTGTAAGGGTGAACAGAGCCAGTGTGGAGGGGAGCTGTCCACAAAGGACAGGGTGACCTGTTCTCTTGGCTCTTGTCAGCCACCACCAGTAGCCCACGGCCTCCCAAGTGGCAGAGAGTGGCTCCCCTGGCCTGCCTGCCCCAGGCCTCCTCTTGTAACCCGAACACAAGCCTCAGTCTGTGGCCTGGGGAGACACTCAGGGCGCGAGTTTCCCTGGGAAGGGTGTCAGGCATTTGCACAGCATACGCTCTGTTCCCTGCATGGCTGTGGCCTCTGTGCACTGTAATTTTTTTCCCTTCTTTTTCTTTTTAAGGTACCTAGAGGTGACCAGGGCCTCTGGAATCTTAAAATAAAAAATAAAAAATAAAAAAACAGAAAAACCTCAACTAGTCATGGTTTCCTTTCTAAACATTTTGATGAAATACACATTTGTTCTTCCTAAAACTCCAGATGCTTATGGCACCAAACTAGTTCTCACCACAGAAGATTGTCACTAGTAAGCCCAACCACTTCGCTAAGCTGACCAAACTGGACAGTTTCTGAAATTGTTACTTTCACAGGTGGCTCAGACATCCTGAGAGCCAGGAGGCCCCAGATGCTGAGCAGCCAGCTCCAGGGCTGGAGGAGGTGCTCCATGTCCCGTCTGAGGGAGCTGGGCGAAATCTGCAGAAGCAGGGCCTCCAGGGATGGGACTTTCCTCAAGAGCCCAGCTTGGGGTCTTGTTTGGAGGGAGACTCTGGTTTCCTGGTTTACTGAGCAGTGCCCTTGGCTGTATTAGACCCTATAAATAGCAGCCTAATTTTACCCAGGGCTTTAGCCTGGGTTCCTTGCTCCAGGGCCTCAGTCGCCTCTCCTTGGAAATGGTGAAAGGAGATGGAGCAACCATGAAGACAGGGAAAGCCCTAGAGACTGGGACAGATGCTTTCAGCTAAGACTGCTGCAGCAAAAACAGAGCAGCCTGACTGAGCAAGCAAAGAGCATAACCCGCTACAGAAGAGGAATTCTCCCCCGCAGGCAGCCCAGGGCGGGAAGATGTTAGGATGCCAACCCCTGCCAGTTGAGATGGCACCAACCATCAAGGAAGCAGGACTGCTTTGCAGAGACAGACAAAGCCCACAGGGCTGGGGTCCCATGGGAGGCAGCTACCAAAGCATCTACTAACTGAAGTAGAACAGCCAAGGAGACTTGAGGGGGCGGAGGGAGAGCTGGTAGGGGTGACTGGAGAACTAAGGCCCAGAGAGGCAAACCAAGGCCTATGTCACAGCAGAGCCTCTGGGATACTATCAAGAACAGGCATCAACGATGGCACAGGAGAGACATAGCTAGAGACATTCATCTGCAGATTAAACAAAGAAATGGTTTGTTTCTGAACAGCAAATAAGACAAGCAGTTCCCAGTAAAGATCAATGGGACAGATGGGAGAAACAGGCTGGTTGACAGAGATGGCCCCCAAGAGCCACTGGATGAGGAAGTAGCACAGGGACTCCTGAGCGGGCTGGTAAAAGGGTGCCTGCCATACAGACATGGGGGAGCATCCGCTCACCATAAGGAGCTCTAGTACAAGTCAGGGCGAGCAGAGATAGGGCAGTACGACACACAGAAGGAAACTGCATAGACACGGAGGGGCTTGGCTGTCACATGCCTCACCCAGGAAGGTGCAGACCCTTGGAGGAGATCGGCAAGCTGCTTGCCACAGGGGCATTGCTACCTGGTCTGGCTGGCTCAGGAGCTGCATCTTCCACTGGCGTCTTGCTGGACCGAAGGATGCGGCTTAACTGCTTTTGAGGTCTTCTGAGGCCTCAAGTGCAAACAGAAAGGTCCAGCCGGAGGAACAAGCGCCTCATTGACACAGCTTGAGGTTCCTGGAACAAGTCTAGCATTTTCTAGGTCTATTTGCAATTCCATTTGTTCAAACAGAATTTTGAATAAAGAGGAATACAATCCTTTTCAAAGTATTATTTTAAAGTATGGACTGTTTTGGTAGGTGACACGTTACATAGTGAAAATAGAAAGAGGCAGGCAGAGTTTTGGTACTCCAGTTTCAAATGGTAAAACTCTTGTTGTTATGCTTCATACAAGTCATAGACTCAAGTAACCCACATGCCAGCTCCCCACTTTGGATGAAGGAAGATGCCTCCAGTCACACAGAACATTCCTGTATTTGGAGGACATATTTAACTGGGGACCTTTACTTATTAACATTGTAAAGAAATAACTGAAGAAAGAAGTAATTTTTACAAATCTGCCAAAAAAGTTGCCAACAGATTACATGAGGGAACCAGTTTTCTGCAGCCATGATGGGGACTGAGGGTTTTTCCTTCCAGGTTGCAGGCCTGCAGCCCAGAAGAGAGAGCCACATTGCCCCGAGGGGCGCCCTAGGGGTGGGTGACACGGCCAGCTCCTGTTGGCGGCCAGGCTGCCGGTGCTGAAGGAAGGATCGGTGGTGGGACTGGGCCTTTTCTCCCCGTCGGGCCGGAGCACGGAAAGCCTCATGGCACCTCTAGGCAGCTCCTCGTCAGGCTTTCAAAACTTAGCAGCTAAGTTCTGATCTTTAATTTTTCTTAAACAAATGAACTGATTTAATGATGTTGCCAAATTGATAACGAAACAAGATAAGACAGAACTAATATTTAACAATCAGCCAGGCTTATGTTCACATCGTTCTGCAGAGAAGACGCTGGCAAGGGGGAGGCAGGGAGGTGGATTGGGCACATTCTTTCACACACATCGTGAGCACCCAGCACGATGCCAGGCACAGTCGTCCCTTCCTCAAGGGGCTTATAGTGTGTGGATGGTACAGACATCTTTTTCTCTTTCTGTATAGTAATAAATCAGCACCTGGTGATGCACTAAGACTCACAGAGGTGAACGCGTTATTCCGGCTGCACTGAAGAAGGAGGCTGTAAGCCTCCAGGAGAATGGAGAAGACTTCTGGGAGGACATGATTAGAACTGGGTTTTGAAAGAATTCCCCATGTGGAAGAGGTCAGGGGCATCCCAAAGGGGATAGGGTGGGCAAAGTCAACCATGCGCACACAGGGCAGCAGCTGCCGCGCTGAGGGAGGCCTTGCACCATGTGCCCGGATGTACAGTGCGTGCACGCAGTTCAGCTGTCTGCCCGACGCCTCTGCCCATGGTCTTTTCTGCACACTGTCTGCTCTCTGCTGGAGGTTCGTTGTTAGGAGCAAGACAACATGCATGGTGGGGCTTCCTGTTCCCCACAGTGCCTAACTTGGAGTGTGCTCAGAAAACACGCAGTGCATTAAACTGCTTTAGATGAAGGGACTGGGACTTGCCTGCTTAGCAGGTTTGATGATTACTCCTGACTATCCAGCCCCCTGTATCCAGGGGGAGTTGGAAGGTAGGAACTCCTCTGGTCTTTCATTTGGGTACTTTGGAAGAACTGATACTTTCCCATCTCATCAACTTTATTTACAAATAGGAACTCTTAGAAACACAGGGTCAATAACCACAAAGCATACATTCTGATCTCAGAAAAATTAGGTAATTAGCCATCTTAGCTCTGTAAGATTCTTTTCTCTCTTTGTCTCTTCTTTAAAGGTTTTATGAAACTACCCAGTTCCCTTAGGGTCAAGCAGATTCTAATAATGCTACTCCACAGATTTGCGGGGGGTGAGAGCCCCACCCCCGCACCCCTCTCGGCCCTTGGCTAAGTGTGCCGCAGCTGGCTCCAGCTCTCTGGTGGGGGGCATGCAGCCGCTCAGAGCAGGCCCACTAAAGACATGATTATAGAAACTCTTTGGCTTCCTCTGGCCCCTGACATGTTGAAAATAGGGCTAGACAACATTCGCGTTTATGTCTGATGAGCCCTTTCGGGATTGCCCAGCACCATCTGGACCCAGGTTGGTGTCTCTGGCTGAGAGGTCATTTTTAAAGGAACCAAGAATTGGGCCCCCGAACTGTATATCTGCCTCTGCAGTCCTTCACCTTCCTCACGTTGGGCGCCCGACTTTCTTCAAGACCCACAGTGGTCCCGGGATGTGTTCCCTCCCTCCAGGGTCCCACCTTAAGGAAATAAGGAGTCTTATTTCCCCTCTTCAGCTCAAGTTTCCATCTGTGTCATTTAGAAGGGGCACCTTTTAAAAGCTGACAAAAGCGCCTGGTATGACTTTTATCTCTCCATAAAGAGTAGGCATTTTCACCAAAGGCAACAAAAAAAATATTTACGAGTGAAAAATCTGTACAAAAGGGAAGGAGAAGAACAATAAGGGGTTCTAAAGAAAGGTGCTACCTGGGAGGCATCTGGACCCCGATAAAGAGATGTGTAATCTTACGTACGGGTGGGTAATTCTCTGCCCCCCGCTGCTCCTGGCCTTGGACATACTGAAGTATGTAAAAAAATACTCAAGTTCTAAAAAAATATGGGGATCAGTTTCTCTTGGGTTTGATTGTTGTGTACTAGTTACCCCAACCTTATTGTTTCAGGGTGGCCATCACCAGGTTGAAAATGTCATACCGTAATAGAACAAAGGCCAGGGCACGTGATCTAGACCTCCAGAATCCTGTGATCTGAGTGGGAAACATCAGTCCGGCCCTAGGAAAATTGTGTATAGTCCCCAGGCAGTAGTTCTTGATCAGGGGCAGTTTTGGTCCTCTTTCCCCAGAGACATTTGGCCTACGTGTCTGGAGACATTTTTGGCTACAATAAGGGGGGGATGCTACAGGCATCTAGGGGGCAGAAGCCAATGCTCCAGTGCCCAGGAGAGTCCCCACAACCAGAAATACCCTGCCCCCAATGCCAGTAGTGCATGGGCAGAAGAACCCTGCCCCGGGAAAAAGCCACGTTAGACTGTACTCGTCTTGAGCACAGAAACCGGGTCCTGTACTCCGCTGTTAGCACCACTGAGGGAGAAGCAGGGTCAAGTTAAACAGTTTAGTCCCAGTTGTTCCAGTCTGGTTAAATCTCAGATCCTCCTCTCAAAGTCCATGAACTTTCCCTCCCAGAGGGTTTCTTTAACATTACTTTCCTCCTGGTGAAATTTCCCAACTCTGAAGTTCCTGACAACTTCCAGAGAAAACCCTGCGTAAACCACACCTAATGACAGGCATGCCTCAGTGGCAGTGTACAAATAGTCAAGCCCAAAGTGCTCAAGGTTCATGCTGGCAAACAGGCTCACCCATACACCTTTCCCCCAGCATGTCCGAGGCCCACGTCAGTTTGGTGCGAGAGGCTCTTGTGATTGCAGGTGCCCTGGGGCATGAGGCCTGGGGCTCCCCTCCTCTGGGGCTGCCTCCTCACCACTCCTTGGTAACAGCCCCATTTGCTCCCTGTATCTTTTGGGAGTGAGAGGGAGGGGAGAATTCTGGCCAAGTTTCTATAATCAGCCTCCAAATGAGCAGATTTGCCTTGGACTGCCATGGATTCTCACTCCTGAGGGCAGCAGCTCTGGGTGAGCTGTGCAGGAGAGGCAGTGGCAAAGCTGCATTTGGGCTTTGATCTGGACATGCCGAGCCTGGACATGGGCCTCTGCCTGGAGGCCCCTCCTGCTCCCCTGGCCAGGCTGGGAGGTTCTACCGAAGCACCCTGCTACACGTCTGACTGCACGGCCTGGTCTGCAAGCGCCAGCTTAGACCTCTGCCGGTCTAAGAAGATGGCTAATTATTCCCAATGCCACAGCTGACGGTTACAAGTGAAGGGTTACTTTGGGATGTCAGACTCAAGTTCCTGCGTGGTTTCTTCCGATCCTCTGTATCTGCCCTCAAACACTGTCCCTGCAATGTAAAGTCAGGATGGGCAGTTGTTAGTGTCCACTTGGATTCATAACATATTAGCACTGGAAGGTCATTAGCTCACCCAGTCCAACCTGTTGTTCTATGGCGGAAGAAAGCAAAGCCCAAGAAAGAACCTCATTGGGCCACATCATACAGCCACAAGGAAAGCGAAGCGAGACCTTGAACCTACTTCTGACTAAGAGGAGTCTGTCATTCTGTCCCCCATGGTTTGTGACTTGTACACACTAGCCCAGAGAACAGGGCTGATCATTATCTTTGAATCACAAGCCAAATTCTACCTATGTGGGCAAAGTCCTTTATCTCCAGGCAGAGTTTTTTATTTCATTTATGAGTTGAAGTATTTCCACTTAACCTTTGACTACATACTCCATTTAGAGGAAAAGGAAAAGAGAAAGTTATGTCCAGAATAGATCACAAAGGGGTAATTCTGTACATTGGAAGCATTTCTTGGAAAAGAAGATTTCATAATCATCACCACGTATCCAATGCCTCCTCAACCTTTAGGAAGGTCCTTTGCTCACAGGCTCAGTTCTCAGACCAGAAAATTGAGGGAAATTACCTTAACTAGTAGTATCTGGAGAGGAAAACATGAGAAAGAAACTCTTGGGCAGTTCTTGATTAAGTAACTGACAAAGGACAGAATTCTGACCAGATGTTGGGGTTGATTCAGAAGGGCATGTTTCTAAAGCTTTCTGACAAGGGCTCTGAAATACAATCTTCGTATGTTCCACTAAGCTTAGTAGGTGATATTTATAATCTCACACAATAAGAAGGGAATAAAATGGTGCACCAGGTGAGACAAAGAGAGCTGGTTTTCCGGCACATGGGTGATGGGGGCCATCTTTAAATGTGGAGACCTGATCCAGTTTGGTCACAAATGATGTGTAAGAGGATAAAGTGGTACTTCCACAGGCCTACCTGCTTCCGACCACTCGAGACTCCCACATTGGGAGCCGCTCAAGCGTGCACAGTGAGAAAGTAAGTGTGAAGGCGTGAGGAAGGGTGTGGGCCCCAAGAGTATTCCTTTACCTGCCCGCTTTCCCGGACCCCTAGATTTGAGCAATATTGAGGTAGATACTGAGCAAGTAAAGGTGTTAAATGTCCTTCTGGGGAGTTAGAGTTGCCGATTTAAAAGGAAGAACTGAGCTTTCCTAGCACCAGAAATAAGGAAAACTGTTCAGTGTCATTTCATGTACAGATCCTGTGTGCCTGCACTCCAGCAAGCTTCAGGGAGATGAGACAGAAAGACAGTGAGGGCTGATGCTGTCTTGCTGGATGACCCTTCTACATTAAACCATGAGCTGCTTGTGACCGCAGATGTGACTCCTGGCAAAGGAGCATCCCTGGGCACTGATGGGGCTGGCAGTGCTGTGAATCACCTCGCAAGGCTGGAGATGGGCCATGATGCTAAGAAAGCCCAGAATAAGAAGTTGGAAGTATGGCCCTGGCTGGTGTAGCTCAGTGGATTGAGCGCGGGCCTGCGAACCAAAGGATCATGGTTCGATTCCCAGTCAGGGCACATGCCTGGATTGCAGGCCAATTTCTAGCAGGGGACAGAAGAGAGGCAACCATACATTGATATTTGTCTCCCTCTCCCTTTCTCCTACCCTTCCCCTCTAAAGATACATAAATAAAATCTTTAAAAAAAAAAACAACACTTATAAAAAAAGAAGTTGGAAGTGTGATCTCATGAAAAGGGTGCTATCCTACGTCTTAGAAGGGCTGGCTCTCTGGAGCAGAGAGGTCCCCCAGAGCATTCTCTCTCGCCCCAGCAAGGGAGACTCCCAGGTTTAATGGGGCTCTGGTCCACGCACCTGGAGACCCCGGCTCGTGCTTCCTACAAAGGCTCAGGGAAGTCGAGAGCGGGTGAAGGGCAACCTCAGTGAACCCACACACGATAGCTGCTTGTGTACCTTGGTTGTTTTGGTGGCCAGAGTTGTTCTTAATCCACCTAAAGGCATCTGGGACAAAACCCAAGGGCAGGGCACCCCACTCCATACTCAACGAGCACCTTGGCACCACACTCCCCCCTCACGCGCCCCACACACCCTGTGTCACCTCACCTTTTTGGAAGGAGACGTACACCAACCTCTCATCGAATTTCTGGACCTGCCGGAAGTTATTGACCATTTCTACGGGGGATGGGTCGTTCTCGTGTGTGCAGTACAGAGCTGTCTCCAAAGCCAGCAGCTGCGGGGAGAAAAGCAGAAACACACCCTGCAGGCAGAGGGACGGCCCCTTTGCCTGACCTCCAGGAGGAAGAGACTACCAGCTCTCACCTCCAGAGCCTTGTGGGCCACACAGCCGCAGGGAAGCCAGAGAACTGCTCCCCTTCCCTGCGGGCATCTGGGTTACTGACCATGGGGTGAGCTGCTCTGCCTTCCCACCTCCCAGGCTTGGGGGAAGGTCAGTGCTGTTAGCTTCAGGTTGTTCCTGAAATCTGTGTGCAGGTAGGGGAACCTGGGGTGCAGGAGGCACCCCTCGGTCTCTCCCAGAGACCGCATTACTCTTCTGAGCCTGATTTGGAACCTAACTCTAAATCAGAGAGGCCTAGGGGGTCCCATCAAAAGGAAAAGAGGGAGGCAGGATTTCACAAGTCATCTGACTGCCAGTTCCACGGAATTTTCATATACCCATGTAGGTTATACAATCTATTTCCAAGGCTGTTTCTGGGTTAGGGTGTTACTGCTTCCCCTCACATTTCCCCTCTTGATTTATCACATCGTTATTCTATCTGCCTACTTGATGCCTGTTTTCTCGGTTACTCAGATCAGTAGCTCATAGTGAGAAAGGAGCCACAGTCGGGGGTGACGGTCAAGGCGGGCCACGAGCCAGTGTGCAGCGCTGCCCCGGCCCTGGCCCCTGACAGCCTTTTTTCCTCTTGGTGAATTGAGGCTGCGGAATAGAGGGACGGGCAGTGGCCTGGTCTAGCTCTGTCACTAACCAGCGGTGATCCCACAGTATTGTCTAACTCCCACTTCCATCACCTGTAAAATGAGCGGGTTAGAGATGATTGCTGAGGCTTCTGTTGCCCGGTTTTGCACCAGACTGTGAGCTTCTTGAGTGCAGAGAACCTCACTCATTGCTGTGTCCCAGCTCCCAAGTATGTTAAATGGTTTAACCTGATCCTTCCTTCACTCCACCCCTGCAAAGGAAGCGTGCTCACTCCCACCTGAGAGGTGAACACCATGCATGGAGGGACAGACCAGGAAATGCAACTTAACAACTCTTTTTTAAAGAGTCGGACTCATTTTCCTACTTGACTTGCTAGCCCCATGTAATTGCTGCAGTGCTTCCCACACACCTGTGACATTTGGGAGAGCATCTGAATAGCCGCCAGTGAACTCTAAGTGAGGACAGCAAGTCATCGATTATGATTTGGTTGACGCCATGTGGTCTCTGACTTGAGGGGCACAACACTTACCTGCTCCTGGGAGATTTGCACGGGGTTCCTGAAAACCGTCCAGAGCACAGTAGGGTGGCAAGGAGGTGTGGTCAGGGACCCTTGGTATCGATAATACTCTTCAGGCCTCTCAGGAAGCAGCTCTTCAATGCTGAAACCTGGAATGTGCACTTCTTGGCCTGGAGAGACATGTTGGGGGACGGTGTCGTCCTCACTCGCCATGGCAGAGGAGCAGCTGAGCCTATGACTGAGCCTAGAAACATGAACTAGCCCCTTCCTGGGCCCTCTGACCCAAGGGCTTGGTCACAGGCAGCACCTGCCTTCAGCTTTCATTTCCCTTCAGGTCACTCAGGGCCACTACATCCTTCTCCAACAGAGGGCAATTAGCATCCCAGGGCCACTCACCTTTGTACTTCACATCTTGAAGGTGACTGAAGATCTTGTCGTAGGATGGATTGAAGGAGCCCATCTGCAACAGAGATGGGACGGGCTGAGCTGGGGCGGAATTCTGTAGGCCGAGCCTGAACTGACAACTGCTCATCGAAGGGCCTGGCTCAGGGCACATGGTTGCCACTGCCAGGCCGTGAAGGGTCACTCGGCTGGCATGGGGTGGCGCAGTGGTCCTGCCCTCCTGTAGCTCAGGACATAAAGTTTCCAGCCCAAGGCGCTGGGGCTGCAGTATCCCAGGGCCAGAGACATAGCTTGTGCCCTGATTATCTGGCTGTGAGCCGGAAGGCATGTCCTTCCAAACCTTAAGGGAGTGTGAGTTCATGCAAGACAAGTGAGAAACAAGGTACATGTGGTCTCATTAGGGAAAAATAACGCAAGTGAATCAGGAGATAGTCCCATATTCTGGGATTAGGAAAGAACTCATCCCAGGGCTCATATGAAGGATGGAACTTGGATGCCAGTCGTGTCAGGGGTTCAGGCATCAGATGGTGCAGAATTGAATGATTCCCACCCCCCCCCCCCCCCCCCCCCACACACACACGTGTGTCATCCAACTGGACAATTCAATGCCTTAGGCAGTTGGGCTGGGGACTAGGGCTCATTTTTCCAATGTTACAAAAGAGATGCCCATTTCTGCTGCCCAACCACATACAGTGCCACCTCCAGGCCGAGAGAGAAGCAACTCTGTGGGGGAACGCCCCCTGCTCTGGTGGCAAGACACAGCCTAAATGTGATTGAGCCATGTACATCCAACAGACAGGTGTACAAGGAACCAAACCCCGAGTCTGATAGCATCCCAGCTTCAAGTTTCATGTAAAATCCCTTTTAACATCTCTTACCTCTATGAGGATAGCTAGGACAGCGAGGCCTTGTGGCTTGTTACTGGCAGTGCTGGCATTGGGGTACAGGTCCGAGTTGTAATGGACAATATGCAGCTGCAGTGGACAAGAAACTGCTTATAAGGGGGCACACGACTCACAGGAACCTTTCATTTTTGCAGGAGACTGAAATCCAATGGGGAGGGCAGACCCACCCCCAGGTAGGTTACGCCTCTCAGGCCCTTCCCTCATGGCCTCCCCAGTTTCCCTTTTCCCTCATTCCCCGCTGCAGACTGTGCCAGGGCAGACTGTGCATCTTGCTGAACCACTGTATCCCAGAGTCTGATATGGTGCTTGGAAAGTACCATGTGTACAATAGGTAATGAGTGAATGAATGAATGAGGGAATGAATGAGTTTTTAAACTAGCCTGAAAAACCCTGGGTACTTTGGAGCACTTCTCCCTTCTGATTCTATTTACTTGTCTTGGAGCCCAGGCCAAAATAGTCTCATGTTGTCTGGCCACTCTGCACTTGACCTGGAAGCACAGGGGTCTGGGGCAGTAAACTTCTAACTGTAACTTACTTATCATTGTGTCCAGAGGGCACACATGTTTATCCCTCTGGCAGAGAAAATCACTGCTTGGTCTTATCAAGTTTTTATCAGGTGTATTGAAACTGGCAGTAAAACAAAAATCTTGCTCCATGAATATAGACACTAACCTTCACAAAAACAAATTCTAAATTCATTTTTCAAAGCAGAAATTGTCATTATCAAAGTGAGGAGGAGAGAAGTTTTTGGGAAATCTTAGGTTTATAAAGTCTAGGTGAGATCACACGCTCTCTTTCTCCACCATGTGACGAGCCAGTGAGAAGACCTCCATCAACAAGCCAAGGGAGAGAGCGCTGGCCATAAACCCACCCTGCAAGACCTGGATCTGGGAGTTCCAGCTTCCAGATCTACACTGGCTACTACAAGTAAATTTGCTCTTGATCGTTTGTGTGCAAGCCTTGGTGTGGACATATGCTTTCATTTCTCCTGGATAAACAACTAGGAATGGAATGGCAGAGTCACAGGCTGGCTGGGAGTCCAAACACGCGGGGAGAGTAATGTTCGGTGCTGCAGAAGACAGTGTTTGCATTCCAAAAGGGCCAAGCTTCTCTGAACAAGCTAAATTGCTTCACTCCCATAAAATTTGATGAATATACTCGAAGGCCACTACCTCCTCTATTCCCTACAGAAGATTTTACTGTCCATTTTAATACTTGAGATGTTTTTCCTAATTCCCCCATAACTGGAACCAGAGATGAGGTTACCCTTAACACAGCTGAACAAATCTCAGGAATTGGGACCATGGCTTCCGAGAAGAAAACTTCCACATGGGTTTTGGCACATCCACTTGAAAGCAACGATGGTACAACTAATTAACATTTCCTCCTGGGTATGGAGGAAAGATACAACTAAAGATAACTATAGGGAATACTATCCAGGGAGCCAATTCTACCAATGTTGTTTCATTGGGGACAATTCTGTTGGAGACTAAGGACATGGAGATGGACATAATGGGGCTATCACGACAAGAGCCAAGAGAGTCACCTTATAATTAGACATGTAGAAAGAGAAGTGTATAGAAAACCCAGGGATTCTCTTTACCAGGCTTAAATTATTTATCTGTCTTCCTCACATATATCAAAATATATGGTCTAATATTTGGTCTCAAGTGAAAAAAGTCTAGGTAAGCATCAAGACATTGTAATGGCAAATTCTGACAATGTGTAACCTGATTTTTCATCCTAAAGGCGGCATCACTTGTTCTCCAAAATACTGCGTCAGTAAATAGATTACAGATGTGACACACGCACTTTTGTTGGTCCTTTGCCTCTCGGGGCTCTGACACGTTGAGACTTCATCTCTCTTTTGTTTTTCTTTATCCATGTCTTTTTCCATCTTACATGGTTATATTTAGAATTCGAGAATATTTTATTGAATACAGCTCGATGTCCCCCACTTTTCAAGTGGCCCTTTCTCATTTTTAAAAGTTATATCAAATTATTGCTTCTTTTAAGTGGTCCTCTGTCAAGGATTTCTTAGGGGCTCCTATTCACCCTTTCCCCCCTGAAGGATGTGGCCTCCTGCGTTGCCCCACACCATCCTCGCCTGGCATCGCTTTGACAGACGGAGCAGAATTCTATACGGCTTGAACCCCAGAGGCCCTAGAGCCTTATTTCTTTTTTACACCTGACTTTCAGATTGTGATCTGTCTAGCACTTTTCTCACTGTGCTCAGATTAAATCAAGGGGGGTGGGGTGAAGGCTAACAAAACAGAAGGGAATGCCCTACTGACAGTACTACGAGATTGCTTATGTAGACTCAACCCTGAAGAATCTCTCCATCCTCAAGGACCCTGCATAGAGAACCCACCACTTCAGGGTTAACCTGATATATTTGTTATTGATGTTATGGTCCATTTTCACCAGACTCTTGGTCTAATGATGAGGCTTAATAGCAGAAAATACAATAACTAGAAATATCTTGAAATGTCCAAACCCTCCCAGCCTACACCATAACCCCTTCTTTATTCCCCACGAGAAAGTAGGCACCTTCACATTGCAGTCAGCCTGGAAGGGCTACAGCCCTGGAGGTTCCGAGAGGGGCCTGGTCTGAAATAGGTGCACCTCCAGTAGGGCCATCCTGCCGCTCCAGAATTATAGTCTTTCCACATTGGTAACTCAACCTATAATTAGCCTGAGACATTAAGCAGTTCAGCAATTAAGAACAGAGGAAAGTGGTCATGTCAGTATTTACTGTGGGCTCCACTGGCTGATCAGTAGTATTTATCTCCTTGTATCACACTGCAAACATTCAGAACACACATCCAGATTCAAGGCCATGGGGGCTCTCAATGTGGTCAAGTACAATAGAAGAGTAGCCTTGGACCTGGATCCCCGTATTCAAAGCACAGCCCATATCCAGGGAAAGGAAAGATGTGACGGGAAAGACCTGTGCAAACAGCATGGAGTGTGAAGAAACAGAAGTTTGGGGGAACAGTTAGCCCAGTACGATTCAGCAGTGGATGTATCAGCTAGACAAGCTGGTGGGATCTTAATTTGTGCCAACAGAAAGGCGATGTCTAGAAAAGGGGCATATGTGTCCCATGGTGACCCCTCGGGAGCACTGCCTTCTGAGCAGCATCGCTCAGTAAAAGACAGAGACAAACTCAGCCTGTTTAGGAGAGAAAGGGGACCAGAACACCACGGAGGAGCTGCAGGGAGGCTGGAGTAGCTACACCTTCCTATGCTGCTGACGGGGCCGGTATGGAGTACCCCCACTCCCACCCATGTGCTCGGATCTTATCTGCACACCAGCTAAATGGAAGAATGCCAGGTCACCCACCGCCAGGCAGCTTCTGCGAGCCCGGCACCCCACTCACCTCGGCAGCAAAGTGCTCCCCACCAACAGTGTGCTCAGAACCGTGGGGGTCATTCTGGTCCCCCCAGTGCAGGTGCAGCTGTATGGCGCTGTAGCGGGATGGGAGGCCCTGGATATGCATGCTCAGGGGCAGGCTCAGCTTCACTGTGGGAAGTGGAGAGGCAAGTTCAGAGTCAAGCAGACATGCCTGGGCCCAGAGTGGGGCAGGTGGATACAGCAAGGTGGAGACTGCAGAGAGGCAGCCTTCAGGTCAGAAACCTGGCTTCTTGTCCTGAGAATGTCCCTATTTCACTAAAGCAATTCCAGTGGCACCCGCACCTTCTTGGTTCCCCTTGGAAAATTATGCCAGGAACATGGATACTAGACCAATGGGTGGCTGTTCATTTACATATCCATGCATTACACACCTGGCTACAAAGATAGGACCTTTAATGAAGTACCTGCCAAGCTGTAGAATTCTGTCACAGTGACAACAATTGCTATTTGTTAGGCATCTGCTCTACAACAGATCCGAACACACACCATCTCTCATCCTCACGGTACCCACCAATATGCCCACTTTCCAGGCGGAAGCTCAAGGAGGTTAAAATTCTTACCCAGAGTCTCATGACTCATAGGCACTGGAGCCAGAATTCCAGGCCAGGTTTGTCTGACTCCAAGGGCTGGGTGCGTGCCCGCAGTGAACTGTGTGGCTCCTTGAGTTCATGATGCCCAGGAGTTCTTTCCCCCACCACTGCCAATGGCCAAGGGGCTCAGGCCTGTCCCCTCTCCCATCTCAAGACATGTGCTGCTTCTGAGAGGTGCTGCTCTGGCAGAGCGGCCCAAGCCCAGGGCCTCCAGCATTCCCTGGAGAGAATGGTCCCCCTGCCCTTCCCCCAGGTGCCTCCGTGGGGCCCCCTCCCCAGCAGATGGAAGAGGGCAGACAGGGAGCGGAGGGAAGCTCAGACATCCCAGCAGCTCTCTGGGGTCTCTCCCTCACCCGAATGGCCATTGTTGGTCAGCGTAAACTGCTCACTGGCAGACACATTGTAGCCTTGGAACTTAAGGGGCACAAGGTTGTCGTCATACTGGAGGATGTCACTGTGCAGGTCTATTGGGGACTGCATCAGGCCCCCACATGATGGGTAGTTCTTGGGCCAGCTTTTCTCCCCGTCAGGACCTGGAAAAAGAGATTTAAGCCCAAGACTTAATCAGTGTTCCACAAACTCTTTTTCCCTCATCTTCCAACTCTATGTTCAATACAATTCCTCCTTTCCTTAATCCACAGAGGTATATTCTTCAAGGCCCGGAGATCTCAGCCGACAGAACCAGGTTCAGAAAATGCCTCAAGACCACTTGCTCTAAAAGTGATGTGGGGAAAGGCCTAGGGCAGCCCCAGGCCAGGGGCTAGGGCCCACCAAGCTCTGCTTGATTTTGTATATTGTTCATATTGTGACACAGTACACACCCTCTCCACATGACGACCTGCTGACTTTCAGCCACTTCACCTACTACGAGCAGGATTGCTCTGGGCCCAGGGCCGCCAGATGGAGCACAACACGGGAGCCCCTTCAGCATTGGGCTTGTGTTCTAGTGGGGAAGGGTTTAATGAATCTGCTGGGGTGCCTCAAGTTGGAAAAATCGGTGTCTGAATGACTACGGCTCCAGGAGGGTCTCTGCGGCTAACGCAGTTACAGGTGTGATCCTCTCCTAGCAAGGAAACCCTTGAGAACATCAACTCTTTACGCTCATCTAAGGTATGTACAGAAACCAACCTGATAGGAATACCTGAAAAATACCAAGTAATTATAGGCTTGGAATCACAGAGCCAAGTGCAGGGTTTACGCTGAGAAAGAGTGTGACAAGACTACAGACTAATTATTACAATGTAACTGACAAACTACCAGTGAGGAGTAACAGACTTAAAAAATAAATCCTCCAGGGCTCAGGCTTCTTGATAACTACCAGGTAATGGTCCTTCTGCTGGAAATGAAAATAAACAATCCAATCCCATGTTCAGATAAACTTTCCTACTCTCCCAGGGAAAAGCCTTTAAAGAATGTAAAGCTATGTTTAAAAGATTATCTCCCATGGTAATTAAATAGATTTCAGGCTGAGGTTTCTCCAGAGGAGCAAATAATTGGCAAGTCACGGCTGGTTCCAGCAGAACGTGGTGCCTGTGGGCTCTCCTGGAGCTGGGCACCAAGCTTTGCCACCGGCCCGGTCATCAGTATTTCAGCGCAGGGAAGGCTGCTGACTCCAGCAGAGGTGGAAGGAACACCAGCGTCTGGGAACCCTTCCATAGACGAGAGCGCCATCTCACAAGTGTGCACATGGCCACAGAATCCCGACCCCCTGCACCTCGTCTCTAACCAAGAGACCTCATCGGAGAGCAGGGAGAATCCGAGGTCAAACCTGGTGCCCACGTTCATTTAAAATGCTGAGGAGTTGGTCCTGGGTCTGGGCACACACAGTAGAACCCCACTAGTTTTTCAGGTTGTCCACCTTTGGAGAGACCTTTCCAGAAGTGTTAGAGCTGGGAGGGACTTCAGAGTCTCCAGTCCAGCCTTCCACTGGCCCCCCATGTTCTCACTTGCACACGTCCCTCTCAGCTGAACTCTATTGTTTTTCTATCCAAGGCCTCAAAGCCCAGACTCAAGGCAGCTCAGCTATACCCAGAGGTAATGGGGCAGAAGGCTGGGGGACACCAAAGCCATCACTCCAGGGGCAAACTGGAGGAAGGCAGTCCTTTAGCTGAAAGCAAAACCAAATTCTTCGGGGACAGGAGGGAGCAGAGATGACGCACTCCTGAGGTACCGCGAGAACCCTAAGGGTCAGGAAGAGGCACATGAGGTGGGTGGCAAGCCTTCCAAGGTGAGGCTGCCGGCCACTTCTCTGCTCAATGGGCCCACAGTCAAGGTGGCAGAAGCTGCCAGGCAGGCGTGAATGGGAAGCCTCAGGAGGTGAAGAGGCACACACTCGTGACAGGGAACTAGGTCACGGAGAAAGCGTGTGTCAGGGATAACTAAACCAAGAGCTGCTTGGGGACTGGGACATCTCATTTTCATCTCTGGGAGCCCTTGTTGTGATTAGGGTCACACAAAGCAGACATTCAGGAAGCATTTCCCTAGAGAACGAAAGACCCCAGAGAACAGAGAGCATGGGAAGAGGTGATTAAGAAGTCTAAATGGTAATGGTTGGGGGCGGGGGGAATAAAAGACTTAAAAAATAAAAGCATTTGCTAAATACAAAAGAACACCTTTTTTATGTGTTCTAAATACTCCTTGGATGTTAGGCTGAATTAGGTATTTGGAGACAGGAAGGACCAAGGTTAAAACAGGCAACAGAGTCCATGGGGGCAGAAGCTTCCAGGAAAGAGAAGCAGCTCTGCTGGACCAGGAGAGCCCGGAGAACGGAACCAGCACCGGCGGTGCCACCACCTCGGCGCCCCTGAGCAGGTCACACTCCGCACCCAAACATCCTTCTCCTCTGGGAAAGCGGGAGGACCGGACAGTATGTTCCGGAATGTCCCTCTGGCTCTCAGGCTCCTAGATTTGTGAAGATTTCTAGAACTAAGTGCCTTCACCCTCTGATTCAGGCGAGTCTGAATGAGTTGGAGAGGGTGGCTCATGCCCAGGCTGCTCCGGTGTGACAAGGTGCCCAGTGGGGACCAACTACGGGAATGAGGGCACAGGGCACCGCCGCTCCTGGGGCTGGCTGGAGAAGGGCAGTGTCTGCACCAGGAACCCGCCGTGGGCCTTGGCGGCTGTCCACAGTGGGCACTCCTCCTTGAGCGCCCATCACAGACCCTTAGGGAAGAAGGGTCCGAAAGCCTTTTTTATTCCTCCTGCAGCTGCGGATGCGTCTTCATTCATTATTATTGTTGCAATTATTTTACTAGCCTCGGTCCTTACAACTCTACAGTGTCAGCAAAACAAGAATTGCCCCATTTTATAGACAAAATATTGAGATTAACCAATTTGCCCAAAGTCAGACTTTAGTAACAGAGTTACCTCCCCTGAGTCACAGGACTTCCCTGCCCTTCAGTTTCAGTATTTACCCAGGAGTGTTGTGCACTGTCTCCTCCCTTTCCTGTGTTCTCCTTAAAGGCTGGAATCGCGTCTCATCCATCCCTGCTCTGTCCACGGTGCCTGGCACAGGGCAGGCCCTCACACGTTCACCGAGCTGGGTTCTCAGGCTGACTTCGGGCTGGTTTGTCCCCAGGGAAGCACACACCTGTATTAATCCCCTAGCTTCCCACTCCCTGCTGCAACTGTTTTCCCCTCATTAAAGAAAAGGGCTACAAAACAAACAAGCGAACAAAATAGAATCAGAGACATGGAAATAAAGAACAAACCAACAGTAACCAGAGGGGAGGGGGAAGGAGATAATGGGGGAAAGACGAAGAAGGGCCATCAAGGAACTTGTATAAAGGACCCATGGGAAAAGCCAAAGGGGGAAGGATTGAGGGTGGGAGGTGGGGGTGGGTGGGGCAAGGGAAAGTGTTGGCGGGAAAATGGAGACAACTGTATTCAAACAACATAAAGAATGGTTTAAAAAAGTGAAGGAAAAAAAGGAAAATGGTGTTACTTACTTACTCAGGTTCAAAACTGACCCTCCTAGCTTTCTAGTTTACAAGCATAAGGATCTGTTCTGTCTGGGACTACTCATTGAAAAAGAAATCTGGTCCCTGTCCTGTAGCCTGGGAGGTGGCCTCCCAACTGTGGGGCTTCGTGGCAGTTCCTAGGACCCTCCACCAGCTCATGATGGCTGGTGTCCCCTTTGTGCACAGCTGTGGACCTTGTCAGAGCAGCCTCCCAGTCCGTGGTTTGTAAGTGAGAAGAGAGGTGCCATGTGGCTGGGCACCAGAATAACCAGCGTCGGGTTACTCGTCTGCTCCCAGACGCTGCCTGGGCAATGTGTGGTTGCCACCGCGGTAGCGCTGGCCTCTTCGCTGGTGGCTGTGGCTCAGGCTGCAGTTTTTCAGCTCCGTCTCAGCACTCACACTCCTGCCGTGTGCTCCACTGCCAGAGACCACTGCTCGGGCTGGCTCTCCCGGAAGGAGCGTTTATTTCCAGCTACCTAAAAGTGTGACTTTTCTCTTGAGTTTTGTCTTTGCCTCTTCAGCTGGTGGGACCCTTTCCATGGCCATGATAAAGGATATCATGCTAATCTCCCAGTTTGTTTTCCCTCAAAAAAGCAAAGCATCAGTTCTTTCCAGTGGGTGAATTTCTCTGCTTTAGGCAAAACACAGTGGACCGAATTTCTGTTTTGAAATGCAATAAGAGATCAACGTGGCACAGCTCACAATGCCTCTTGTGATTTCTGATTGGAATTGAGAATTGTGAGGCCCCAGGTAAGACTTGCATTACTGAGGACCAGAATTTTTTCAAGGGAAATTTCACATGTATGCAATGGTAGAGAGAAGAGCGAAATGAACCCCACACCTCCCCCAACTTCAACAGCTAACAGTTTACAGCCAGTCCAGCTCCATCTATCCCACACCCTGTCTCCCCTGTCCCAGGGTGACTCAGAAATAAACCCAAATGTACGTCATCTGTACAGACTTCAGTGTGTCTCTCCAAAACATAAGGACTCAACTATAATACCATTAGCACACTTAAAAAGTAAACAACCCTTTAATATTATGGAATCCAGGCAGAATTCAAACATTTCCAATTATAACTTTTTAATAGTTTATTTGTAAAATTCAGGATTCCAGTACGGCCCACATATGGCAGTTAATTGGTGTGTTATGGCCTAGAGCCCAACTTCATGGGGCAATGCCTCATCAGAGGACAATTGGACCCACTCTTCCAAGACTCAGAATCCCAGGGCCGGACTGGCTCCGCCCATTCCTTGCTCTCATTCGGCCATAGAGTCAAGTTTCCATCATCACCACCACCACCACCTCCACCACCAGGTCAGGCCCTCACCCCAGTGTCACACGGCAAAGGCCCCCTGCAGGGTCCCTGCCTCAGCCTTTCCTGTTAGCCGGCACGTTCCTTTCTTATAACCAGGTTTAACCAGGTGTAGCCTTGAGCCTTGGTACCACCCCATCCCTCCGCTCCCTTTCTCTGCAGCGTGCCCTGCCCCACCACAATAAGACAAAGCAGAACCAGAGCCGTCTTTCAGAGCCTAAAATGCCTCTGCCTGTCAAGGCCTCCAGAGGCCCTCCCCAGCCAGCCCCTGTGGTCAGGCCAGCCCTCCCATCCTCAGAACAAGCTGTGCCCACCAACCTTCACAAGTGTTCTCATGCAAAAAGTTGGCATAAAATGCCTCCTTCCCTCTTCAGCCCCCCAAATCTCATCCACTCCTCCAAGTCCAGCTCAAGTCCTGCAGCTACTCCAGTGCTGCCTCAGTCTGCGATGGTACACTGACCTGAATTGTCCTTCAACCTGGTTCACCCGGAGCTGTTGTCTCCAGACTAGAACTTAATAAACCTGTCGCTGACTAGAACTCCAAGCCTACAAGTTTCAAAGACCTTTTGAAGGCTACAACTTTTGTCACATCTCTCCACCATGTCTGAACACATAGTGGTGCTTACTGAACACCTAACAAATTCAGATTTGAAAGGTTTTTTAAGCTCATTTCAGAAATGTAGCCATAAAGGGATGAGAGAAGAGTGTGCGTGTGCATGTGCGCACACCCCTGTGCGTTGCAGGAAGATGAAACTACCAGGGAAACTCGGGTTTCTAACAGAGACATCTGAGCATATCCCATGCAGAGGGGAAGGGCAATGGAGAAGGAAGGTGGATCTGGAGACAGAGGAGCTCATTAATGGAGCGTGGCCCTGAGAAGATGCTGGGGGAGGATCCCGCCAGCAGAGGTAGAAATGAACTCTGGGCTGAAGGAGGTGCTCCGTGAATGTTTGCCGGATGGATCAGACCGGAACACGGCCGCCTTCCTGGAAAGGAAACCCACAGAGCAAAGGCCCGGTGAGGAACTCACCCAGCAGGCCTGCCATGGCGGTCAGGGCTGCGGGAGGACTAGCGGGCTACGCTGTTCACCCTCTGGGGTGTACGCAGCCGGGGAGCACTGCTGAGCCTGGAAGTGTCTCTGTGATATTTAAAAACTGACTTAGATTCGGCTATCAATATACCTATGTCTTGTTTTAAAACTTAATTACATAAGATTTCAAAGCAGATACAAAAGGAGAGTATGGTATAATAGCCCCATGTACCCATCTATTCACGACTGGTTCCATTCCACCCCCCACCCCACCCATTTCCCCTCCAGTGGATTCCTTTAAAAAAATCTATAGATGCTTATATATAACTAAAGAAAAGAACTCTTACAAAATAACCACAATATCATTTTCGCATCTAAAAACTGTTAACAGTAACTTCTTTTTTTCCTCTAACTTCAAGAAATTCTTTTTTTATTTTGTATTAGTCTTGTTTATTCTGTTACAGTCAACAGTAACTTCTTTTTGTCATCAAATGTCCAGTGAGTGCTCACATCTCCCCGATGCCCCACCAATTTATTTAACGGTTTGTTTGAGTCACGGTCCAAATAAGGCCCATGTATTGGGACTGGCAACATGTCTCTGAAGTTTCTTTTGACTTTAAGTCCCCTTTCACCTCTCTCCAACATGGGGGTATTTACTCTCTACACACGTATATGTACACAGACTCATTACTGCCTTGGGCAAATAACTTACGGAAGCAAATGAAGGGTAATTTCATTGTTTTATAACTTTTTTGCAGACATGATATAGAGTAAGTGAAAATTTTTTAAAATTTATTTTCAACTATAGTTGACATGCAAGTTTCAGGTAGTAAAAATTTTTGTGGGCTGATTCATTTCTTATACACCTGATACATGTCACATTGCAACATATAACAATACAAGCATATAGAGCTCCTGAGAAGAACTATGTAATCACTGGTACAGTTCCATTACTGTTTCTCACCAATTACTCTTTCTCACTGACTGTGCATCTGTTCGCTCAAGACTAATAAAAACGATAATGAAAATAAAAATTGTAATTTTTATTTGTTCATAAAATGAACTCTATTGATGAGTCTGAACCAAAACAAAAACCGCACTCATGACCTAAGTCAGGTCTCCCTGCTGCCCCCAACATTGCTTGGCGGCTGCCCACTTCGAGGCAGAGCCCCGCGTCTGTGCCTGCACTGTGCAGACAGTGGCCTGGGGCCGGGCCAGCCACCGGCTCTAGGGCCTGACGCTGCTGCAGACTGGCCACCAAAACACAGTCAGGTTGGAACTGCCCCAGCAGATATAACTGCACCAGATTTACCCATTCCGGGTGTTGACAGACCTTCAATCCAAATTTCAGTATCATAAAATCTTTGGATCAGCCTCCAGAGTCTGTGCGGGAGCTGACTATAGTAAAAGGGCACCTTGTCCAGGCACGTATGTTTATATGAAAGTGATCACAGATTATGTCTCAAACTCAAATACGCATTTAATACAATAGATCATATTTGCAATAAAAATGGGCATTCAAATGTTGAGAGAAGGAGCAAATCAATTAACACCCTCCTTGGAGTGCTATTTAATTTTGAAGGTAATTGATTCATCTGTTCAATAAGCGTGACCATGTGCCAGACACTGCGTGAGGCGTTGGAAATGCCACAGAGAGCATGACGGATCTGATCTCTATCCTCACAGAGCGCGCAGTCCAGCGGAAGAGGCTGATAACAAATTACAAGTAAGCCAACCAATACATAAATAAAATAGTGTAGTCTGCAATGGTGCAGACAGGCTTCTCAGAGGAGGTGCCATTAAAATTGAGACTTAAAGGATGGAATTGAGCCACGAGCAAAACCTGAGAGAGGGCAGAGCAAGCTCTGAGGCCCTGCAGCAGCCAAAAGCTTGTATGTTTGTGTGTGTGGTGTAAAGACTCAGAAATCCCTAGGATTCAGCTGGCTTCCCCTTGCCCAGGCTGGGCACTGCCCTACCACCACCAGGCTGAGCAGGAATCATTCAGCACATGCTATGTAACCTCCTCCATCTGCTACGTTCTCCTTTCAGGGGGCTGGTCCCCACCTCTCTCTGGGGGTCAACCATGAGTTACGGTCTTGCGGCCAGAGCCACGGAAAACAAGGCTAAGCTGCAGGACTCCATGCAGAAGGGAAGGCAGCCTCTGGGTCCTCTCTAAACCCATTTCCATACCACACCTCCTCAGGATGTTGTTGGCATGTGGAAGCCGTGTTTTCAAAGTAGATTTAACATATTCTTTATAGCTCCTGAAGTTCACCTATGAAGTTGACTAAAAGATATACAGGTTCTCATAAAAATCCAGTGGGTCCAGCCTGTCAGTAGTACGAGTCCCCAGAGTGTCCACCTTGGCTGGAGTCTAGGTCTCCTGCAGAAAGCCACGTTCTGCTGACTCTGCCTGTTTTCCTGCCGCTCCAGGGGAGAAGCTGGCCGTAAAGTCCTCGATCCCTCCCAGAAGGGAAGGAAGCTAGGCTAGCAGGGGTGTAGGTTAATGATTGATGGATGAGGTCTTATGGTTTCATTATAAACAAACAGAGGCAAGGTATCAAACTGCTGCTGAAGCTCTTCCTCTATTACTGTTACAAATGAATCAGAGCCAGGTCAGCAAGCAAGGGCTCAAGGGTCAGGGCTATTTGCTACTATAAAGCTTCGAGCAGGATGGCCACAGCAGGCCCATCCTCCTTCCTTGGATTTTATGTAGGTCAATACAAACAGAAAAGTTTTCTAAAGGTGCTTCAACCCAAACTTTTTATCAAGCTTGTTTCTTTCTTATTTCAGTTTTCGTTTGTGTCAGCTTGAGAAGGAGGACTGAGGCTGAGGTTGGGTAGAGTCCTGCCAAACCACTCCTGGCATCGTTTCCCGTTAAGCCATGGCGGCGGAGGGCAGCCTGCAGGCAGGGGGTGAGAAGACGTGCGCTGCAGGACTGAGGCCGCCAAGTTAGCTCTGCCAGCCCTTCCTCTCCACCGTGCCCTATCTGGAGGGCCCTCTCTCCAGTAATCTGTCTGCAGTATTGCTGGGGTGGAGGGGGCAGAGGAGGTAACAGGGAGTGGCGTGGAGAATAGGGGACTCTGTGAGGTTCCTTCTGGAGGGAAGGCTCTTATAGGAAGGAGAATGTGGTTTGCAGGCCGCCAAAGGTAAATGGGGGACAGCTGTCTGTTTCTGCTCCTCTCTCTCTGACTCCCTCTTAGAGAGTGCTCATTGTGGACAACTTGCCGGCTCCTGGACTTCTCCGGGCCTGCTCTCACCGCCACCCTTGACCGCAGCAATGCTGAGCTGCTGCCATTCCTCCGGCACACCGCGCTGCTTCCCGCCTCCAGCTCCCTGCAGCACTCGCTCCCTGCCCCTCTCACTCACGGAAGCAGGACAGAGTGTTTCCCCCCTTCGGTGCTCCTGTGGAAAGAGCCCTTTGCATCTCACTTGCCTAGCAGCCCCCACACTTATCAAAATAATATTTTATATCTCTCTATCCCAGTAGACCAGCAGCTCTCAAAGTGTAGTCCCTGGACAAACATTGTCATCATCATCACCTGGGAATGTGTTGGAAATGCAGATTCTTGCCCCCCCCCCCCCAGACCTGTGAATCAGACTCCGGAGGTGGCTCCAGGCATCTGCCCTTGAACAAGCCCACCAGGTGGTTCTGACGTGTGCAGAAGGTCCAGAACCCCTCCCCGCGGCTCTCAGCTCATCCATCCTTGCATCCCTGCCTCCTGCCCCAGAGCCTGGCCCATCGAAGTGCTGGACAAATGGGCCTGGAGCAGCAGCAATGCACTGCTGGGACGTCAGGCACGGTTCTAGTGGTAGGAGCCCGACCTCAGGAGTGAGACCCAGCCAGGCCCTCACCTGCCAGGGGCAAACACGGGGTGTTCCCTCTGATCTTCTCAGACTCATTCACAGAGAAACCACGGTGGACATGAAAGTGCTCATCCACTGTAGAGCCGGATGTCCAGTTCTGCTTAAAAAGACTGTGACTCATTGTTGACCATGAGGAACGGAACTTCCTTTTTTAAACCTGTTTTCTCGACTCATTTCATTGATCTTTTTTATTGTTGCAAAATATAAATAACAATACTTACTCTTTTAACCATTGTAAGTGAATTCAGTGGCATTAAGTACCTTCACATTGTTGGGCAACCAGCACCACGGTCTATTTCCAGAACTTTTCCCGTTAGCCCCGACCAATGTCCCTGGTGGGAGTGTAAAATGGGACAGCCACTGTGAGAAAGTTTGGTGGCTCCTCAGAAAGTTACACACACAATCATCATGTGATTCAGCAATTCTACTAGGTACAGACTCAGAGGTATTGAAAGCAGGGACTCAAATGGAGTTATTCACATTAGCCAAAAGGCAGAAATAACCTAAGTGCCCACAGACACATCCGCATATAAACTGAATGTGGTATATGCACATGATGGAATATTATCTAGCCATAAAAAGGCTCGTCTCAGTTTGATGCAGAAGTTCTTTTCCGAGGTTCTAACCCATCAGATGTAGAGGAGAGTTGAGGTAAGGCTATATTTTCACAGCACAGAACCGAACTCGCACCAGATGCTCAGTAAACACTCACTGGTTGAGGAAAACGTCCTATGATTTACTTGGCCTAGACTCTGAACAGTGGTTGTCAAACCCGAGTGTGCATCAGATCCCTCGGATGGCTCGCCGGGCCCCACCCTCGGAGAGCCTGAGCCAGCAGGTTTTGGGCGGAGCCCCAGAATCTGCATTTCTAACAGGTTCCCAGGTGATGCTGATGCTGCTGGTCTGTGGACCACACACTGAGAACCACTGGTCCAGAGCAGTGTTTCTCAACCCTGGGTGCACCCCAGAATCTCCAAAAACTTCCAGTGTTGCCCCTGGCCCAGCCCGAGATCTGGTTGAATTGGTCTTCGGTGGGTCCAGATACAGGAGGCTTCACACGCTGTCCAGGTGATTCCAGCGTGTGGCCCAAGTGCAGGGGGCCCTTCTCATCGCATTGGCAGCATTGTGGTTGGAGCCAGGACTTTTTACTCCCCAGTGTCAGGGAAGGTTGCTTCTTAAAAAAATTACAGTCAACCCTTGAACACCCTGGGCGTTAGGGGCACCGGCATACCCTCCTGGACCCTCCCATGCTGCTGAAAACTCTTATATAACTTTTAACTCCCCAAAACTTTCGTCGTCCCTCGGTATCCTCAGGAGGCTGGTTCCAGGACATGCCCTCCCCCGTACCAAAATCCATAGGCTTAAGTCCCTCATACGAAAATGTGGAGCACAAGGTATCCCCAGATTCCCAGCCATGGATGGAAAGTGCTGCTTTGACCCACAGTTGATTGAATCTGTGGGTTCAGATTCAAGGCCAATTGTCGTAGAAGATAGAGTGTCTCCTGCTGGGGCACAGGACTGATTTGTTTCCTGCCCAGTAAATAATGTCTCCCTTGGGGGCAAAGGTTGGGCAGGTTTGCCAAGTGCCCCCTTTAAAAGATTGGGGTCTCCTTAGCCATGTGCTGAGCAGTTTGCATGCATAGGTGGCAGTCGCCTGGCCCTCGTTATACCGCCCTGTGAAACTGGGGCTTGGGAAACGGGTGCGAATGTAGCGCTGCCACTCTCGAGAGCACAGCAGGTCCTCGAATACCATCCTTTTGTTCAAAGTCATTTTAACATCGACAACATGCTGCAGCAACTCAACTCTCGTTCATAGCAATTGGCCGGCGCTAAAACTGGTTTTGTTACATGTTGTTTTGCTTTAAGTTGCAGAGCCTATCAGCACTGAGGACTTAACTATATTCACGTGTCCTTTGTCTCTGACTAAGGAGTCTCGTGTCTTCGCCAGCATCCATGAAAGCACGGCAGGCTGACCCGCTAGTCTGCGTGCAGACACCCCGCGCCCCCAGGATTTGACAGGTTGAGAGGGGGGCGGGGTCATGAGGGTCTTGGGGGCTGCACTGGTGGGCCTTGGCATTAATCCTAGAGGCTCGAGGGACCACTGAAGAACTTCCAGCAGGGGAATGTCTTGGTTTGGTATGTGTTATGTGGAGAGCAGAGGGCTGGGAGGCAGGCCTGGAGAAAAAGCGTTCTGAGGGCACAGACATGGAGCCACACGTCTGAACAAGGACTGGCTGGGGAGGACAGGGGAAGGCCAGAACAAAGAGATGAAGTCTGGAACAAAGGCTGTCGGTGCCTCTGCTCACACACACGATGAACCCCGTGACCCAGCGACACTTGTCTCCCGACACACAGCTCAGCACTCGGTGGCGGCCGCCTGACTCTCTAACTGTGCCCGAGCTCCCGCCTGCTGTTTGACTCCTGTTGCCTGTGTGGGGTGCCGTCCCGTCCCATCCCTGAAATGCCCACACGTGGAACACACACACACTCCCCTCGCCCTGCTGGCTCCTCTGTCTTCCAAGAATCAGCTTCTCAGGCTGGCCTGGTGCTACCCTTGCCCCCAAGTTGAGGCTTCTTGTCCCTGCTCTGTGTCCACAGAACCCGTGTACCTTATCACAGTGCTTATTTGGCTCCATCGTGATCACCTGCTTACATGTCTGCTAGCCCCTCAACCGCCAGCCCACCGAAGGCAAGCGCTGTGTCGTCTCACCACTGACCCCCACTGACCAGCCCACGAAGGGAATCATTAAGGGCTGGTCAGCAGAATAAGTGAGTCAGTGAATGAACGATTGCTTTAAAGCTGACAGCAGTTTCTTCCTGTCGATTGAGGTGGAGTGGGATGTAAAAACTGATGAAACTGGAAAACTGGCTTGGAGTCAGGGGCAGTGCAGGCTGGGGTTCATAAGCATTTTCTACATCCTGGAGGGAAGGACTACAAAGTGTCCTTGGGGAGGTGCTACCCATGTTGTGGGAAGGAGCACTTGGCTAAGTCTTCTTAGTTACACAGACCTGAGGCAGGTAACCACCCAGCATTTCTGCAAAAGCACAGCCCTAGCTATAAACGGCTGGTGCTTCAGGCTGAGATGCCAAGCATTTTGTTTAGCCAGCCAGTGATCCAGGCTGGGTGCATTTTTAACAGGTCTGTGCCCTTGCAAAGAATTGTGTCTTTCTAAATGAGCGTTTAGTCATCTGGGACTGGAATATGTTGCCCCCATGGTGTTATTTCAGACTAAGCCAGTGGTTCTCAACAGGAATGCTTCTGTCCCCAGACATTTTTGCTGCTGGCATCTAGTGCATAGTGGCCGGGGATGTTTCTAAACACCCTACAATGCACAGGATAGTCCCCCACAACAAAGAATTATCCTGCCCAAAATGTCCACAGTCCACAGGCTGAGAAGGCCTGGACTAGACTATTGGGATGGTGTCGTCTGGGCCCCGTGGAAGGAAGGGCCAGATCGCTCACTCGGGAGGAGGTTCTTTTCGAAGGAATTGGGTCCTCTCTCTGTCTGTCACCCTGGGGCAGGAAAGGAGCCTGGCCTCAGGGAAGAGGAAACACAGTTGGAAGGACTCCAGGCCAGGAGAGTGAGGCTACCACCTGCAGCAGGATGGCAGGGGACCCCTGGAAAAGGGACGACTGTGCCCTCCGGGAGCAGCGATGACAGAGATACCTGTTTTGGCTTTTCCTTTTAGGCTGTAATTGCTTTGTGTCATTCCAGGACCTGATCCACATTTTGGTAAACTCCAAGTCCTAAAGAGTTGTTGGGTTTGTCTAACCTACCATTTAGTGAGCACTTACTATGTGCCATGCAGCCTTCTATGTCAGAAGTTGGTGGCATTTTCTGCAAACAGCTAGAGAGTAAATATTTTAGGCTGTGGGGGCTGTGCATTCTCTGTTGCTGCCACTGAGCTCCGCTGTTGTAGTGCAGAAGCTGCCACAGCCACTATGCGAGCAGATGAGCACTGCTGTGTTTCAAGAAAACTTTATTTACAAAACATATGGTAGACTAGATTTGGCCCATGGGCCATAGTTTGCCAACCCCCATTCTGAATTCTTAACATGTGCTAATCAACTTACTCTGCATACGAACCCAGCGACATAGGTGCTATGTTCTCACTTAGTAGATGAAGTGACTGAGGCACAGAGGGTGAGTAACATGCCTGAAGTCACCCTCCTATAAATGGCAGGGCTGGCCTCTGACCCCAACAGCTCACATCCCCACCACAGCAGGCTTTGGAGGGCCCAGAGCCCGGGCGGCAGCGGCGGCTGTGAGGTGGTGAGAGGTGACCAGCAGATAAGCCCTGGGGAATGGCCCAGAACTAGAGGGAAGAAGCAGCGATGGCAGGATATGTGACCATATAAACATCCCCCCAGGGATTCTGGAAATAACAAAAAAAGGGTATCTGAGGAAAAGACACGAACTTTCTGTAGTTACCCAGGATTGGTACCTGAACTGAAGTGAGAGCTAACTGGCCCCTAAACCAATTACCTTGATGTTGACTCGGTTCTTTACCTATTAGCTTTGACAATGAGAAAGTCCTTTCTGATATCTAACCTATAGCACTCTTGCTGCTATTTAAAGATTCTTCCTCAGTTTTCCCTTATAGGGAGAAAACTTGCTTTTTGATGGTTCTTCTCCAGGCTGTCTCCTTTCCAGAGAGACATGAAATGCAGTGAGAAGGCTATGCAGTGGGAAGGCCATAACAGGCAGAGGGAAGAGGGCTCTGGAGGTATCCGACCGACCTGCCAGTCACAGCTCTGCTACCTGCAAGCTGTGTGGCTTTGAACACTCCTCTTAGACTCCCTAAGCTCCACTTACAAAGTCAAAGTGGCAGGAGCCACCTCCCGGGGCTGTGGTGAGGAGCACAGGTGGTAGCATGAGACCCATGTCCGAGCGGGATGAGCTTCTGGCATGTGCGGCTTCCCAGGACTTTTCTAACTGAATGGTTTCAACTCTTCCTTTTGTGCTTAGGGGCCACCTCCCAACCTTTCAGAATGAGCTTCCCCCTCTCCTCACCAGAAAACAGATCTAGGGTTCCTGTGTCTCCTTCCACTCCTAAGGAGAAACGCATGGTGACGTGGTGTTCTGTTTCAGACTGGCATCCCCTCTGAAATCCGACCATCCCAGATCAAGCACCACCTTCTCCCTGGTGCCTTCTCTGACTCCCAGAGCCAAGAATAAACAGAGGAATGAACGACTCTTTCCTCATCCACTCAAGAAAAGTCACCTGAACACCACCCCCCACCTCCGGGCTGCTCTCTGTGCATCTGCTGGAGCAGCCCCCGCGGGGAGGGCGCCACACCCCACATGCCAGGCACTATGTCCTCCTTCTGAAGAACTCTCCTCGAGTCTAGAAATGGCCCCTTGCTCATTCCTGGACCCCTTGGAGGGCCTAGAACACTGCCCTGCTTGCAGTGGCTCAAAAACCACCATCAAGGGAGAAAATTCTGCAGCGATAATTTAGCAAGTTAGCCTTAGCTGGAATGCCGGTACTTGGTTATTACCCCAAGAGGCACCTGTGCATTGTGAGGCAGTTGCGAGCATCGGATTCCCACAGTTCTCTTTTTTCCCCAGGGCACAGCAAGTTTCCTGACCAGACGTCTTTGCACAGTCAGCCTCACTGGCACACTCAGTTTTACTCAGCAGTGGACATTCCCTACTTCATCCTTGTGACGAGCAAGTTTCATCACTACACTAAAAAGTTTCTCAAGAGCTGGGGAGATTCTTAGGGAGCTGCCAAATGGAAGCGTAGAGGAGTCACAGTAAGATTTCCCCTCGCTTCGCTCCAGGCAGTGAGATGTAACCCAGAAAGCAGCTGAGAGACTCACTCCAAGGTCTCAGTGGAGGAGATGGAGGCACAAGTGTGCACGGGGGTGCAGACACCTGTAAGAATGCAGATCCCCATATGAACATGGATGTGGGCATGCACATATGTGTGTGTGCGTGACCTTCCTGAATAACCCGAAACACGGAAGCCAGGTGTCCCTCCTCATTCCGTCTTTGCAGCGGGCCTCTGCCTCGTGTGGCGCTGAGCTGACATGGTATTTGCTCACTACATGCTACCTCCTGCCCCGAAGTCCAGCCCACTCACTTGGCTCCGCTTTCCCGGTGTGCTTCTTCAAGCATGTCTGTCCCCTTCAACCTGTTCTCCCTGCCAACGTTGATCTTTCCAATTTGCACCCCCACATGCCTTCAGCTGTCCATCCTCTTCCTGAGAATCTGAAAAGGGTATTGATTCAGGATTGTCCCTGCAGGAACCCTGACGTCTCTCCCAGCTGTGTCACGACAGTAATGATGACTGGATTCTATTGATTGTTTTTACCCTCACAGCCACATTGGTCTTTGATCCGCATTTCCCACGGTTGTGTTGCAAGGAACCATATCAAGTGTTTTTTGTCAAGAGGTATTAAGTCCATCATGTTTTCTTTAACCACTAAGCCTCTTATCCCAATGTGGGGAAGAAAAGCAAGTTAATTGGCATAATTTGTTTCTGGCAAATCTATATTATTTGCTTTAAAACAATGAGTGCATTTCTTCAGTGGCTTTCGCATGGCCTCGTGATGCATAGTGCGGGGTGTGCACCGATTGGCACAGCACAGACACTCACCGAGTGCCCAGGAAAGCACTGGAGGTTGGAGTCAGGGGCTGCAGTCCTGCACTTCCAGCGTTGTCTCGGCTCCTCATGATCTGTTCGTGCCGCCTGACAGCCCTGAGTTTCCATTGCTTCATTTACGAGTTGGGGTGGGAGCTTGGTGACATCAGCATTCCTCACCCTGGGGTCCCACCTAGGCACTAACGTCAGTCTGATTGATTCTTCCGAATGCTTTGTGAAGCCCAGCAGGGCCAGGCGCTCATCCTCAATCAGGCCACACTGGTCGATTACATGTTAGGTGTCTACATTTCCAGCTGAACTAGACCAACAGGTCAGGGCCCCCACTGCCCCTCCCTTTGTTCAGATCCCTCACCCTTCTCCCATATCCCTCTGGTCTCCCTCCTTCCAGTGTTTCACACTCAATCCACTCTCCACCCTGCCAGGATGATCCCTTCAGAATGCTTATCCGATCACCTCAGTTTTCTACTTAGAACACTTCAGCCGTCCCCTGCTGCCTCCAGAATGAGGTCCCAACTCCTCAGCCTGACTCATGAGCCCCCACACTGTGGCCCTGGCCCATCTCCCCAGCCACTTCCCTGCGCATTGAGGTCTTTGGTAATCCCCAGGATGTACCAGCTGAGGTCATCACTGCACAGTGTGTCCCTTTGCCCAAAAGCCATTTCATCCCTTCCTTTGCCTGGCTGGCTCTTGTGTGTCTTCCAGTCGGAGGTCTCAGCTTGGACATCACCTCTACCAAGAGCCTTCTCTAGTCGTTCCTGAAAACACTAGGTGAGGTGTCTCTCTTCCATGCTTCATCTCCCAGTATTGTGAGGCCCTGACTAATTTACTGTCTCCCACCAGATTCTCAGGCCCACAGGGTAGGGCCCATACCTCACTCATCATTTCCTTAGCATCTAGTCCAACACTTGGTACTTAGTATTTACTCAATAAATATCTGTGGAATGAATGTGAAGCAGTTATCTTGGGATAATTGAAAACTGGGTAATTTTTATATCTATCTTGATTAATAATAAATGGGGAAAATAACTATTTCATTCATATATTACTTTGTAAAAACAAACCTTTTAAAAATTAGTATCTATTAGTAGATAAAAATGTAGGGTACCACTTCTAGGAAAAAATTCCTGCAATCTATTTGTTATAACATTTTGGCTCAGGATCAGGAAACACACCCATAAACTGGAGGGGTGCTGTCAGGGAGAATCTTCAGATTTGCAAGGCACAGGAGAATAGACAGTTACTCAAGTTGGGAGAGTCTCAGAGCAACTGGACCCAGGGAAGCACACACCAACACAAATCATAAGTAAATTACCCAAGATGAATGATACGGAGAGAATCTTAAAAGCAGAAAGAGAAAAGGAGACAGTTATCTGCAAAGGAGTTCCCATAAGACTACCAGTGGATTTCTCAAAAGAAACCTTGCAGGAAAGAAGGGGCTGGAAAGAAGTATTCCAAGTCATGAAAGGCAAGGACCTGCATCCAAGATTACTCTATCCAGCAAAGCTTTCATTTAGAATGGAAGGGAAGATAAAGCGCTTCCCAGGTGAATTCAAGTTAAGAGTTCACCATTATTATATGAAATGTTAAAGGGACTTATCTAAGAAAAAGAAGATCAAAACTACGAACAGCAAACTCACAACTTTCAACAACTGAACCTAAAAAATGAAAACAAAAACTAAGCAAACAACTAGAACAGGAATAGAATCACAGAAATAGAGATCACATGGAGGGTTATTGCCAGGGAGGAGGAGAGGGGAGAATGGGGGAAAAGGTACAGGGAATAAGAGGCATAACTGGTAGGTACGGAATAGACAGAGGGAAATTAAGAATAGCATAGGAAATGTAGAAGCCCAAGGACTTATATGTACGACCCATGGACATGAACTAAGGCGGGAGAGTGCTGAAGGGAGGGGGGTGCAGGGTGGAGGGGGATAAAGGGTAGAAAAAATGGGGAAACTGTAATAGCATAGTCAATAAAGTATACTTTAAAAAAGTAAAAGATATGAAGGAAAAAATAGTTGGAGTCACCAATTTGCCTCTGGGCTCTATGGTGGCTGAAGCCAAAAGGGACAAAGGCGCTCTGCATGACCGCCTCAGACCTGCTGCAAGGCCTCTTTGTCCCACCACCTTCAGAGTCACCTTTTCTCCTGTCTCCACTTCTCAAGCAATCCTCAGAAGACTGGGCACAAAGAGGGGACCACCCTATGACAGTACTAGGCACCATTGTCACCATTTTCTGCTATAAGTAAATCTCCTTCTCATCACATCCAGGGAGCCTTTCCCGAGCCACCTGACCTGGAAGGTGGGGCAGCATGAGCCATTCGCCCTAAACCTGCAAGCGTCCTCACAGAATCTGGGTGGGTCTCAGCCAGTTCACCCAGAAGTCACGTAGCTGATCTAGTCACAAGTTAATGATTGCAAAATCATTTAAAAAGTTAACATAAGCTGAATAAACCGTTCCAGAGTTACACAAGTTGTAGACACATCCTTTATAGATAGAAGGAGGTGGTAGCTAGTGTTTGTTCCTTCCTGGTTGGCATAAATCGAATACTTGTCAGGTATTTGGAAAGCTTGCTCCTTAAAGGAATGCTTTTGTAAACTAAAATAATAATAAATAATAATAATGGCATCTAAATTACTTTGTTTAGAAATACTTGTAATATTGACCAAACACCATCAAAAAGTATAGGTGAACTACGGATTGATTGAAAATTGGAAAAAGTTATAGTTCAAAATATAATATTCCCCATCATTCCTATATGCTATGGGGGACAGCATGCAAACTAGCTATTATTTTTACACATTTTTGCTACCACTGTTTTCACTATTTAGTTGTTGGAATTAATCATTTCAGCTCCTTTTTTGTGTTCTTAGCATCTAACAGGGTGCTCCTCGGTGACTATGAGGCAACTACCACATCTCCTGGCTTCTAGATGTCACTGATGATGTATCCCAGTTTCGGAGATGCTAAAATGTGGGATCTGAGTGTGTATCTGAGTATCGATGAAACAGAGTCTTTGTCTGCAGCAGGCGCTCTCTATCCTGGCTACATGGCACAGCCGCTGGAGGAGTCTGGCTGTGTTCCTGGCTCCATAGTGGTGCCTACATCCTTCAGCCTCGTGGCTGCCACTGCAGGGGAAGGCAGTAACGGACCAAGAAAGAGACTCCTGCTTTCTCCCAGGAGACTGAAATAATCTCTGATCCACTCTCTTCCTCCTGGAAATCAGACTTTTTAGTACCTGCCTGGAGCTGCCTTCACCTGCTTTGAATTCAGCCTCTTCGCATCAAATCTTTCCTGAGCTGGTTTAGCCCACAGGTTCATCTGTCTGTGCTGGGGAAGGACTGCCAAGGGCATTAACTGGCTCCTGGTGGGTGGTGCCCTGCCCTCTCCTGAATGCCTGGGGCTCCAGACTAGCAGGAAGCAGGAAGGGCAAGTTCAAGCAGACAGAGGCCTGGCAGGGCTGGCTCCTAGTCTCCAAGCCAGTTCCAAGGCTTCGCTCTGCCTCAGGTAGGTGAAGGTCCTGGCATGGGGCTGGGCTTATGCCACTCAGAGCCCCAGGTTCAGGCCTCCATTCCTGAGCCCTAAGTGAAGGCTCAGCCCAGAGGCTCAGGTGTGAGGGGCCCAGCCACCATAAGTTGGGTGGGGAGGCCAGGGATTTAGCCTCCTCTCCCCTGACTTCAGCTGCATGGCAGAGGTGGCCATGGCTATAGAACCAGATATCTGGTCCCTAGAGGCCAGGAAAGCCCCACAGAGATTATATCTGACTTTACCCTCGGGAGAAGGACGAGGCTACAACAAAGAACATTCTGGCCTGTGATGCCCTTGCGAGGCTTAGAGCCCTTGTGTTTTCGTTCAATCCCCTTCTTGCTCACAAAGGTAGGCCCTCTGTTGTTCAGACTATAAAAGGAGAACCTCCTTGCCATTAAAAACTCCGGCAGTTCAAAACAGCGTGGAGGCACAGATCCTTTCTAACAAAACTAATGTTTGTTCGGTATTATGGAGCTGATGAGGCATTTCCCACGTGTTTGCTAGAATAATTCTACTGGAACTCAGTGAGGTGAAGGAAAAGAGAATGATGATGAGTTTTACTGATTGCTCCCCATGCGCTGGTCATGGTTAGCCTCTCTCCACACCAATGTCGTTCATAGCTTTTGTGACTTCAAGCAAAACGTAACCAATTTTACCATAGGCTAATTGACATAAACAAGTTATTCCTAAAGCATCTTATTGTACGCATATCTTATCTAATCCTGCTGTGTTATCTCAATCCTCACAACTCTGAAGCAGTTGGTTCTCAAACTTGAGTGAGCATCCGAATCCCCTGGTGGCCTTGGTTTTTGACTCATAGGTAGATCTGGGGTGGGCCAAGAACCTGCATTTCTAACAGTCACACAAAGTACTTTCGTTGCTGATGAAGAACAGGAAAGGACAGGTGGGTTTGGCTTTTTTTTCCCAACCTCTTTCCTTGTTGTTTCACTTCTAACTCTCAGTGTTTGGGAAGGGGCATCTGAAGACCCAGGTGATGCTGACGTTGCTGGTGCGGATCCACACTTTGAGAACCAGAGGTAGGTGCTATTACTCTCACCAAGATTTACAGAGGTTAAGTTACATTCCTAAGGTCATTAAGCCAGAGAATGACCTAGCAGATACTCCCATGGAGGTCTGCCTGGTGTGGGGCTCTGTACATTTTACACTACCTCCTCCTGGTTTTCTGCCTCAGCCTGCCTTTAGGAACCAATGCCAGCTTTCCTGCCTTTTTACCCAGCCGGTAAGGCCAGCTAAATGCAGGCATTTGGGCAGCTAAAGGCCAAGATCCTCCAGACCACACAAGCCTCAATGCTGCAACTTAGGAAAGATGAGAAATAGTTACGAGTTGGTAAATCATTACCACATCTAATCAGATGCAGGATGTCACAACTTCAGTGAGAAGTAACTGGAACTATAGCTCGGAGTTAATAAATGGAAGTTTGGTGGATCGCCAGCCTCAAGGGAAAATCATGTTCTGGCCTTTCTTGCTCTCTCTCGTAAGAGTGCCTTGTGCCTCTCCTCATTCAGCCTCAGGAGGGCAGCTAGACTGGGAGAAAAGTTGTTGGGGTGCTTTAGCTGGCTGAACCTCTGCACCTTTGGGGAAAAACAGGCGCTCTCCTTAAATCAGTCAGTCCTTTAATTGCATGTGCTCCCTCACTGCCACTCCAAGTCCTCCCTTTAGCTCTCACCTAGTCTGCTTTTTGTCCTGCACTTGTGTGAGGTCACCTGCTGCCTTCGTCACTACTAAAAGGTCTTCCTCCCAGCTTCCTTCTATGTGTTCCACATCTGGTTCTCAGAGTTTGGGAAGGCTGTCCTGGCTCCCAGGGAAAGGTCATTTATAGCAATTTAATATTCCAGCAGATTCAGGACAGAAGGTGGGTGGAGGTGGAAGGCAGGAGCCCCGAGAACCGAAGTTTGCTCCATAGAGGATCACTTCCTGATTCCCAAAGGCAGAGAATCTATAGTCTGGGAGAAAGGAGAATAGCATGAGGAATGCCGTGGTATTCCTGGGTCACATGGTATCCTACCAGAGCTGAGGGCTGGCCAGCCACCACGGAGAAGGTGGGCAGGAGGGCCTGTGAATGCTGCAGCCTGCTGCCCCGTGCCCCGAGGCCAAGCAGCCCTTGTTGCAGAGTTCCCTGCGGCAGGAGGGGCAGGCCCTGACTGGAGGGAGCCTGGGGCTCTCTCGCCCTCCAGGAGGCAGGCTTGGCTTCCAGGCTCCCTTTCCATTCCTTCTCTTTTGGAGGTTTAAGGGTCTCATTTCCCCCAAATCTCTAGCAAAAAGTGGTATTTGTCCATTTCTGAATTAGCTCGCATGGGAGGAGCACCAAAGCAACGTCTGGCTTTCCTCAGGATGGAGTGGATGCCCGTTCTCTGCTCATGTGACGTGATGTGGTCTTGGGTTTTCATTCCAACAGAGTCATTCTTTTCAGTTGCCCTGTTGTTCTGAACACACTGAGGAATTTCTGTTGTTTTTCCTGGAGGAGGACTAAAAATACTATCAGGGTAAGGATGACTCTCCCAGTCAGCTGGAATTTTTCAACTCGTTTTGGACTATAATACACATACAGAAAAGTGCCTGATCATAAGTGAACAGAATGATGAATTTTCACGCACTGAACATGACCAGCACCTCTCCTCGTGCCTCCTTGCTGTCACCTCCAGCCCCGGAAGGCACTCCTCTATCCTGACGCCTAACTGCACAGACTCGCCTCAGCCAGCTGGAGTCCATCCTCAGCTCATAGGACAACCTGACTCGCAGCTGCCCTTCAGCTCCAAGTTGATGAAGCTGCCGGAGCTCAGCAGGATTGATTTGGGACTGAGTTCCAGTACGGAGGGCCCACTCAGCAATTCCAAACCCAGCACACAACCAGCTGCTGCTTCAGCCACCCAAGAGGAGTGGACAAGGGACAGTTGGCCCCCTCTTGGCTGCCAGATGGGCCTCCTGTCTCCAGGGCGGGCATGTGAGGGGTCAGTCTGGTGACTCAGTGCAGAGGGGGATGGGAGCAGAGTTCTCTTTCTATGGGATTCTAGAAGTCCTGCCACGTGTTCAGGCAGCGGGAGATCCCTGGGTCAGGATGACTCAGCAGCATCTACCTGCAAAGTAGCTGAGGTCTGCGCCCTGGGAAAACGACATGGCATTTGGTTGGACTTGCCCCTTTCAGTAGCTCCTACTGCTTGGAAACGGTTTTTCCTCAGCACCTTTGCCAGGTCTTCCATCTACCTGTGTGACTCTGAGCTCAGGCGCCCGCTGCCAGCCAGGGCCTGTTTGCCTCCTTGGCTGTCCTCTGCCTGCCTTCCTTCGCTGGCACCCTCAGCAGGCTGACCCACTCATACGTGCTCCTTTTACCAATGAAAAGCCAGGTTTGCCTCTGTGCTCACCCCTACCCCATGTGTGGCATGCAGCATTAGACTCTGCCCTCTGCTTCTTCAGCAAAGAGCTGCTCGAATTGTGGGGACAGAGGGACAGAGGGCTGGCCAGAGCTAGTGGTCAGGAAGAAATGCTTCTGTACTAGCCGACATGGCTGGACAGAGAAGCCCTCCTTCAGGGAACATCACGTCACAACCAAGAGGCAGTAAGATTTTTCTCTCTTGACACCTTCTTGACTGCTCTCTGTAGCTTGCTCTGCCCTGGGTGGGGTGGGGGCTGTCACACAGAGGCAGGGAGCCCTGGAGAGGTTCGAGTTGTGTTCCCACTACATCCGGGAGGCCAGTAGAAGAGGTGGGGCCAGTTATCCCTGACTCAGGCTAGAAAGGTCCTGGGAACCATCTGGTTAGAGGTTCTCGAATAGAGTGCCAGTCAGAGTCACGTGGAAAGTGTATGAAATAGACAAGCTCTTTAGGTTCCCTCCCTTCCCCAGGTCCAGGCTAAGTCCCAGAAATCTGCATACTTGGAAAGCCTTCCAGGTGGTTCTGATGCATCTGACCCCAAGCTGTAGTTGGAGGAACACCGAGCAAGACGACACCTTCCCCAGGTTACAGATGGTGGAGAAAGCGAGACTCAGAGGGCTCAAAGGCTTAGTCGGGGCCAGATGGAAGAAGGCCCAGGACCTGAGTCCCACCTTCTTCACATGCCTGTGCTGCTCTTTATCCCACACATCAAACCTGCCCGAGGAGCCCTGAGGCCTCAGCTCTGTCTGTGCTTCCTCTGTGGGGTCTCTTGCCCTGCCCTGTCCTTCCCTCTCACTGCCATCACCATAACCGGATGTTAAGACACAGAATACCATTTTTACAAAGGCCAAATCCCTTGCCTCCTGCTTATCCTTCCCTCTCACTCCCCACCACCATGTTACTCTCCCTAAAACGGAGATTACTCCCTGCCTCGCCCCTCCATCTATGGGACGCAGTGGGAAGGGTCTGGCCTGCCCTTCCACGCCTCCCCTCTTTGACCCAATCTACCTTTTTGACCTCAGAGTCCATCACTCCCCCGTAACCTCTTCTCTACATGACTTCCCTCAAATACCACCTTGTTCTTATTTGTCTGCACTCACATGATGCCATCATCATCTTGGCCAATAGCACTTCTGCCTTGTCACACTGATTTCTCCTATCCTCCCAGGATGGCCACCCCTCTTCCAGGAAGAGCCACCCCTCTTCCAGGAAGCCTTCCTTGACCATGTAGCCCTAACATTCTTGTCCTTCTCTGAACCATTTATTATATGATGTTATTATCTATCATATTTAGCTTTGAATTGTGAGCCTTAAGTAATTCCCAGCTGGAGACCACAGCCTGCCCTTCTAATTACCCACCCACTTAGCAACAGTGCTTTGCATGTAGGAGCGTGAGAGATGTTAGTAATAATGGAGCCATACAATGCTAGAGCCAAGGAGACCTTGGCCTGTAGGTAGCTGCTTGATTGATGACTTTTCTATGCCTTCTGGCCTAACAAACATCTAAAGGCTAACTTTGGCAAATCTCAGCCAGGTCTTTCTCTGGATTCTGCTTCCACTGTAGTAATCAACTTCCCTGCTTGTCACCACCCTCCTGCTCACCATAACAAGCATTCTCACAAGTCCCTTGTGACTCTGTCCCTAATAGGACATTACAGCAGTCCTCCCCTTATCCATGAGGGATACATCCAAAGATCCCCAGTGGATGCCTGAAACTAGTACATGTAATACCGAACCTTATATAAATGATGTTTTTTCCTGTACATATGTATTTATGATAAAGTTGAATGCATGAATGAAGCACAGTAAGAGATCAGCAATAAAAGCAATAAAGTAGAGCAATTATAGTGTACTACAGTAAAGGTTCCGTGCATGTGGTCTCTCCCCTCCCCATAACCAAGACAGCTCCTCAGCGACTGACAGGCGGGCAGCACACGCAGCGTGGATGTGCTGGGCAAAGGGATGGTTCACATCCTGGGCAGGATGGAACGGCACAGGTCGAGATTCTATCACACTGCTCCGAATGCCACACAATTTAAAACCAATGAATTGTTTATTTCTGGAATTTCCTATTTTATATGCTAGACCATGGCCCTGGCTGGTGTGACTCAGTGGATTCAGTGCCAGCCTGTGAACCAAAAGGTCACTAGTTCGATTCCCAGTTGGGGCACATGCCTGGGTTGCGGGCCAGGCCCCCAGTTGGGGGTACGCAAGAGGCAACCACACATTGATCTTTCTCCCTTCCTTCCCCCCTCTCTCAAATATACACATATTTTATGGGGGAGAATATATATTCTCGACCGTGGTTGACCGTGGGTTAGTGACTACTGTATTAATATTCCTGCATTTGCCAGTGGACCCAGGTGATCTGCCTCATATTCCCCCTCCAGCTGATAACCAAGTTTCCAGTTCACAGCAACACACCAGCTAAACTGATTTTAAGCTGCTTATCTTGCAGTCCTGCCAGAAGTGGCCAATGTCGTACTTGACCCAATCCCACAGCAACAGGTGATGTCCCTCTCTCTCCAGTGAAGATTAACTGTCCCTTTCCATTCAGGACTGACCATCTCCACTTCACCTAACGCTTGCTTACAAACAGGGCAAGAAGGAGTTGATTGTAGAGATCTGACAGCTTAAGTCCTGGGGCCTGAGCCAACCTTTCAGAAAAGAGCCCTTTATTCTTTGTTTATTGTGGGATAAGTGTCCTGTGGAAGGGAAATGCTCTCTCTTGCCCGGGGCTCTGGCAACGTGCAAGTACCCTGGGCATCTTTACCTGGGAGGTTTGGGAGGAATCCTTGCAGGAGTCTGGAAGCCTTAACACTATGACTCAAAGTTCAAGCGCACAGAGCAGGCTCATGTGCTTGGAGAAAGTGCAGCATGCAACCAGTGTGGAGCGATTCTTTAGAGAGGCCTTCGTGCCCTTTTAACAACATCAGAGCTGCTCTCCTCACCCCACCCCCCCGCCACACACACACAGAATCTTCACCAGTCATGACATTTCTGGCTTTCTCATTCAACATGGCCATCTTCTCATAAAAATATTTAAGATCTCTACTTACCAAGGTAAGTCCAGTTGGGTCCTGCAAAGAACAAAACAAAGCAAGTAAGTACAATTACATTTGAAGAAGGGAGAGAAAAATACCAGTACCAATTGTATTGCGGAATGGGCGAGAATGAAAAGGAGGTGCATGCCCGGAACTTAAAATTGTTCTTGGATCTGGGGCAGAGCAACTGCTCCTTGGAGCAGCTGTGCTCACGAGGAAGTGCCAGGCAGTGAGTTTGTGCAGGGTTCATGGGTTAGGGAGGAGTCCACTGGAGTAGAAGCCTCCTCAGATATCTTAAAGAAGCCAAGTTTTATTACCTAGATAGGTAATAAATTCACAAGGCTCAAAACTCCAAAGGGACTGAAGGGTAAACAGTAAAAGCTCTTCCTCCAGCTGGATGTCCCTGCTTCCCCAGAGACAGCCAGTTTCAACAGCTGGTAACCCCTTTGCAGTCTGGCTGCACGCACTTATGCAGTTGGATTCCGCCCCTCTTTTTTTCCACACAGACTGTCAGCATGTCAGAAACATTGTTTTGCATCTTGTTTTCCCCCACTTAGCAACATATCCTGGCCCTGGCTGGTGTGGCTCAGTGGACTGAGCACTTGGCCTGAGAACCAAAAAGTCACCAGTTCGATTCCCAGTCAGGGTGCATGCCTGGGTTGCAGGCCTGGTCCCCAGTAGGGGACACATGAGAGGCAACCACACATTGATGTTTCTCTCCCTCTCTTTCTCCCTCCCTTCCCCTCACTCTGAAGATAAATAAGATCTTTAAAAGCAACAACAACATATCCTGGAGAACAGTTCACGTCAGTTCATAAAGAGGAGGACACTAATCTCAAAAGGAACATTTTTCTTCGGGGAAGCTGTCACCCTCATCCGAGTTAGAAATCCAGGGGCTGCAGAAACGCACAGCTAACAAAAGTCACCCACCGCTTCCCATTCCATACCCTGCACACAGAAAAGTCCTTCGTTCCTACATCAAAACGCATTTTTTAAAAAGTTCTTGCAGGGCTGATCTCCTGTTACCCTGCCTGACACCTCCCTCTTCACCCCCAGAAGGAGACTGAGACCCTGAATTGGGACTCAGGGTGTCTCAGGGGACACACCACATGAGGGGACTATTCAGTTCCTAAGTCCCTGTCTCTTAGTTTCCCTTGATGTCCCCATGTTCTTGGCCCACAGGGGACAGAGGGAAGAAAAAAGCTCTCACATCCCCTTTCTCTCTTGGGAAGTGATTTATAGCAAAACTTAACTGGTCACTTGTCACAACTGGGCATTTCCTACTTAAGCCAACGATGATTTTTAAAAGCTAAAAGAGGACTTTGCTTTTTTCTTTTTCAAAGCTGGTTTAATTGCATATTGCTGTTGTTGTTCTATTTCTTTTCTTTGCTTCAGTACTTTAATTATTTAACTCTCCATATTAATTGGTAATTTTATGAAAATACATGTGCACATGGTTTAAGGAGTCAGGTGGTCTACAAGGCCTTTTATTTTTAAAAACAGTTTGTTCCCCTGATACCCCTGGTCATTTTCCTGCTCCCTGGGGCACCCACTTTGAGTACTCTTGAATGAATTCCTTTGTTATTATCTCCACGTCACTATAAAGCATGCACCTCTATTGCTCTTTTGAGATTTGTTCAGGTTAGGCATTTACCGACATCCCTCCCCTAAGTTTGCAGTTGAACTTAAGGAAACTTTGAGTCTCCTCCTCAGTGTTCATGAGACGGAGGAGTTCAGACCATTCAAACTATCTGATATACATCATAGATCTTTTCTTCATAAAAATGCCCATAAGCTTAGACACACAAAAGTTCATGTACAGTTAATTTCAGGAGGTCCACAGAACCCCTGAAATCTGCTAGGGACCCCACAGGGGTGAAGTGTCCCAAGATGAACCTCCCCTGATTTAGCAATTGGATGAAGGCACTCAGAACCATGGGTGAACCCCACTTGTATGAGACCCCCAGGTTTATACTGGCCCTTTCACTGAAACAATAGCAAAAAGGAACAAAGAAAGCCTTGCCTTCCACCTAAACTCCGGAAGACATCAAACCTCTTCTCTGAACATTTTCCTTCAGTGTTTTGTTTGCAGGGTTCACTATTAAAATACAATCGTGGATTTCAGACAGAGAAGCCAGACAATTTCCACTTAGCCCGGCAGGGCACCTGGAGGCTTGGGATGTAAAGTTTCACAGGTGTGGGGAGCTCATCCTCACTGCTCCCCTGGAGAGACACAGACCACTCTGGGGGTCCTGGAGGCCCCCAGAAAAACAGCTGCTGCCTCTGACCTGCTTTGGCCAGGAGTTTTAAGTTGTACTTTCCCCCAAATCAAACCATACCCCCAATATCCTGCATCTTCTGCTCTGCTCCCCAAAGCTTGCTAAGCTGAGGTTTCTCCTACTATTGTAGTGTTCCTCCTCAGAGGAGGCATAGGCATAATACTACGGGAAGCTCGGGGACCAAGGACATAGAGCAGACATCCAGGGCTCTATGGCCTCAGGTGGTGATGCAGGACCAGAGACTTGTTCTTGAAAAGCAGCAACATCCAGAGCAAACTTTCCTGCCCTCCTCTTTCTAGCAAGCCCAACTGGTCCTCAAGACTTGGTTCTTTTGGTTATAAATGGCAGTATCTGGAGGGGTTCAGGAGCAGGAGGCTGGAGAAAGGAAGCACCATAAGACATAAATCGTAAAACTCAAGGAACTGATCTGACTCAAGGGCTCATCAGTGAAGGTCAGGCCCCAGCCTGTTCATCAGCACCTCAGAGCTGACCTTGGGCAGACCTTATAAAGGTGCTGTGTGTGTGCTTGTTTTATTTGGAAATGGCACCTCCTGATTCCCTGCCTTTAGCTTTAGGGGCAGGATTCTTAACAGGACCAAAGTGACCCTACGAGAGGGCTCAGCAAAGGCTGCTGCAGCTATACCTTGGTGGCTTCCTAGGGAGCAGCCTCGAGGGGAACTGTTTCCTTCTCAAGAAGATCAGAGGCCTGGAGAGGCCAAGCGGAGAGCCTGTTAGAACCTGCCGGCCCACTGTGCACTCGGTGCGCACTGGGTGCTCACCGAGGAAATGATATTTATAGAAATCCAAGTCAGGGGTTCAGGGCCCTGCCTGCTTCCTGTCTGAGGTGCTAGAAGCTTCCCTGAGTTCTTGAGAATGCCCAGCTTTCCACACCAGGTCTGGACACAGTAGGCTCAGCAGAATTCATTGAAAGGTTCCCCCACAGCAACTGAGAAATCCAAAGTTTTCTCCAGAAGACACCTGACTTCACCTTATTTTGCTCCCTCCCTCCACGCCACCAGTGTTTTTCAGACATCCATCAGTGCCAGCTGCTGGAAACTTAAATGCTCCAGGCAGAGGGCAGACCAACTTTGACTGAATTACCAGGCTTCACCCCCCTCTAACCCCAACCTTCAGTTAATACGCATACTCTACACCTCAGTGATTTTTGCTTTGACCTTGTCCCCAAGGCAGGTAAAAAGCCAAGAATCTCATGAAGAATAACAAAATAAAAACTGCTCTTAGAATCTAGGGGTAGGCAGTGTGGGGTGAAAGTGGAATTTTTACTGCAAGCTTCCTCCCACCCTACTTGGAGAATGGGGAGGGGAGGGGGGGCAAAGGACAGTAGGGGGTGAGGAGGAAGGGCAAGGAAGGCAGGGGAGGTTGGGGAGGGAAATGGGGCAGGGAAAGAACAGGCCAGGAGGAGGAGCTGTCCCCAGAGTGAGGGCAGTAACAGGCTTTCAGAAAACAGAGCCAATGAATGGCTGTTTCTCTCTCCTGTCTTAGAACAGCCTGGAATGAAAAGGGAGACTTCTACTGAAACTTCAGGTCTCCGGGAGGCTTTCTCTAGAGGGGAATATATGTCAAAGTTTTGCAGTTTTAAAAATTAATCCCCACTTAAATGTAGCTCCTCTGTCCCACCTACCTTCTATGTCTCCCTAAAGGAGATACTATCAAGCATATCATGCCAGCCAGTGGACTGGAACTGAATTCAGAGTAATACCAAAGCTGCTGACAACCCTGTGCCCCACTCTCCCCTGCCCTGCCCTGCCCCGCCCCGTGGGCATGATGACCTCCAAGAAAAAAAGGGGCTCCAGGCTTTCATGCTGCAGAACAGGACTGATACCCCACAACCACTGCCCAGTCAGGGAGTATAGGTTTTCCGTTATCATGGTCACTTCGGGCTCTTCTGTAAATATTTCAGCCTGACCTGGGATCAGCAATTATAGCACCCACAAACGTCTCCACAACTGGAGGCCAACTGTCCAGGATAGAAGCCACCGTCAGGTACCCAGGAAGTTTCCACAGAAGTCACCATTTCCTCTCTCAGAAAAGCATTCACTCAGCTGTGAAGGAGTCAGGCATCCTCCTCTGGTTACAAAGGACTGACCAACCTGACCTTGGCTGCTCAGTGCAGCCCGCTGCACAGACCTGAGTCTACAGTCAGGTCCACTCACCACTCCTGCCGCCTCCCTCCGCACCCACAGCCTCCAGCCCTTGGGGGTGAAGGGCCCTAATTACACTCAGAAGTAAGGTGTGTATGCTCATCCCAGTGCACACACACAAATACACTTAGGATAGTAGAGCTCTTCTAGAGAAAAACAATGATTAAGGATGAGATGCATCATCCCTTTGACTTGCAAGTAAAACTTAATGGTAAAGAGTCTCTCCTCCAAAGCCGAGCACCAACCGCAGGTCTGGAAGGTTTTGCAGGGGAGCTACTGCAAGTCCTTCCTGGTAGTGACACTACTCAGGATGCTCCAGTCACTGTGTTACCCGCACGTGAATTGGAGGACAGTGTTAATATTTTAAATCCTGGGTCCCCCCACTCCAGTGAGCAAGTTCCCAAGCACCCCTCCAGAGCCGCACGTGTTCAGAGAATTTGCAAACATATTTCCGTGTGAAGACAATGCGTTTTCCCCAACCACAGCAGATTGCGCATTCCAAAGGAAAATGCAGCATCCCTTCCACAAATGTGCAATTCTATACTATGCATGTCCTTCCCTGCTTCCCCCCAATGATTTTACTTTATCATTAGAGAGCCCCGCAGGAAATCCTTCCCTGCAGGTGTGACTGAGCGCTCCAGGACTGTTAGGAAAGAGGTAGAAACTTTACCGTGGAGTGGGGCTGGGCTGGAAGTCTGTTCCTTTAAGATCACGAGCAGGAGGATGGCCGCAGCAGGCAGGCTGTGGTGGGGCATCTTCACGGGTAACTCCTGCGGGGCAGATGCGGGCTGCCTTGGGCTCAGGATGGCTCGATCTGGATCTGGTCACTGAGCTGCGGCCGGCGGGGCGCGCGCCGGGACAGGACCGCGTGCGCGCAGCGCAGGCGCCGTGATCAGCACTTCAGTTCTTTGCGCTCCGGGCTCCTGGAGACTTGCTTTTATGCAGCGATTCAGCTCCGTGATGTCATCGCGCGGAGGGGAAGGACGCCCTGCCTACAGGAGGTCTGGCGCCCCAGTTACCAGGTGAGGTGTCGTCCTGACTTCAGCCACACTCTGTGGGGCAGTGGCCCGGGCGCTCCTCTGGAACGTGGCTGACTTGGGAACCCAGTTTTCCGCGAAAGCAATGAGTAGGCGAGTAGGCGTGGGTGAGATCGGCACCATCAGAAAGGGAAGAGCACGTCTAGGGACTCACTCCAGTGGACTTGGCCTCTCACTGTCCTTAATGAGAAGCCCCCTGAATACAATGCCATATGGACAAGAACCTCCTTCAGGACCCCAGTGGTGTGCCTGCCTGGACTGGGCACACATTAGGGATTAGACAAGACTGCAGAGAGGCTGCATTCAAACTCAGAATTTCTGTGGATTGTACAGTGTATCCTCATAAGATCTTATCTTTGAAATTTAGATTCGAAGAAGTGAATTAAGACAAGGTAAATAGCACAGTGGGATACAAGTGAACAGCTTTACTAAGCAATTAGATTTTCCCCTAGCATCAGGTAAGTAGACCAGGTTCGTGCTGGTTCAAAACATCCATTCATTCTCTAGGAAGGGGGAAGCGTCACTTCTGTGGGTAGCAGGAAAGGGATTTATGTCATTGGCTGAGCACCTGGTATGTACCAAGCACTGCATGCACTAGAACTAAATCAGTGGCTGGGTTCTGTTTCCAGTGCATATTATCATCACCTGTTGCTCATTTCAGCTCACTTTTCTCACATATTCATACTCATCTAAGTGTGTATACATACATGTAGAACCACATATGCATGTGGTTCTGATCCCCTTTGCATGTAGCCCATGATCAGTTGTTAAGTCAACATCCTCATTAACCTGCTCTCTCCAGTTACTCCCCAGATCCTTCCACCACTGTTCCTGTGACTTGCTGTTCTCCCCACCCTTGTCACTGGCGTTTTGATTTCCCTGGGCTCCGAGTGCCTCTGCACTCCTCCTGACACTGGACTGGGTTTCCTCCCCACTCTGTGACCCGGCCTGTTCTCTTGGCTCCCTGCTGCCAACAGACATTGTTCAGGCCACATGGTCTGCTGATGGGTGCCCACCCCAATCACTGATACATGATCCCTGGTTTTGTGACCTGGTCTGTCTTGCCCTCATCTCTTGGCCGTGGTGGCCTGACCAGCCCTCACCTCTCTCTGGTCTGTCCTGACCCTCAGCCCACGTGGACTCTCAGACCAGCCTCAGTGACCAGTGAAGCCTTTCGTCGGTGGTGGTTTTGGAGGGATAGAGCAACTTCTGTGCAGTGGGTTTCAAGGAAGCACATGCCACCTGCATTTCAAGGGGTGCCACTGTCCTGTCCCTATCAGTTCAGCCATTGTTTGAGTTAATGAAGGGCTTTGAAGTCTTGTTGAGGAAGTAGTTACAAAGAAAATCTTGTTACAAGCGCTTCCGGACCACAGCAGGCTTAAGGATGACCTTTTCTGCCTGCAACTCCCAGCAAAGAGCCTTGTGTGAGCTCCTGAGAGGTGAGTGAGCATTTCCCTGTGGTTCTTAAGACACTCATGTCTCTGATCTGTCATCAAGCGCTTTAGAAGATGAATGTGTTAGAGGAACACCACAGATTGGCAGGAGCCACTGCAGTTCAGAGACACACATGCTGACCCTGGAGGTGAAATCACTCGCCCCACGTCTCAAGACTAGTCAGGGGTAAACCAGGCCGGGCACATGCATTTTGTTTCTCCCACCCCAGATGTTTTCCCTTTATGTCTGGCTAAAAATTAAGTTCAGTTTCTCCTCAAACATGCATCTCTAAGTGTTCTCCAGGGATCCCCAGAGATGGAGAGGTTTTTAAAAAGTGGGTTGGATTTCATGGAACAATAAGGAAAACTGGGAACTGGGTTTGATGGAAAGAAAGGAGAGGATTGGAATGTTTAGTGAGTGTCCAGATTGGAGACCTGGTTAATGAGGAAGAGTGGGTAGCAATAAAAAGAGAATTGAGACTATAAACTGAGACCCACTGCTCTGAGTGCTTTGGATGATTTAAGAAGAAAATCTTAGGGGGACAAAGGGGAAAAGCAAACAGAAATGTGTGAAATGACCAAACTTCTAAAATGTTGATGCCAAATGTCAAGGGCACCAGCTTCCCCCAATAAGCAGCATAAAGCTAACCAGCTTAAGTCCCCAGCTCTGGGAACTTTACCTGCCAGTGGCTTCACCTGAGGCCTGAGTGGCTGAACATGTAGCAACTTGCTGTGCCACCATCAGACAGGGCCATGTCAGCCAATAAACAGCCAGTACTCAATGGGTGGGGGCGGAAAATAGACCTCCACACCCACAATGAGGCAGATGGCCACCAAATGACACACCTACATAGAAGGCTCCAGGGAACAGAGCTCCTCTAAAATGTCACTGTCTGATTAGAAGAGTTAATATTATTAAAATATCCATACTACCCAAAGCAATCTAGAGAGTCAATGCACTCCCTATCAAAATTTGAATGGCATTTGTCACAGAAATAGAACAAACAAGCCTAAAATTTCTGTGGGACCACAAAAGACCCTGAGTAGCCAAAGCAATCTTGAGAATGAAAAACAAAGCCAGGCGCATCACGCTCCTTGATTTCAAACTATATTACAAAACTATGGTAAGCCAAACAGTATTGTATTAGATTCAAAACAGACACAGAGATCAATGGAACAGAATAGAGATCACAGAAATAAACTACATATATATAGTTAACTAATTTATGACAAAGTGGGTAAAAATATACAATGAACACAGACATTAATTCAAACTTGATTAAAGACTTGAATGTAACACCTGAAACCATAAAACTCCTAGAAGAAAACATAGATAATAAGCTCTTTGACCTTAGTGGTGATGGGTTTTTTTCTTTTTTTGGATCTGACTCTAAAAACAAAGGTAAACTAAGCAAAAATAAACAAATGGGATTACATAAAACTAAAAAGCTTCTGCACAGCAAAAGAACCATGAACAAAATGAAAAAGCAACCTATGGAATGGAAAAAATATTTGCAAACCATATATCTGTTCAGGTGTTAATATCCAAAATATATAAGGAACTCATACAACTCAATAGCAAAAAAAACAAACAATCCATTTTAAAAATGGGCAGAGGACCAAGTAGACATTTCTCCAAAGAGGACATGCAGATGACCGACAGGCACGTGGAAAGATTCTCAACATCACCAATCATCAGGGAAATGCAAATAGCAACCACAGCAAGCTGTCACCTCACACCTGTCAGAATGGCTCGAATCAAAAAGATAAGAACAAATGTTGGCGAGGGCACCCTAGATGGAGAAAATGGAATCTTCTTGCACTGTTGGTGGCAATACAAAGCAGTGCAGCCATATGAAAAACAGTATGGAGGCTCCTTAAAAAGTTAAAAATGGAATGACCATATGATCCAGTAATTCCACTAGTAGGTATTTATGCAAAGGAAATGAGAACACTCATTTGAAAAGACATATACACCCCTATATTTATTGCAGCATTATTTGTGATAGCCATGGTATGGAAACAACAGAAGTGTCCATCAATAGGTGAATGGGTAAAGAAGATGTGGTGTATATATATATATATATATACACACATCTGCAACAGCATACTACTCAGCCACACAAAAAAAGAAACCTTGCCATTTGTGACAACATGGATGGGCCTTGAGGAAAACTTGCTGAGTGAAATAAGTCAGAGAAAGATAAATACCACGTGATTTCACTTACATGTGGACTCCAAAGCACAGAACCCATAGATACAGAGACTGGAACGGCGATTGCTAGAGGAAAGGGTGCTGGATGGGTGAGATGGGTGGGGGGATGAAGAGGCACACATTTCCAATGATGCAGTAAGCCACAGGGATGCAGTAGGCAGCATGGTGACAGCAGCGAACAACATCGTAGTGTGCACTCAAGGGTCGCCAGGAGAGGAAGTCCTGAAAGTTCTCATCACAGGGCGAAAACACTCCTTTGTGCCTTTGTATGGTGACAGGTGGTAGCTGGGCTTACGGTGGTAATTTCTCAGTATGTGCAGATATTGAATCATGATACTGCACATCTAAAACTAGTATGTTACCTGTCAATTATACCTCAGTCTACAAATCGGTATGAGGGCAAGGGCAAAGAAGCAAGAAGGAAAGGAATGTGGGGTGTGGTGCTAGACAGTCCGGGCTGCCAAGCTGCCCACCGCTCACTCGAGGGCCTTGAGAGTGACGCAGCCTCTGCACTTCAGTCTACAAGATGCGGGTGTGAGCCTGGCCCCTGGGTTACCTGACTGAGTTACTGCGTCCCTGGAATGAGATAAGGTGAGTGAACATTTTTCTCTGTTCATTCCCTCCCTCGTCCACCCTCTATGGGCCACTCACTGTGCTGGACATAGTCTTTGTTCTTGGCGAATGCGCAAACATAAAACAAATACTGTCATAAATAACTATGTAATTACGATGGTAATATGTGTGATCGAAGGTTGACGTGCAGCCAGGAGGCACCCGTCCTGTCCTGGGGCAGTGAGGAAAGACATCAGTGTGAGATTAGATTCTGCAACTTCATGAAGCCTTTGAAGTGAAGTCTTGTCAGTGTTTGCTGTAATCGTTAACCTTTCAGGCATAGAGTGCAGAACATTTTGTTTCTTAAGGTAAGAATTAACTCTTCAAACAGTGTCAGTCAGTTGGGAATGCACCTGTGTATGGGGCTAAACAAAGGACTGGTGGGAGGAGAACTGACATTTATTGAGCACCTACTGTTTGCCTGACACTTTGCTTAGCACTTTCTTCTTATTACCTGTGGGGATAGTGTTAGGTTTTTCATCTTATGGTTGAGGAATCTGAAGCTTGGAGAAGTTAAATCCTTTCCAGACACAACTTAGTGAGGTTTTTGAGTGACAGAGACTGAATTCTCAGCCAGATGATTCTGTCTCCAAGGCCCCAGAGGTTCTTTCCACAGCTGTCCTAATAAATGCCTCCGAGGGGACATTTCATTTCTGGACCCCTCTGACAAGGGACTCTCCAGTTCTCTGGATGCTGTGGTCAGTTATCTGTTGATCAGGAGCACAACATGGTGTTGGCATAACGCTCAGCACCAGGCGTGGCTGTGTCCTCCCCAAGCCCTGTGGGTTACTGAGGGACCCTACACTCCGATCTGTGCAGAGAGCAGCCAAAGTGTGACAGGAGGGACCTGAGTTCACGGAGTTTTCATTCAACACGGTTCTCCGGTGAAGGAGATGGAGAATATGAGCCCAACCACATAGGTCTGTATTGTATTAATGAAGCCTGCTTTGACCAAGGGAAGAGGGTGCAGAGCAAAGCACAGAGTGAGAACTGGAGGGTAGAGGAGAGGGGAGGGGGGAGAAGGGAGGACAGAGGGGAGGGGTGAAGGAGGGAGAAGGAAGGAAAAGGCCATGGCATTTCCATTGACTAGGCAGCGGCTGAGGGAATCTGGAGGCCAAGACTTGAACGTACCCACTGATCCATGTCTTTGAAAACAGTCAGTTTTGTAGCTTTATTCGCAGCTACTTCTGCAGCTGTGGCTTGGAGTCATAACCTCTGTGTGAACCCTGGCTACCACCCTGCTCAGTTTCAGGCAGATCAGTTGAAGGGCAATGTGACCTGCAAGAAAGGAGCCAGACTCACAGCTCTGCCAAGAGCCAGCCCTGGGCCCTGAGCAAATCTCTCGCCCAGTATGTGCCTCACTTTTCTGGTCTGTTCAACTGGAGTGAGAGTGTCTGACCTCAAGTAGGGTTGTTGGTGTGGCCTGAGACCATAGGTGTGCACGTACTTTGGAAAACAAAATAAAAGCACTTGATGTATACAAGTCAATTAAATCCTCCTCAGTGTACTTGAAACAAAAGAAAGGAAGTTATTTTGATCTCAGGCTTGGTTTACTAATCTAAGAAAATGAAAACTGGATTCTAACAAAGGACTGAGAGTTTTCACCGGCCCCTGCCACCACTCACCATGGTTACTAGGCATTCTGGTCCAATTACTTGTCCACACAATCCCTTAGCCACCATTTCTGTCTAGTAGGGAATAATGCTTGTTGTCAGAACTTCTTTAAAGCACTCTGTGTGATTAATAAAAAATGACAATAATTCCAAATTCTATGCACAGGGAAATTTATTATTTTAAGTAAAAGTAAACCTTAGTGCAATATGTTTTACCCTTTCCAGGTAAATTATTCTGAAAACCATAGTTAGCTGATACCACAGCTGCTTAAGAGTTGTTACTAGACTGTAACAGCTTGAGGTTCCTCAGAACCTTCGCTCCTTTCGTAGCTGCTGGTTGGCTCTACTCTCCTCTAACCTCGGGGGTTTGGTCCAGATCCTGTTCTTCTTGTTCTTAGTCTGAAGCACTATCATCTCCCATCCCTGTTTTTTAAACCAAAGTATAGTCACAGACCACATTCCAGCAAGCTCACAGGCACTGACCTAAAGTGAATAGTCCTCATATCAATACTGACAACTTCCCCCCAGGGTTGGGGTGGCCAAGTGGTGTAGGGCAAAGAGCGTTAGCATCACATGAACCTGGGCTTTGAAACTCACCTCTACCACTCACTATCTGTATGACCTTGGGCAAGTCACTTAACCTCTCTGAGTCTCAGTTTACTACTTTTTAAGGAGATGAGGGCCATAGAGTATGTATGCCCTAACAAGCAACAGGAAGAAATAAATATACTAAACTAAGCATGTAAAGAACTTAGCATAGTGGCACATAATTAACATTATATAAAAGGTAGTTCTCAGCTATAGAAAGGTCTTGATTGGTTGAAGGGGAGCTATTTCACCCCAAAGTTTCTAGTTTGAGTAACCCCACCAAAGTGCACAAACACTAAGAGAAGAAAGATGAGTGGAGATTTTCAGGTATCTTTTGTCCCCATAATTCTACACATTGGTCTCTGAAATAACATAGTCTTTGTCCCAACACAGTCTTCCTACTGAAGCAATGAATATGCCTTCTAAACAAGTAGGCCCAGAGCAGCTTGACCACAGGAAACGCTTAACCCCTGGAGTCTCAAAGCTGGGAGGTATTCCTGAGCTCAGAGATGCCACATACTATTGCAATAAGCTGTTAATTTCCTCTTGCTTGGATACTCTAATTCCCTAAAAATGCAGGAATTTATAAGCTGATCCCTCATTTCAGTTCCTTACAAAGAAAATGAGCAAGCAACCCCCAGGTGCCCGCATTTCAGTTTGCATTCGTCTCTGCTGGTTATAGAGTACTGGGAATACACCGTGTGATTCTTCAGCTGGAGTCTGCACGCTGAGCTGGGCCACCTTGTTTTGGTCCCGGTGCCTGACAAAGCTCAGGAGGCTGGAAGCCTGGTGCAGTTAACATCACTGGCTGCGTGGCCTGGACAGGCAAAGAGCAGGGAGCTTCCCAGAAGACCACTCAAGTGGATCTGCCTCTCTGGCCAGAGGCTAGCCCTGGCAAGAATCCAGCTTCTTTTCAAGCCCTGAGAAAGGGCTCAGGTATATCCAGGGGTCAGCAGAGTAGGTAGGCAGCCAAGGCTCCAGAGTTCTCTTAACCAAGACAACACAGCCAGCGAACTAGAGATACTTCCTGAGGAGAGGCTGCATGGTGAGCCCACTGAGCTGAGTAAAGAAATCTTACCTAGGGAGCTAATTTCTTTATGCCCACCCCACTCCTTGTCCTTAAAGTAAGAGTTTGGACTCGCTTTTTAATGGAACAAATCATAGCTAGACTACTTATGTCTGTATCTCAGTTTTTTAAACACCAATATGCAAAACTTAGTTTTGATATTATATATACCCTGTTACTTGACAGGACTTTGTGAATGATAAAAATGACGGCAAGAGGCCCTGGCCAGCTGGCTCAGTAGGTTGGAGTGTCATCCCATACACCCAAATGTTGTAAGTTCGATTCCTGGTCAGATCCCTAGGTTGTGGGTTTGATTCCCAGTTGGGGCACATGCGAGAGGCAACTGATAAATTGTTTCTCTCAATAATTCTCTCTCTCTCTCTCTCTCTCTCTCTCTCTCTCTCTCTCTCTCTCCCTTCCTTTCTTTCTGAAATCAATAGACATATCCTTGGTGAGGATTATACAAAACGATGACAAGATACAGTGAGAGTTCTTCAAGGATGTTCAAAGAATCAGAAAACTAGGACCAAGAAATTTGGGCTCTCTCTTCAAATTCTCTTTCCTCTGGAGGGCAGGGAAGGCAAAATGCCTCAAATACCTCAATTATTCCATTTTTGTAATAGAGACTGTGCCACTTAATTCCAGTGAGAATTTGTAAAATTCTTTTGAGTGTTTAGGGAGGAGACCACAATCTATAACCACAAAGTATATTGATGCTTGTAACTGGGCTTGTTTGTTTTCAGTGGGGGCACCAGCCCTGTCTGTGATCAGAAGTCTCCCTGGGTGCACTGCACCTCTGGGAGAAAACACAAGTTCTCACAGGCCCAGTTCATAGGAAAGAAATCAATTCAGAGATAGTAAGTAAGGGAAATCCCATCATAGCTGCTCTCATATAATTAGCTGTGAGCAGAAGGGGAAGAGGGCAGAGAAAAAGCTAGGAAAGAAGCAGTGCTAACTTGTTGCCATTGTCCAGACAAGAAGGGAGGGAGAGGGAAGTGAAAGCTAACTCCTCGGTCTTCTGGCTGGCATGTGAGCAACACGGTGACTTGGTAAAGACTCAACAGGGAGTCTGATGCTGGACGAAGCGTTGCCTAGCCAAGACTGGGAACAGAACTTTCACCATTGACCTAGCACCGGGAAACAGCTCAGCCCAGTGATTTCCATATATAAACTCAGAGGGAATTTGCAAAAGAAAAAGTTGCCCACTGATCCAGTCTACCTGACGATAGCTTCCTACTCGCACATTCTATTCTCATTCCTGTCCTTGTCAACAAGAAAACATTTACCTGGTTACTATTGAGTAAATATGCCATATTTCATACACTACTTTTTAAAAAACTAACATTGGACCAGAAGCACTTTCCCGCATTTTGACATAGTATCAATTTTAACATTGATAACATCTTAACGCAAGTTTCAAAAAGTCACAAAACCTGGGACAACTAGCACTTTAAAACAGGGGTCAAGTTTCTTGAGTGATTTCCTCAAGAGGGTCAGGAAACTCCTAGAAGAGCAACAAAGATACAATTTCATGGATTCAGATAAATATGACAATGCGTAGATTGTCAGTCAGTGGCTTGGTGGCTTTGGGGACAAGAGAAGTGAGTGTACACATAGTGCTGGTCATGTGGGGGAAATGAGACCCCCTAGGGTGGGTTCAAGTTCATAGTGAGAGCAGAGGTGGCCACAGTATGTAACAATGAGTCTTCATTCTAAGTTTACATGCTGAACAGTGTAATCGGTCTTCTAAAGAAGCTTCTGGGCCCCAGAGCTCCTAAAAGAGGCTAAGAGTCATGCCTGAGAACCAGGGACACTCACTGAAGGGACAGGTTTGGGGAGGCCTCAGAGCTGGACATCCACGAGGGACATTTCATTCTTTTCCCACTTCCAGGCGGCTGGCAGCCATCCCCACTCTGGCTCTGCTCTTGTTCTCTTCTCTATTTCATTGGTCACCTCCCTCCTCTTCAACAATCTCCACCCTTCGGCCTGAAGAATCAGTGGGCTGTGGTCTTCAGGTTCCCAAGTGAGTGCTGGCCCGGGGAACCCAGGGAATGAACTCAGACCTGGCGGAGGGATGAGCCAGGGCAGTAGGAAGTAACTAGAAAGATAGTGCCCCAGGAAACAAGGGGACAAGTTTTACTTGTTACATTTCTGTATTGTCTGGGTTGTTTTTAACAGCAAATCTGTTACAAACTAAAACACACAAGTTAAATTCTTTTCAAAATTAAAAGAGGCAGATGTGTTCTCTGTTAAGGGAAAGAAAGGAACGGCAGACTGTCTAGGAGAAGAGGCCATCATCAGCCAACAAAAGCCGCAGAAAGATCACAAGTGGTGAGTGATGGGAAAGGTCCTGGACTCCAGGTGGTCCTTAGGGCCTTGGAGAAGTCTGGTTCTGCAAACAGTGGAGTGAGCCACACACTCACTCCAGGAAGAACGCTGGGAGGGGAAATGGGGACTGATGGTAAGAGATGGGTCATTTAGAAACTTTCGTAGAAGGAGCCCCGAAGCTTTGGAAAACTTGGGGCAAATGAGGAGAACAAGCAGAGCTAACATTTCTGGGGCCAGGAGGGAATGTTCCAGATGGAGGAGAGCTGGAAAGGAAGAGACCAAGAGAAGTGAGGAGAGAACTATTAAGGGCATGGTGGAGAAAATGGTTTGAATTTTTGAAAACTTTTTATTATGAAAACTTCCAAACACGTGTAAAAGTTGAGAGTGTGGTTACAACGAGCCCTGGTGCCCATCACCCAGCTGCAGCAAGTACCAGCTTGCAACCAGCCTTGTTTCATCTGGGTCCCCAGCAAACACCGCCCCTCCCCTGTGTTATTTTGAAACAAATTCAAGACTTCACATTATTTCAGTGATTCTCAGATTCCATGTGCATCAGAACCCCCTGGAGGGCCTGTGAGAACCCAGATTGCTGCGCCCCACACCCAGAGTTTCCGAGTCAGCAGGTCCAAAGTCAGGGCGAGTGTGTATTTCCAACAAGTCTCCAGATGATACTGATGCTTCAGATCTGGGAGCCACATTTTGAGAACCATTTTATTGTTTCATCTGTATATATCTCTTCTCTAAAAGGACTCCCTTATTTAAAACACAATCACAGTGTTGCCACCACTCACGAACTTCAATAATTTCTTAATATCACATTTTCCCAGTAGTCCTCCCAGTGGTTTTACTAACCACTTATTTGAAATGAGCCCAAACAAGGTCCATACTCTGCAGTTGGCTAATATCATCTCTTTAGACTCCTTTAACCTGTAGGTAGAGTTTGAACTGGAGCATGAGGAGCGGTCTGAGCAGTAGCACAGAGAGACAGCAGATGTTTGTGAAAAGGGCAGACCTCGGGTTTGGATCCCACGCTGGCCACTGATTGGCTGGGAGAGGCTGGACCAGCAATCTGCGTGCTCTGTGCCTTGCTTTCATTTGTAAAGTGAAGGTAATGAGCCTAGTCCACGGAACACTTGTGGGAATTGTACAAGAATAAGCCTGCGGCATGGTGTCTGATGCGGCACAGGGCTGAGGAGTCAGGAGACGTGGGTTTGTAGAAACTCTGTGATCTTGGGCAAGTACTTAACTTCTCTAAGCTTCGGTTTCCTAATCAATAAAATGCAGTTACTAACAGTACCTATTTTATAGGGTGGTAGATGGGCTAATGGGAATAAACATGTTAAGCGTAGTATCTAATGTCCAATAAGCACTCAATTTTTTGTTGTTATGAAAATACCAGTGATTATTAGGAGTACAATGAATGTTACCTCTCTCTCCCTCTGAATAGGTATGCCTTCTTGGAATCTTGATTTTTCAAAGGTGTGGATTGGGAGATCCCAAGCCACGAATTTGTGTCTTTCCCACCTTTCCTCGGTCTTAGTTTCGTTACCAGCACCATCATCCTCCCAGATGCCTGAGTTAGAAACTTTGGGGGTCAACGTGTACCCAACCCCCACTCAGTATATCATCCATTATAAATGCTTCCACCTTCAGGGAACTTCTGGGATCCATTCCCAAAGGGAATGAAAGAGCCTAACAGCTCCAGGCACAGAGAACTAGGTCCTTAATCAACGCTCCTTGATTGTGTGTTTTCACTTCTGCTTCCTCTGTTGCACTTCTGACAGTTCTCCCCTCCCACCTGCACCCCCAGCAACTCTCCCCTGGCCTCCCCTGTCCTAGCTTCTCGTTCTTTATCCACCCTGCCAGAGGGACACACTTTCTCTCTGTTTCTCCCCCTCATCCTCTCTCCTTCCCTCCACCCCTTCTCTTTCTGACTGTAGTGCAGTGAGTGGAGTTTGTGTCTCCCTCATCATCCATCCGTCTAAGGAGCTGCTCTGGTTTCATTTGATTTTTTTCCCTCTTCATCCCTGATACTCACTCCCATCCCCCCCCCCCATAGGTCTTCACTCTCATGTTTTTGATCATATGTTCTTGGGTAGGTGTGTGTACTTACAAAATACATATGTTATTTTGTATGGTTTCCATTTTTAAATTTAGCTACCACCTTTACTTTTCCATTCCCCTAGCAACACCCCCCCCCAACTCTCTGAGCAGTGTTACAGTGAGATGAACATCTTTGTCCGTGACCCTTTAGGACCTATGCCAGCCTTTCGGAAGCGTGTGCCCAGCAGTGGCACAGCTGAGTCGTCTTATCTGTGCGGGTGTGCATTTACAATGGACTGCCAGGTTGTGCCTGAGACCTCCAGCACCTCCAGCACCTCGAGACTCCATCCAAACCCCTTCGATAAGAGACCTGACCAAACTCTAGCATGGCTTCTAGCAGCTGAAGGTGACATCCCTCCTTAAAATGCCTTCCTGGAAGATTTGCCATTTGTTCTCACCAACACCTGCTGATAGGCAGGTAGCCCCTGAACCCCCGTCTTAGAGCGATTACTTTAGGAAGCTTACAGTTGATTACCAATCCTTTCTCTGATCTTGGAGATGTAATCAACCACCCAAAACTGTTTCTGAAGGACCTGAGAGGCTTCTCTCTGAAAAGGAAACATTCAGGGGTAACTCTCCACTCCTCCCAGTCCCAGTGGGAGAATAAGGGCCTAGCTGGTGGGTGCCCTGCTTCAACTCGAGCCACTGCCCCACCCCGATCCTAACCATGGGAGAAGTTTGTTTCTCCTGTGCATAAGCACCAGTTAACAAATCCAGGGGGGCCTAGTTACAGGGACTGACCCCTCTGTGCACCCCTCAGTGTCTTTCCCTGATCACATCCCAGCCTTTAAAACGTCTTCAGCCTTTTGTTTTTGGGGGAGTTTGAGTTCAGTGCGCCCTGGACTCCTTTTCCCTCTTGCATGAGTTACTGAATGAAACCTGTCCTTATGGCCTTAACTAGCATCAACTCTGCTTATCTTTGACATGCCCCGGAGTAGCTCCACCAGTGTACCTTCCACCGGACCGGCAGCAGAGTTTCTGCTTCCCTACAACCTTGCCAGAGTTTGGTGTCAGCCAACCTCCTGATTTTTGCCAGCCTCATGGGTAGAAAGAGATATCTTGCTATTGTTTTAATTTTCCCTTGCCTAGTGACTACTGAGGTTGAGTAAAACTAGTGGATTCATAGCTTTTGTCCATTTTTCTATTGGGTTCTCTGTCTTTTTCTGGTAGCACTTTCTTATATATTCTGGGTAATAATCCTTTCCTGGTTTTAGAAGTCTCAAATGTTTTTTTTTCTCAGTATATCACCTGTCAGCTAATTTTGAAATTGATATCTACTATTATATTACCAATAATTTTACATAGTTTAATTCATCAATTTTTTGACCTGTGGTTACATGTGTTAGATCTTGTTTTTATTTTTTTAAAGATTTTATTTATTTATTCATAGAGAGAGGGGAAGGAGAAAGAGGGAGAGAAACACTGATGTTAGAGAGAAATGCTGATCGGTTATCTCATACACGCCCTGACTGGAGACCAAACCCACAACCCAGGCATGTGCCCTTGACTGGGAATTGAACCAGCAAGCTTTGTTTGTGGATCGATGCCCAACCAACTGAGCCACACTGGTCAGGGTGTTAGGTTTTTTTTTTTTGTTTGTTTGTTTTTTTTTTTTAAGAAAAAGCTCTTTCTCAATTTTATATCATACATATGTTCTCCTATGTATATTTCTATTTTTTGACGGGTTGCCTTTCACACTCATGCATCTGAAGGTCACCTTTGTGTATGGTGTTAAGGATCCAAGTTAATTTTTCTCCAGGAGGTAAAGCAATTTTCCCTGCACTATCTGCTAAGCAGCCCCGCTCACACCTTCGATTTGTGGTGACTTCTTTTCCATATGCAGGTCCATTCACAACCAAATGGGTAAACACACACATGTACATTTCTGAGCACTTTCTGTCCCTTCATCTGTGTGCATGTTTCTGCATCAGTAACATAATGTCACTGTGTGCAGCGTTGGATGACAGGGAGGCATGTCCTTCCTCTGCTCCTTTTTCAAAATTGACTCAGTTGATTATGAACTTTGATTTTACTCTTCAATACACATTTTTAGGGTTTTATTGAGATGAAATTGACATAGAGCACTGTATAAGTTTAAGATTCAGCATAATGATTTGACTTACGTATATTATGAGGTGATTACCACAAATAAGTTTAGCTAATATCCATCATCTTGGATAGATTAAAAAAACAAGAAAAAAATTATTTTCTTTGTGATGAAACTCTTAAGATCAACTCTCTTAACAACTTTTGAATATACCATATATCAGTGTTAACTGTAGTTATCCTGTTGTACATTACATCCCTAGGACTTATTTATTATATAACTGGACATTTGTACTTTTTGACCACCCATATCTAACTTTCCCTCCTCCCAACCTCTTTCATATAAATTTTTGAAGACACCTTTTCATTCTGTCAAAAAATTGTTGGGCATGTATTGAAATTGACTTGAATTTTTACATTAACTTTGGGGAGAATAGATACCTTTACATGTCAAGGAGTCTTGTCCACCAATATGGCATATCTCTTTGCTTACTCACATCTTATATTATTCCTTATCATAGGTTTGCATTTTTCTCCAAAACTTTATTTTGAACTTTTTGAAGTTAATTTCTAGGTACTTTGTAGTTTTGTTGCCCTTATGAAAAATATCTTATTTTCTATTATATTTTCTGGTTGAATATTGCTGATGTAGAAGAATGCTGATTTTTGTAAGCAGATCTTGTTCCTGACAGCCTAGTTCTAAAGGATTTTCTATTAATTCTGTGATGTGCTCTATGTAGATAATCAGATCACCTGTAAATAATGACAGTTTTGTTACTTCCTTTCAAATCCTTATACCTATTACTTCTTTTCCTGTCTTATCACATTGGCCAAGATCTCCAGTACTCTGTTGAGTTCCTGTTCTTGGAGTAAATGTGGATCAATCTGCACCTGTTTTCTTCTTCCCACCCCCAGGAGTTAAGCTGGCCCTAATGTAACCATAAGCTCCATCTCCTGCTGGTGCAGGGCTGCTGATTCCAGTTGTCTTACAGTGGAGTTAGAGTAAACCATAATCTGTCCATAAAAAGCAGGGAAGAAAAAGAGCCCAAGACAGAAGTGTCCCCACCTGTGGCACTTTTCCTCCTCACCCTATACTGCAGTCACATACACACAAACCCTGGGAGCCAGCCACGTGCTGTCCCTCTAGAAGCTTCTCTCAGTCATTACACTAGACACTCATATCCACCAACTGCCTCCTTCCTGAGGCACTCGAAGGGCTGGCTTGTGTGAGACAGCCAGAAGCCTAACATGGGGCTGCCGTTTTGTCAGGATCCAGAGGACAGAGTAACATTTCTAAAATAATTAAAATCATGAGAATGCTTTAGTCACAGACAATTGGAGGCCCTCATTGTAACATCCAGTGTCTTGACAAGCTGGCCTCACCTCCTTTTCCATTAACTACAACATAGCCCACACTCAAAGCACCCTCAGTGATCGCCTTTTCCTGAACACGTGAACTTTAAACCTTACCTGTTTACCCTGGAGTTCCCTTCCAATAGGATCCTCTCACTCTTTCTTCACATTGAGAAATTCTACTTCTCATCAAGGTGCAGAACAAAAGTCATCATTCTTATGATGTCTTCTCAAGTTCATCCCATTGGTGTAAATCTTTCCTTCCCAAATGTTCCCCATAGCACTTATCTGCTAGGTTTGCCCTATAGTTTGTTGTTAGTTATCTAACTGCACCATTAGATAGAACAGTGACCTTCAGGAGAGCAAGAACTGTGCTTTATTCATCTCTATCTCTGCAGCAGTTCTTCACACATAGTAGATACTCAATAAATGTTTCTTTATCAAATAAAATGGTAGAGATCACAAACTACAGGAAAAAGAAGTCATCAGTAAGGGTGAAGTAATGCTCTTGCCTAATCTTGGTTCCAGCAGGATCGAATGTGAATTTGCAGAGGTGTGGTTATCTTTAGTCACACTTAGCAACAGGCAAACAGGAATGAGAACAGATACTGTAAATGCCTAGTCATTCTCTTTAGGATCAGATAAACCCCTAGAGTGAGGTAACAACAGGTATCCAACCTGTGCCATGCTGAGCAACTATCTAGAACAAAATATACCTGCAACGTCTGACATATAGGGGCAGTGGAGGGAGTTGGCAAGTGGCTGGACATTCCTAGGTCTCTGCTCCTGAAGAATGTCCTAGTCACACTGTTAGGTGGGTTAGGTAGGTGACTACACAAAGCCCTTGATGTGTACCTGTTTAAAGGTGAAGATTATGAGACCAATGGAAATTTTTCTGAAACTACTACCTTTACTTTAAAAAAATTTCATTGTTCAATTACAGTTGACGTTCAATATTACTTTATATTTGTTAGGAATTTCCAATAAGTGAGATCAATTGTTTATGTTGTGAAAGAGACATGAAAAAGATTTAAAAAGAGAAACTGAAGTAAAGTTTATAATGTTTACAGCAACATGTAGCAGTTTCTTCTGTGTTTATTCTTTTTGCAACCCCGGGGCAGTAGGTAAAGAAAGCATTATTATCATTTTGGTAAAAGTTGAAATAAGGAGGAATTAAATTAATTTGCTTCAGTACATTGTTGCAGTAATGGCCTTCAATTTATTCATACCTCACTGTATCTACATCCTTCGGTCACACTAGTCATATTGACTGCAGTCTTGGCCATGTGACTTGCTTTGGCCAATGGGACCAGAGCAAACAGGACACAAGCAGAAATTTAACAGGGCTTACACATGGCAGCCTGCCTTCTCCTACTGCTCTTTGGAACCCTGAGACCACCACGGTGAGATGACCACATGAAGCCAGGGTTAGCCTGCTAGAGAACGAGAACCCACGGAGAGCAGAGACAAGCCATCCCAGCCGAGTCTCCTTGACCAACTTCCTGTCAACCTCCAGCTGTGTGAGTGAGGCTGGCCAACCCCACATGAGTGATCCATGGACCTCAGAGCTCTGCCACACCAGCTGGATCAAAACTGTCCAAATGACTCACAAAATCATGAGAAATAATAAATGTTTGTTGTTCTAAGCCACTAAGTTTTAAGGTGGTTTGTGACACAGCAAAACCTAATTGGTACATTCCCCAGAGTCTAGAGGTCCTAGTCAACAAGTTCATGGTCAACTGCTGCTACTACCCCTTCTCCTAGTCAAAGATGGGTTGAGATATGCAAGGCTTCAGTATATTGTTTTGTGTCGTGAGATCAAGCCTCTTCTGGAATTCCTCAAGGGCGAAGGTTACGACTTGACTTTCCCAGCTGCCTTAGTACATTGCTTTATTCATAAAAAATGCTCAGTGAGGGATATTACTTTTCTAAAAAGGAGCAAAAGTTTAGTTCTTATGAGAATGTAAGGTAAAGCAACATGTGGTATGTATAACTCTCAAAATTTATATAGGGCACAGATGTCTCTAATTACCAAGAAAGTTTTAGACTATCTTTCTTAAGAGAGAAAACAGAGAGGAAGGAAGAAACAGGGACCATGCTTTCATCCCCTGGGCCCAGGCCAGAGTCTTGCAGCACCTCGGAGCTGAACAACCTCAGGGAGAACCTGTCACATCCAGCTCTACGTGAACAGTGTCCCCCTGCATTGTTCAGTGTGAAACTTACACAGCTGTCCAGGGGCCCCTGCCTGACACGTGGCAAATGTTGAACAAGCGAGCAAGTGAGCAAGTTAGCATGTGTGCATGCATACACATCACGTTTGTGGCATTTAGCAAAGTGTTGACTGGAAAGAAAAATAAACCAAATTAGAATGGGTATCCCTGTTTAGTGGGCTCCCAGAGCACAAACCACTTTGCTTTTGGTGCAACAAAGTGAGAAAATATCAAATAAAATGTGTAAATCAGATATAAATTTAAAGAAGAGACCTACACCAAATGTTTCAGGTTAAAAATAAAATAAAAAATAAAAATTCATTTTGGTTAATGGTGACACCTAGTGGTGTATCAAACCTGTGGGTTTTCCTTGGAGCAAGGCATTTTATTTTACATGTCTGGGTGTCAGGGTCCTTGGGGTGGCGGACCTCTGCTCCTGTCACAGGTGAGGTAGCTCAGGTCCACAGGCCTCCCAAGGTCAGTGCCAGTGAGACGTTTGTTCCAGAAGTTAGCTCCCCAGAGGACGTTCCAGTGCTGCTGTCGCAGAGACCCCCGAATACGCAAATGCCACAGGTGGTGGGAAGCTCCCTTCCAGGAGTACAGGGTCATTCACTGTCACTTAAGACAGTTGATCTCAGCTGTCTGTGCCTTTCCACTGTGCCTTTCTCTTTTCCCATCTCCTACCCTCACTTCTTGTAATCGTCCTTTTTGTTTTTCTTCTCTTCCCTTCTCCTTTTCCTCTGGCAAGGCCCAATGGCTCCTGCTTCCTCTCATTCTTCCCCTCGCCTCCCCTTCCTTATTTTCTCTTCTGCTTTTACTTTCCCCTCACTTATTCTCTCCCTCTTTTTAATTCTCCTCTATGCTCACAGATGCTCCCAAAGACGTGGCGAATCCCAGATCTGCACCATCTAGTACAGTGACCACTAACTCATGTGGCTATTCAAGTTCAAATGAATTAAAAGTAAATGGAATAAAAAAGCCAGTCCCTTAGTCACACTAGTCACGTTGCAAGTGCTTAACAGCACCAGTGGCTACTGTATGGGGCAGCGCAGAGTGTGGTCTCCTCCGTCATTGCAGAAAATCCTCAGGAAAGTGCTGGCCGAGAGCCTGGCTCACCCACCTCTCCAGTTTTTCACCGTTTCCTTTTCTGCACCTCTTCTCTGAAGTAGTTCTTGAGACAGTCTGTGTTTCCCCACCCCTTTCCCTCCTTGCTTGCTCCAGTTTATTTGGTGGCTCCTGTTTTCTGTATGTTATTATGTAAACTCATTAAGATGACCTTGCCAAGTGAACACAAAAATATATAATCATGCCAGGCAGTTTCTTTGGAACAGTCCGTGATTCAGAGCATTTTGTTTTGCATGATTGAAACACATCAAAATATTTTTAAACCCAACACATCAACACATCATTTAAAAAATTATACCCCAGGCCTTTCTCTCTGGTTTTTCTTTTTTCTTTTTTTTTGCTTTTTTTAATCCACACATTTCTACCTTTCTACCTTGTCTTTAGTTAAAATAGCTTTAAAATTGAACAGTACAGCTTTTTATTAATGCCTGAAAAAATATTTTTTATCTATAGAATAGCTTTGAAATAAAACTGAGGAAACTGGTTACAGATGGGTGTTTGGCTTGGATGGAACGGACACTCACTTTTTATTTAATACTCTTCCATAGTATTATTAATTTTTAATCAGATTGGTGTGTATATAACCTTATAAATTACACTGAATTCCAAATTACTTCTTTTCTCCTGGAAATTTATTGGTCCCGAGGAAAGAGAGGAAGGCAGCCCCCGCCTCCTGCTCTGGGTGCCGCAAGCCCTCAGGTCTCTGCTGCCACCAATGGGGAGGGCCACGTGCCCCAGGGAGGCCAAGAAGGCCTGCGTCTTGAGCCAGGTGCTGAGGCAAGCCACATTGGCCAAAGGCAGGGGGACAGAGTCCAGGCAGCGGGAGACCAGGACCTGGTGATTCAGCAGCAAGTCCGGCAGGTCGTAGTCTGCAGAGGAGATTTGGTTGCCAACGATTAAGGCCTGGCCCCCTGGATCTGGGACTGCAGGGTCTCAGAAGGCTTCAGGTGCCCCGGCAGTTCCGTCACATTGTCCTCCTCACCTGCCTCGTAGTTGTTGTAGACAAGGATGATGCATTTTCAGGGAAGGTCCTTCATACCGTCCATCACCATGTGCACCAGGGCTGCCTCCCGCTGGTCCTTCCCATGTAGCCCAAGGGAGCGGCCTAGGTGTCACAGGATGGTGTTGGACTGGTACAGAGGTGAAGCCTTTGTCCTGGAACTTGGGGAGCTGCCCATACAGACAGGAGGCCTTGAGGGAGCCCCGCAGCCATGTCTCCTTAGTCACCACCTCCTCCTTCCGGCTCTGGCCCTGGTCAGCCAGCATCGCACACATGGCATTGCTGCACCCTGAACTGGGAAGCAGATGATGGAGCAGGGCAGCCTGGTTGTGGAGTAGACAAAGGCGGCGGTGATGGTGGGAGAGCTCTAGCCTGAATTCTACGGTACTTTTGAAATTAAAACAAATGTCACAATCCTGAGAGGCTGAAACCAAAGACAGCCCAGGAAAATGAGCTCTCAGAGAGAAGGCAATTTCTGAATGAGCCCACAGGGCTTGGGGATGATACGTCTCTTTAAAGAGATAATGTGGGCGGAAGTAGCACAATATTAACTTTAGATTTGCATTCAGTGATGGTTTGCCAAAATTCAGAGTGCCCTGGCCAGTGGCACCTCCTGACTGTTGGTAGAGTTTACGTTAGAAAAAGCCTTCCTTTTCCTTCCCTCTCATGATTGAAGAGAAATGACTGAGAGACTGTCCCTTTGGTGCTTGTCTCAATAGGGTGGAAAAGGTTCGCTGAGAGCGGTCCTTTTGTCCAAGGGTTTGCTCACCCACCTCCCTCTCAATAAGGGCTCGATGAATAAAATCAAAGCTACTATTTCTCCTCCATTCCCGCAGCTGCCCCACGCTGGTCATGGCTGCATGTCCTCCTTCGTGCCACTGGGCCTTTAAGAATAAAAGAGGATGGAGCCTGAGGTCTCGACTGACTTCAGAGCTGCTTCCAGCCCAAAGGTACTTCGAAACTCAGACTTGGTTGCATTTAGAGTAAAAGTTCATGTTTCTTTAAAAGGGGACCTGGGGACTGGGACAGAACTGTCATACCATAAGTAACAGCTATACTGCCAGTTTGAGAAAAGGGGAAACCAAGGCAGGGCATGGTGAACTTGGCGTGAGCTGGGGTTTGCAGTCAGTGCTCTTGACTTCCCGTAAGACCACATGGCATCCAAACATATAATCATACGCCCAGACAGAACTGTAGCATCTCTGTGAACATTCATCTAAATAAAGCACCGCCTGGACCATGCCACCCAGGGGAGTTGGTTTGTGGTTCTTGCCAACTGTGGTGCCACACGGGCCTGGGTGGACTCATGGTTCTCCCAGAAGAACAAAGGTTGATGCTTAGGCTCCATGGAGCACTTGGAGTCTGTTTCTAACAAAAGGCTCCCGGCGCTCTGTGTCGGGAAGACAGCAACAGCCCGTCCCTTTGGCAGAGAACCAGCACTGTCCTGACTCCGAGGAAGACTGGCCACAGGAGGTGGAAGCTCAGGGTCATTGGTGCTAGAAGGGCCCTTAAAATGATTCCAGTTTCCCCTCCCATTTCATAGAGAGGGAAACTGAGGCCCCAAAAGGTTGGGAGGTCAAGTGACCTTCCCAAGATTGTGGAAGGGGTTCATAGTGCTGGGGCCTCCTGCCAGGCTCCCCAGCCCCTTGGTGCTGCTTCCCCTGCACCATCCTGGCCACCCAAAGACCTTGGTCAAAGATTCTTCCTCTCGTGTCACGGAAGGACATAAGCACCTTCCCCATGTTCATTCATTAATGGGATTATTGACCCACCAAGATTGCTCGGTGTGTGTCTTCAGGTCAGATTTTCAAGGTACATCTGTGCTAATACAGTAGCTACTAGCCCTTGTGGCTACTGAGCTCTTGAAACATGGCCAGTGCAAATTAACACACCTGCAACTGTAAAATATATGTCAGATTTTGAATACTTGGTATGAAAAAAATGTGAACTGTTTCAGTAGTAATTTTACCCTGATTATATATTGAGATGATAGTATTTTAGATATATTAGGTCAAAATATGTTATTAAAATTACCTGTTTGTTTTTGCTTTTGTAATATGTGGCTGCTAGAACATTTCAAGTGACCTGTGTAGCTCACATGTCATTTGTATTGGATAATGCTAAGACTCACAATACAATCCCTGACTTCTGCTTTGCAACCTAAGACATCATGTTACAATGGGATCACCTTGTGTACACAGGTGTGACACGTTAATACTTGCACTGGAAGGAGGCAGGGAGAGGGAGGAGAAGAGGTAAGCAGGGCAGGTGACTTTGCACATGCTCTGAGTGTGAAATGGGACATAGGTTCCACTGTCCCCTTGATTCCTGCACTCGGCTCTCAGAGGGTGAGTGTCCCACTTTTCCAAGAGTAGAGTCCAGTGTTTTACCACCTGTATCAACATGAATAAACCTCAAAAATGTGACATCGAGCAAAGAAAGCAAATTGTAGGTGCATACAGATGCTTCACTTTACAGAAAATTGGAAAGCTGCAAAGCTGTATGTCAAATGTGGACATTCATGGGGATGGTAAACACCAATTAGGGACAATGATTCCCTCTAGGGAGGGAGAGGGAGGAGAGTGTGGTTGGGGAGGGGCTTTCATTGCATTTAGCATATTCTTTCTTTAGCTTGGTGGTGGCAAACGCTGTTTGATATTTATTTTCTACCTTTTGTGTAGACTGGACATATTGCATAATACAAGTACTTTAAGGTGCATACTTTCACACACTGATTAGGTACTGGAAGAGGTGGCATATATTTTTGATGTATGTGCACTTTATTTGCCTAGTATTGCTATTGCAAATTCCTAGACTGTCTACTATTTGTCTCTTTAAAAGCTCATTTCTGATCTGCAGCCCGCATGTGGGGGACTTCCAAAGAAGTAATTGTCTTTAAGGTCTAGGCAACTACTTTTCCTTTAAAATGGTTATATCATTGTTTTACAAACTTTATCCTCAATAAGTGAGACAGTATTCAGTTAAAGAAAACATGTCCTACAAATGGTTTATACATGCAAGTATCAGGAAGAGTCACTGATAAAAGGGAGTGTGTGATTTTCTGAAGGAGAAAATGACTGATGACCGCAGCAGTTTGAAGACCATGGAGTAAAATCAGGCTGAAAACAAGAAAAAAGGAAACAGCTGAGAGAGTCCCAAAGAAGGTGGACCCAAGGAGGAACACACCAAGGCACATCATATTACATTAGCCAAGATTAAAATGAAAGAGAGAATTCTAGAAGCAGCAAGGGATAAGGGCACAGTCACCTACAAAGGAGTTCCCATCAGACTGTCAGCAGATTTCTCAAAAGAGACCTTACAGGCAAGAAGGGCTGGAAAGAAGTATTCCAAGTCATGAAAGTCAAGGACCTACATCCAAGACTGTTCTCTCCAGCAAAGCTGTCATTTAGAATGAAAGGGAAGATAAAGCACTTCTCAGATAAGGCCAAGTTAAAGGAGTTCATCATCACCAAGCCCATATTAGATGAAATGTTAAAGGGACTTATCTAGGAAAAAGAAGATAAAAATATGACAGTAAAGAGACAGCAAACTCACAGATATTAACAACCACACCTAAAACAAAAGCAACCTAAGCAAACACCTAGAACAGGAGCAGAAACCCAGAAATGGAGATCACATGGAGGGTTAGCAACAGGGGAT